>JBBMOI010000018.1:5807500-5897500 GCA_038088405.1 Porites divaricata
AGCAAAGTTGAAAAAACGAATAAATCTTAGTTTTTTACATTGAACATGTTTATTAGCTTAGTTTTCGTCCGTTTTAAAAGCTTTATAACCCAATCATAATTTTCGAGTTAAAATAGAGTAGTTAAGGGAGGATGCTTTGTGCCTAACTTTCCCTGATATACTGCCTAAAACATTTTCCTCTCCCCCCACCCTATCATCTCTCCCAAAACAAATAACTCAAACTATCATGGAAACTTTGTAATCTTTCCAAACTTGTAATTATGGTAAAATCGTATTTATTTCACGTAATTCCTACGGTTAATCGTGACAGTTATTAACCAATTACAATGTTTACTTCTTGAAGACTTTACAAATTTCCCGATTAACTTACTTTATTTAACTCTGGGAATTGTGATAACAAGATGCTCGTTCCCCCTGCGGGGTCTCTCGCGGAAAATGTTTTAGGCAGTATATCAGGGAAAGTTAGGCACAAATCATCCTCCCTTAACTACTCCCCCCCATTCCCCTATCTACACTGTGAGCAACCCCGAAGGGGGAGCGAGCTGTAAAGTGGGGGGAAATACGGGAAATAAAAAAGTATTATTCCCCCCATATTCCCTCATCTACACTGTGAGCGACCCCGAAGGGGGGAGCGAGCTGTAAAGTGGGGGAAGACACGGGAAATGCAAAAGTGGGGGAAATACGGGAAATCTGGTAAATACGGGAATAAGGGAAATCTCATAAATCTCGCAAATCTGGGAAATACGGGGAAGTGAGCGAGCTGAGAAGTGGGTGGGAAGTTTGGGAAATATTGAAATGTTGAAATAAATAAAAATGATTTAAAGATAAATATTTTACTATAAAAAAAAAAAATGCAATTGTCAGCTTACGAAAACGTTACTCCAGAAAATGTCAGTTTCACAGATCCAAAAGAATTCAAAGTGAAAGACAGCAATATCAAATATAAGAGAATACCAATTGAAATAAGTTATGGCAATAACAAGAAAGGTCCTCTTGTAATTGAAACACCAACATTATTCTCTTTTGGAGTAAGTGAAAAGAAAAATAAAGAAACTAAAAAGTTGGTTGGTTACTCTGTCCCTGTTTGTCTTTGGGGGAAAGATAGCCAACCAAATGAAAAAGAACAAGCATTTTTTGATGTTATCAATAATATTACTTCTATTACTACTAATTTTTTTGAATCAGAATATGGTCCTGATGTAGCATCATCATTGACTTCTCCATTCTATTACAAACAGGTTGAGGTCGTTGATAAAAAAGGAAAGAAGAAAACAAAAAAAGATACATCAGCTGCTCCAGTACTCTATGCAAAAGTTATTTATTCAGAGAAATCCAAAAAGATACTTTCTTAGTTTAAAACAAAAGGGGGAAAAGATGTTAACCCATTAAAATATATTGATCAATATTGTAATGTCAAAATGGCTTTGGTTATTGAAGGAGTATTTATTTCAAAAACAGTTACTTCTTTGCAAATCAAAGTTCACGAATGTCAAATCAGGCAATTGAAGCCGCGTGAATCTTTACTACAAATTGATGACTCAAGCGATGAAGACAGTGAATCAAGTGAAGCAGATGAGAGCAATGATGAAGAACTTATTAAAAAAATAGTTATATCTGATATAGAAGAAGATAATTAAATAACAATTTCTATATAAATTTTATATAGAATTAAAATAAAAAAATCATGCCAATGATGTTTCCTTATGGTAAATATTATTTTAACAATAAAGAAGTTTATCATATTTTTATTTCTCTAAATAAAATTTTAGGTTATTTAGAAAATAACCCCGGTATAAAAGAAAATTTTAAAGTTTATATAAGAGTTATAAAATTATTAGAAAAAATAATTCTAAGTTTAAGAAAAAACCCTAGGATAATTAAAAATAAAAATTACTTTTGCTACACAAACTTTATTTACGTTTCAAACTGGGTTTATAAGTATGTGGATGATTATTGGCTATACAGGCAAGCATTTATAGATAAACAAACTAAAAGATTGGGGTATAACAAATATACTATGGACCATAATTCTTGTGTTTGTAGAGATGAATATTTTTTCCAAAAAGGTTTAGTAGGCCATCCCCCATCTAAAAAAGTTAATCTAATAAAATTGGAACATAATATTCGAGAAAAATTTTTAAAAATTTTTTTATCTGGATTTGGTTTTTTAGTTTTTGTTGGTTTTAATCAAGCGAAATATATAAACATAAGATAAGTCTTTATATAAAAATTATATAAAGACTAATATTATATAAATTTTTATTTAAAAATCAACCAAATCCTTAAAACTCACCCATGAGTTAAATTTATCAGGATAACCATTCCATTTTACTAATGCCATTTTTTTCTTGTTATCTCGTCTGATAACCTTTTCTATTCTAAAAGTCTGCTGTTTTGCTTTCTGTAATTCTTGCTCGTAAAAAGAGCCCTTAATTGGTTCTCCCATCAGATCAATAATAGAAAAAGTAACAGGTTTTGTTGGAATAATTTTATCAATCACAAATATCTCCTCTGTCCAGTTTGATGTATAACCTTTATCAAATATCTTTCTCTTATACTTTGAAATTCTAACATGGTCTCCAACAGCAAACTTTGGCTGCCCAGGTTTCAAGTAAATCAAATCACCATACAAATAAGACCAAACTTTTTTCTCATTTTTCTTTTTACTCGCTTCAACAGGAGACATTTTCACACTAGAATGTTTCCTATTATTGCAATCATTAACTAGCTGTTCTATTCTGGTAGAGCAACGCACCGGCAACGCGGAGGTCACGGGTTCGAATCCCGTTGAAGCCCTGATTTGTTTTTTTTTTTTTTTTTTTTTTTTTCAGGCTTCTTCTTCCAATTGCTTAAATTGGAAAATTCACTGCGATGATCTTTCTTCACCTTCCCCTTCCCCCCTTTAGCTGTTCTATCTTATCAAAGTAAACAGTGTTGTTATTCACAGTAAACATCTTCCACATTTTGTTTTTCATTGTTTTATTCCATCTCTCAACAACACTAGATTTTTCTTCATTTTCAGTGTGATACAGTTTAATTCCTTTTCTTTTCAGAAAATCTTTGAAATGTTTGCTGATAAACTCAGAACCTTTATCTGTCCATAACATCTTTGGTTTACGTTTACTTAATATATCATCAAATGCTTTACTCACAGTTTCAGTTTTCTTGTCTTTTAATCCCCTTATCCACCCGTACTTGCTAAACACATCAATAACCATCAGCAGATATTTAATCCCCTTATTCCACTTACTAAACTTTTGCATTTCAACCAAATCAGCAGCCCAGATTTTATCAACCCCGTTTGAGATTACTGTTCTCTTTTGAAAGTTTTTTGTGATTGGTTTGTGAAGTTCATCGGCTAATTGTTGAGTCCAATCACCTCTCAACGCCGACGCGCGTTTTTTTGAAGACCAAGTCCAAGTTTTTGTTTTGTATTAATTGCGTTTCTTGCAATAGCATGGCCCCATTGCCTCTGTTTCCAAGGAATTGCGTCTAATGATTTTACCATTTTTCTATCAGCTTCATTTTTACATTTCACTTGTTCGTTTTTTGGTTTGTTACCGCATACAGAGTAGTCAACATCGTGTTGCATACTTACAGCATCTGTTCTTCCAGTTGGTTGTTCATAGATTTCTAGTATCTCACCAGTCTGAGGATCATATTTTAATTGAGATTCCAGTGGATTACCGGGGCCTGTATACTTATGCCCAGGAAGTGTAAATCCTTTACGTGGTGCTACTTTTAAAATGGCTTTATGAATATCAACTCCACTACCAAAACTTAACAGAGGATTATTTTCCCAAAAGTGATCATCAATGATAATTCGATATTTGGTTCTTAATATTTGTGGCCATGTATCTGGATTAGATGAAATAATGTTATTCATATCTGCCAGAGCTTCTGGGTTATTTTCAAAAAATCTTGTCTTTTTAATTCTACTAGAAGGTTTTTCAAATTTAAAAAATAATTCGGGATTACTACCTTTGCGTATTATTCCCATCTTGGACTCTTCAGCTGCCGTGGGTCTTCTCCAAAATTTACCAGAAGCCACGCCATGATCTGATCCAAAAGCGGACTTCATGATATCACCAGATTTATATCGGCTATAAACTGGTTTCAAAGATGGAATCAATTCTTGTGTAGTGGACATTGCAATAGCTGGTGCTTTTTTTACAACAGTCATTGGATCAATTCCAGCTCCCCGTTTGCCCGCCTTCTCAGACGGGCTTAATAGTTTTTTGACTTCTGCTTTACATATCTTACTTTTTTTATTCCACAAACTGACAATAAAATTGTGTTCTTCCTTTTTTATCAGTTTGGTAACCACTTGGCTTTGTGCAAGGAGTTACTCTTTTATCTTTAATACAATATGATTCATTCATTTAGTATAATGTTTAGATAAAAATGACAGCTAGGACTAAATTCTTGAAAAGTGAAATTAGTAAGATATATAAATTGTTAAATGCGAGTTATGAATATGCTGTTTATTATGAATTTGAGGATGAAGAAAGTTTCAAGAAAATAATTGAGCTATTGATGGAAATAAGAGAGAAATCAAAAACTCTTTGGCAAGTTGTGAAGGAAAAATATTTTGTCTAACCAATAGATAAAATGGAAGCCAAGTTTTTTGAAGAAATACAAAAAAATATGGATATTAATACACTCAAGGAATTTGAGAAAGAAGTAAGGGGTAAAATAATTGATGAACTTGAGATCCTTAGAAATAAAAATAGTGATCTTTCTAGAGTGTTGATGGTTAGTGAATGCGAGATGTGGAGAAAAATAAGAGATGAGAACTATTCTTGGTTGAAATTAAAGTCGAGTCAAAAGAAGAAACTGTTTAGACTTATTGATATTTACACGAAATTTGATGACATCATTGATACTGTTAAAGTATTAAACGAAAAAGTTGAGCATATCAAAGAACTGCAGAAAGAAGAATAAAATTTAATATACAGATTAAATATAATATTATATTTAATCTTTCTCTAAGATGAAAAATATTACTACAATAATTAAATAAATTTATTATTATATTATTTTTATCTTAAATCAGATTATTGTAGTAATCTTTTTCTTATCTTCTATCCACCAAAGTAAGTTTTTATAAAATCACTGTTGTCATTATCAAAATGAGGATTATGTATTACATCTAAAATACTTTTCCCCATTTGTCTTTCCAACAAATAGTATAAGCACCAATAACCACACAAAACAGTGTTGCGATTTTGTATTTCATCCATCGAATACACAATACGTTTTCCAGAAGTATTAAAATATTTTAAAGCTTCATTTGGCATTATCAATCCAAATGGATCAAAATACTCGACTACTGAATCCAAGTTTCTATAACAAACCCAGTGTGTGCCAGGTCCTTTCATATCATCAAGATTGATTATTCCACATTCTTTTTTAATCTTATTTGGCAATCGGTCTCGACTATATATTCCTCTAAGATGCTTAATACCAAGTTTCTTTACCCATCTCATCAAGTCAAAGTTGGATAAAGGTTTAATTATAAAATGGAGCCTAGAATGGGAATTGAGTTGAATGGGCTGTTTTTTCCCAGTAGCAGACCCTTGCCTTTGGACTTTTTTTTTTTAACCCCCATTCCTATTGGGTTTTTCCAATTACCATAAAAGGGAGGTGGGTAATATGGATAACCTTCACCATGTGTGGATTGAGGAGGAACATAAACATTTCTCGTATTTCTTGATGACCCACTATCAACCTGTAAACCAGAGCCAAGCACCTTTGAAACCAGACTAACTGCAATTGGAATTCCAATAGATGCAAGTGTTCCTAGGAATCCTCCTTCTATTTGTTGTCGAGTTGGTTTAATAACAAGTCGTCCTCCTGTTTTAAAAACTTTGTTAATCTGGTCTATTTGTGCTTGGGTGAACTCTCTAGCAATAGGAGGTAAAAATGGGAAAAACTTTTGGGGAATTGTAATTCCTTTTCCAAACAGTTTTTTTATTCCAATGTCTCCCAATGCAGTTGCAGCTCTCTTAGCAAGTGCAGGAGCAAATTTGGAAACTCCCTTCATTGCAAAGGGAAGAAGTTTTGAACCGAGACTTATTAAACTAGAGAATAAGTTTCCACCATGTTTTACTGAATTTCTAATCTGTGTTTTACTTATTTTCAAATCTGATCCTGTTCCATTTGCCAATGATTTTTTTATCCTATCAATCTGTCTTTGGGTTAACATTAATTCATCTGATCCAAGAAGCTGAGAATGTTTTAATCGCAGTGTCAATGGTGATCTATTTTCAATCGCAGACAACAACTTTGACTTTTGTCCTTCTGTCAGCGTTACTCCATGTTCAAGATAATTTGTCATTTTTTATTATATTAATTATATTAATTACATCTACGTTCTAAGAAGTAGTTTTCCACTTTTCTGTTCTATTTCTGCTTCTCTCTCATGTAGCACAAGAGCGTAAATATTATAATCAGCGTTTGGATTGGCGCTTAGTTCGTAATGAAAAGATAGTTTTGTAACTCCATCTTTCAAGTCCACTTTTTGTTTTGTAAGATCAAAGTAAACAAATGGGAAAAGAGACTCAAAATTTGATCTATCGAGAAGAGTGCCTCCTTGAAAGTCATTATTTGCGTAAACATAACCCATTACTTCTCTGAAAACTCTTGCTGGATCTGTAGCTGGTTTAAAGTGAATATCGGGATATTCATTTCCATTTCCAACTTCGAGATAACAACGTGAAATATTAGCATTGTTTGGTAAACTAAAAGTGTTGTATAAAAATGGATTTGCTGTTTGCGACTCAACATTTGCTGTGTTAATTGCCCAAACAAATACATGCCGTGGTTTTGAGATACCATTTGTAATTCTAAATTGTCCTGTTTGTTGCTGTCCATTATTTGATCTTTCAACTACTTCGTTAAGATAAGACCATTTGTAAGGTTTAAGGTAATTATCATTATAAAGTTTTTGTCCTTCTGAGCTGAATATTAACCTTGGAACAAATAGTTGCAATCTTGTTAAAATAACTCTGCAAGCATTTCCTCCAGTTCTCCAGATGAGATTGTTATCCGTTTCTATTTCAATATTTAACTCAATTTTTGTATTTGGAAGCAGCTTATCCTCAAGTGCTTCAAAGAAAGAGTATCTGTTGAGAGGAATTTCACATCGCACTGTTGCTGAGTCGCCTAGTAAAACTTTTCTCTTGGCAAAACCTTTGTTGTAGTTTGCATTTCGTCCTTTAACAACATTTGCTCCCCCAGTTACACCTGTGTTATTGATAGTAAATTCTGCTATATCAGCATTTTGTTTTGTGTCAAGATAATAAAATTCATTTGTTGCAACACTCTTAACATAGGAGGGATTATACTCAAGCAAATTCTTTATATTAACTACATGATTTGCGTAATTACAACTATAAACATCTCGACCATTTGCCAGGATAGTTAACTTTTCTATAAAAGAACTAGAACCATTTACAATTCCCATATTATCTCCATCTGCATCAATATCAGCTCCATCTGCTAGTTGATTAACTTTAAAATCTACTGAAAATCTAGCATTGTACCAATCAAATGGAGTAAACTCGTCTGTGTTATCAGCTATAAATCTAAGACCTGTTTTGTTTTGGTGGCGGGTATTTGCTGGTGCCACATCCAGGGCTTGTTCGAGGTCAAAAACAACATCTTCATATCTTTCAAGATATTTTGGGTTTCTAAAAGACTTCATTTTTATTTTATTAATTATATTATTTTTTCTTTCCAGATCCAGACATAATTTGTAGCATTCTATTATTGATTCTTGCTGAGTCATTTTACGTGATGGTTTTTCACCAGAAAGCATTTTTACTATTTTATCACCAGCATTTTTAGTTACACTGACAGGGTTTGGTTTGGGTGGTGGAGGTACTGCAAATCTTACCTTTTCAGTTGGTTTTTTACCAAAAAAAGATTTTACTGAATCCATTATTCCCTCTCCATAAATATGTTGCCTCAAATATTTTCCTGTAACAGGATCATATTTTTTTTTAAACTCTGATTGTCGCATCATTTTATTTATATATTTATACTAATGCGGCGTAGCCAAGGGAGGGGGTTACACTAAAGGTGAGTCTTCAGTGCTACGAAGCAACAGTGTCATAAACCAATCAATACCGTTGAGTTCAACAGGTTGTCCTACTGAATCAGTTACTGTTATTCTCATTTCAGAAATATTATTAGAAATTACAGGGCAGTACAATGTCCTTCTTGGTTCAAAAGTAAAAGGATAACTCCTTGTCAAATTATCTGTTGGAATAACTGCGATTGTGTTCGTTTTTACTCCATTTACAACAGAGTCTTTTATTGCATCTACATTTATGTTTAATGAGTCAATCGATTTCGTAATATTTGGGAGTCGCGTTCCATACTCTGTTTTTGTCACCAGTTTCTTTTCAAATCCGATGAGGTCTCCAAAATCTGTTCCTCTCAGATCAAGTTGATAATCTCCATCAAGTTCTATCAGTATTCGATAGGTAGAAAGAATAAAAGACAGATTTATTGAATACTTCTTTGTTCCTTTGGAATCTGTGGTATGATGAGACTTTTTATCCATATATTGATGAATGAAATCTTCAATATCTTGGTATGAATACATTCCATCTGAGAAAGTAATTGTTTGCCATGTTGACCCATCATGGGTGTATTTGATTGTATTGTTGCCATAACTACTTCTGATGTTGTACCAAGAGTAAGTCATCGTCAACCTGTCCAAGGCAAGAAAATGCCTGAATTGTGGGTCAAGTTTCAAAGGAGGATTAAATTTAACCAGGAAATCATGAGGTTTATTTACTCCTATTTTTTCTCTTTTGACAGAGGAAATATGAATCGCGCTTTCATTCATTTTGTCAAGTAAACTTTTATATTATGTTTAGATAATTTTTCTTAACATTGTATTAAGTTTTTTATTAGTAATAATCCCGAGATCTCTGAGCCGATGAGCTATTTGAATGTATTCATGTAATACACCATTGTTTCCTGCGGCAAGTGATCCACCGAGTAATTCAAATCTTTTTATTAGTTCTTGGGGGGTTAAGTAGAGATTATTACCACTACCCTTGATAATTCCATCACCTTCTATATAGGGGAGGTTATCTAAATAATTTTCAAGTCTATTCAAATATTTTTTTAACCTTTCATGATTTTTAGTCTTTTTAGCAGTTAAAATTTTTACTTCTTCTGTTTGATCTTTTCTTTTTTTCAAACCACCAATAATACGTCCTAAATCATTTTTCTTATCACGTGCGTCAAGATAAAAAAATTCTAAATCTGAAGGTTCATATTTTACAAAATCATTTGGTCTTGGGTATTCTAATTTTTCAAAATAATTTAAATCTTTTTCATTAAAAAATTTTTCCTGGTTAAGTGTTAAAATTTTTTTAGACTCTTTTTCTGATGATTCAGGTTCTTCTTCACTTTGTTTTTCTTTTAAAAAATATTGATAATAAGGATCATAATTACCATAATCATCAGGTTCTACTCCTGGTAATTCTTTCATATCAGCTAATCGCTCAAATTGTTTAAAACCTTCAGTAATAGCTTTTTGATTGTCTTTAATACCAGATGTAAGAGCCAACTGATTTCGTAGCATTTCCTGGTTTTGAGTAAAAATATTTTTCTTTTTGGGATCCTCAGGTTTTTCAAACGGTGAAATCAAAGGTCGGAATGTCTCAGTAAATCCTTCTCTCCGATTCTGTTTTTCCCAAGCAGTTTCTTTTATTCGTTGTCTAACCTGTTTGGTAAGATCATCTGCTTCAATATTATTTTTATAATATTTTTTTATTTCTTCAATGTCCATTTATATAATAATTAGATAATAGGAGAACCTACGGAGCGGGGGGTTGCACCCCCCACACCCCCTGCTACAATAATTATATAATACTTAGGATAAATGGAAATACCAAATTATGATAGTAGCGGTGAAGCCGCAGATAAAAAATTCAAACAGTTGCGTCCTTTCATGCCATCAGATACATTTCGAATGCTGATTTGTGGAAATAGTGGAAGTGGTAAAACTAATTTGCTGTATCATATGTTAATAAAACCACTTTTGCATTATGATGAGATTTATCTTTATGCTCGCAATTTGGAGCAGGATAAATACAAGAGATTGATCCAAAAAATGAGAGAGTTGTCGCATAACATCGGCTACGAAATACTTAATGTGAGTAATGATGAAATAACCCCAGTAACAGAAATGGAGCAGGCAGACAACCAAAAACTTGTGATATTTGATGATTATGTCTGTGATAAAAACCAGAGACAAATAATAGATTATTTTATTCAAGGACGACATAAGAATTGCTCAGTGATTTATCTGAGTCAATCATTTTACAAAACTCCAAAAGATATTCGCCTAAATTGTTCTCATTACTGTTTATATGAATTTTCATCATCCAGGGAAGCCAACAGAGTATCATCTGAATTGGGAGTTGATGAAGACGATTTTAAAGCAGCAACTCGAGATAAATATTCATTTCTTTATGTTGATAAACCAGAGAAGCGCATTGCAAAAAACTTTTATGGTAAACTTTACTAAGTTATATAACCAATAATTAAGATGGGAATATTTAATGAACATTCTTCTGATCAACATCCATTTGCGCGAGGAATTCAAGGTGCTCCGGGTGTTGGATTTAATCTCACTGCAGATGGTAATTATGATATGGTGGGAAAAAAACTAAAAAATGTTGGTGCTCCAGAATCAGACACCGATTCAGCAACCAAAAAGTATGTTGATGAAAATTCTGGTGGTGGAAAAACATCATTATTAAAGGTAGATTCCAACATTGATATGAAAAGTCAATACAGTATTACAAAACTTAAATCACCAACAGCCAATAATGATGCTGCAACAAAGAAGTATGTAGACGATTCCAAAGTCGATGGCAATGTCTTTTTAAAATTGGATGGAACAAGGCCAATGACTGGAAATCTCAACATGAATAATAATCGAATTTTAAATATTCCAGCTCCAAATGGAAATAACCAACCAATACCATTGGCTTATGGTGATCTTGCTTATCTCCACGTTGATGGATCAAATAAGATGACAAATGATTTGAACATGGACAATAAAGCTATAACCAACTTAAAACCACCAACAAGTAACTCGGACGCTGCCACTAAATACTATGTGGATCATAAATCAACTCCCCAAGATTTGTCTCCTTTCCTGAAGAAAGATGGTAGTGTCTCAATGTCGGGAAGTTTAAACATGAGTGGACATAAAATAATTAATCTTGAAGATCCCGCTTCGGATAGTGATGCGACAAATAAAAAGTATGTTGATAGTCGGTTACATGAGTCTCATATTCAACCAAGTCATTACATTGACGTGTTTGCTTATCTTATGTACTACGCGAATCAATGGACAGATGAAATAGATAATAGAGATAGTTTTTATCCAAAAATAGATTATTTATTGCCTAACAAAGGAAACTTTCACGACTACAATTTTAAAGTTATGAATATGACAATATTAAAGAATTTTCAAGGTGGTTATAAGTATAAGATGGGGCTTAATTTTTACAGGTTAACTGGAGGTGTTGACTATACTCTTTGTTTGGAAATACTTAACACTGATTATCAACTATGGAATAAAACCCAGATAAGTGTTGACAACAACACATCACAAGGATTAGAACTTGGTAATGTTGGTGTAAAAAAACTTCAGCATAAATACTTCGATTTAAGCAGACGAGCACAATTCCAAACACAATTTATGTATTACCATAGAATCATTTGATAATTAATTTTAAAAAGTTAACAACTGGCAATAAGTTTTTTCTCCACATTTTGGTTAATATTCCCCAGGTTGGAAATGATCTGAATACGTATCCAAGACAGTTTTCTGGAGTTTACATTATTGCTTATGGAATTATGGGTAAATTTAGCAATATCGACCCAGATAAAGTTTATGACTATCACACAGCATTTGACATCAAACCAACAGAAGTAGAATACAATGTCGACATTAACGCAAATAATAAAAATATATTAAACATTGCTCTCGATAGAAGCAACAACTCCAGTGCAGCAACAGTTGGATTGATAAAAGAGCTATTTCCTTTTACTAAAAACTATGTTTATAGATTTTATTTTGACGAATTTTATGACTTTACTGATGCTTATATTTATAATTTAGTTAAGTCATCATCTGGTGTTGTTTTTAATTCTCTTATTCCAAATATTACTTTTCCCAGTAAACACTTAAGTGATATAAGAAAACAAGGATTAAATATTACTAATTATACTATTAATTTTGACCCCTCTCGTTCTTTTACAAATTATACTTTATGTATTATTTTTTATCACTGGAGTAATAGAGATTTTGCTTTAGTTAAAAAAAAATGCACAAAGTAATCAAAATTCATTGAGTTTGACCTTTGCTAAAGCTGCTGGTTATTTAACTTTACTTTCTAATAATAAAAGAGATTTTTTTAGTGTACCAAGTAGTTTTGATGGAAAAAAAATTGTTTTATGGTTGACAGAAAGTGTTGATACAATTGTTACAAAAGTTAACTTGAGTAACTACAGCTCAACATTAACGTTAGCAACCGCTAATCACGCCAATGGCCAATATTTTGACTTTATAACTGATGATGGAGTTTGAGTAAAATTATGTTTTCTCCAAATTTTTACGACTTTGACTCTGAAGCATTTCACAGAGTAATGTTACAAGAGAAACTAAATGTGGGATCTTATATAGTTTAAAGAAATAAATGAAGGATATATTTGAATTTAATCACATTGATATAGGGGAACCTACGGTTCCCCCTATGACCCCCTCCCTTGGCTACGCAAATCAGCATATCGCAGTTATATATTTTAAATAAATAAATGAAAGACGTTTTTGAATTTAATCACATTGATAACTCTCTGTCAGAATCAGAAGTCAAAACTCTCAAAGATTTCTATAAACATTACCACAAGAAATATTGGTGTTTTAAGAAATCTTACAAACAATATAAAATTCTCGATGAAACACTAACTCTGTCTGGAGGAGGATTAGTTATTATCGGCACGATAGCAGGAGGAATAACATTAAATCCAATAATACTCGGTGTAATAAATGGAGCTGGGGTGTTAGTGAGTTCTGTTTCAAAAATGAAGAATTACAAGAAAAAGATTGAAATGACTCAAATTGCATTTACAACTTACGAAAAAGTATTGGTTGAACTGCGTTCAGCTCTTCGGGGGGATGAGTTTAACAAAAAAGAGTTTATTGATCGAATGAAATTGATAGATGAAATGATAATTGACCAGACTCCCTTGGCAGATAGATTTTTAAAGAAATACAATAAGCGGTGGGTTGCACCCCCCGCGACCCCCTGCTCATAATCATTTCTATATAGGGAACCTACGGTTACCCTATGACCCCTCCCTTGGCTACGCAAATAGTGATAACTCATTTCTATATAAACATTAATATAGAAATGATAAATAGAATTGTATCTTTTGTTAATTTTTACTTTCCCACATATAAAACAGAATTTTACCCTGATAATTTTATTAAAGCATGTCTGGTTTACCAGTTTCTCTATGTGAAATATTTCACACAAAAATTAGACTTGGACCAAATTATTTACAGACTATCAGACTACAAACACAGTTGTAGATCAAACTCACCAATACTAACCAATCATTTAATATTTAGTCTTGCTTTTCGAGAATTTTGGAAACAGTACGGACTTGGCCGAGGATGTGTTTATGTTGCCAACACTCCGTTTAAAAAATCAGAAGTACTTGGCTATTTGACTGGGATTGTTTACTGATGTTTTGCGAGGGGTTGCACCCCCCGCGCCCCCTGCTATAAATCATTCAAATAATAACTCATGGTAGCAGGGGGTGTGGGGGATGCAATCCCCCACTACAATGATTTATAGTTGGTCCACCACTTTTCATACTTTGTCAAAGTTTCTTTTGAAATTTTTAGATAAACTAATTTGTACTTTTCATTTCCCATCTCTTCAAGTATTTTTTTACAAAGATAAAAAATACTTATCATTCTTTTTCGGCAAAATTGCTTATTTAGTTTTTCCATTAAGTGGTTGTCTATCAACATTAGTTTGTTGTACAAATCACACTTTTCATCATCAGTGAGATGTAATCTTTCAGAAACTTGATTAACCTTTTTCTCATAATGATACTTTCTCTGATAAATACTCTTTTTTCGAAAATGTAATCGATCATATTCTTTCTTATCATAATACCCCAAAACATGACCATTTTGTCCATCGCAGTTTTCACAGACTTTAAATCCTGCGTAAATAGTAAAACAATCATCTTTTGACAATTCCAGCAGTGGGTTGCACCCCCCGCACCCCCTGCTACAGTAATATCTTGCTGATTCGAATAATTATGAAGAATATCTAAATTTTTTTTTATTTCTTCTGTGTATTGCATTTATCATTTTACATTTTATTATCTTAAAGCTTTGGTATTTATATTGTCCTTGGCCAATATACGCTTATCATCTTCATTACTCAAAGCTACCTTGTTTACTTCCTTTGAATAAATTTCATGATTTTCACTCCTTATAATTTTCATCGATCTCATTTGTTTTTCACCGGAAAATAAACACTGAACATAGTCTTCAAATGAGATATCTTTTTTCACAATATTTTTCTTTATTCCTTTACACTTTTTATTAGCCTTCTCATCCTCTACCTTAAAACTATAAAGCTTTGGGCGAAGACCAACAAAATGAGTAATTTGTCGCCCAGCTACTTCATCCTTGAACATTCCAATCACTTTTTTATTGGCTCCTGTCAGTATTCCAGATTCATGGTCTGGGGGGTAATCTGAAGTATCAAACTTGGTTTTAACGTCTTTTGATATATCTTTGTAAAAATCATCCGTAGTAATTTCATACATAAGTGAATCAGTATCAGTAAATAATAACTTGGCGTGTTTCTGAGTGTATTTCTTTTGGATGTAATTATAATGAAAATCAAACATTAATGTTTTTGACAAATCAAGTATTGCTTGACCGACATACACTGGTTTGTTAAAAAACACTTCAGTTTTTTTCATATGAACAGCAATAAGATTTCGATCGAATATTGTTGCTCTGTCAAAGTTTGGTTGACTTGTTAATTTTACAGCTTTGGCACGATCATCAACAAGTGTTATATTCTGTCTTTTTCTTATGTTTTCTGTGGTTTTCCCAAATACTGAATTATTCATCAGTTTGAAAAAGTCTTTTTCAAAACTGTTTGCTGCTGTTTTTCGGAGTTCAGTATTCTTTCTGATATAAGGTTCCATCCAAGGACTCTGATTAAAAGTTAACCCTCGGTAAACAGCAGTTATTTTCAAACCCATCTCAAGACATTGTCTCAGATTCCGATAATGTATTACATAATTTTTTATGTGGCTTGAAATGGCTAATAAGTTTCTCAACACCACCTACTTTTATCTTCTCTGGAGCAAGAGGATAATCATTATGTGATTTCCATAAATCTTCTGGATATTCAAGGTCTACTTCAAAAACATAACCTAGCGAGGGGTTGCACCCCCCGCGCCCCCTGCCTTCAAGTATTTTCTTGACTGATTCTATTGTTGGTTCTTTCATCCACTTGAATCCGTGTGTTGGAAGTGATTGTGACATTGCCCATCCATAAAGATTATTAGCATCGAGATATTGAATGAATTTGGATGGTTTATCAGGATTGTAATCTTTCATGTATTTGTTATTCGCCTCTGCATATCTCTTTGATATGTGAGTAATTCCTCCTCGAATTCCCCTCTCAAACATCATTAACATGTCATAATCATGCAGCAATTCAAGCTCTTGACCTGTTTCTTTGAGACATGCGTCCCAAGCCAGGCCAGGAGATGTAAAGTAATGTGCTGGATCCAAATTGTAATGTTTCAAACAAGTTGACCGGAAATTCTCAAATACATCTGCCAACAGCAAGACATCAGACTTCAAGTAAAGATCATGATAATCTTTGATTGTCTGGCACTTGAATGTATTCCAAACTTTGATTGCATGTTGATAATCATCATCTGTTATATGTTCATCATTTAGTTTGGAATAGAATTCTTCTTTCGTAGGTAATTGTGTTTCAGCGAGTTTTTCGATTGATGAAACATAATCATAAAGGTAAACTCCTTTTCGAGTTAAGAGATCAATATTATCTTTCATAATTTCTTTTGTGTTATGGAAATCATCTGGTTGCAAGTTTCCAACAAGATTAGCCAGACTCGTTTGAAGAAACTTAAATGAATCAATAAATCGTATTTCAAAATACAATGAAACAGTCTCTCCAGTTCGTTTGGACCTGTACTCATCAACTTTTATCTTTTTGGAAAACAAAATATACTTTTCCTCGGTTGATGGAATACAGTTCAATTCACCTGGAATACTGGACAATTGTTTTATAAACAAATGTGCGTCATAACCTTGAAGATTGTGAAACAGTACGGGAAGAATCATTGGTTTGCGGCACTGGAGATTGCAACTGTTATGTGCAGCTCCACGGTATTGGCCGCTGAAATGGCAGTGGTCTCTGACTTTGCCAGCGGTGGGTTGCACCCCCCGCGACCCCCTGCTGCTAGATGCCTGCTCAAATGGTTTTTGACAAATATGGCAAACTGTTTCTTTCTCAAAGGAAAGTTGTTCTTGTTTTGTTAATTTAAGAGGTTTTGGTCGACGATAAAAATCATTATATAATTTATGTGTTATTTTTGAAAGTTTGGAAACAAATATTTCAGGAAGAGACGTCCCATCGTTGTTGGTTTTTGTATAAATAATTGGTTCAAAAGTATTTGGAACTATCCCTTTGATGTAAAAACAAAATCCTGATGGTTCATGTTTTTGGTAATTGTAGTTATATGAATCCTCTGGATTGGGACTGCAATTATGAATTGGCTTTGTAAAACATTCAAAATCTGCATAAACTACAAAAGGAATTGGAAGCTGTTTTTGATAATTCCTGAAATGTAACATTGTGTTTCTCGACGGCATTTTCACAGCAACTGTTTCATTAGTAGAACAATATTCGATATGTTTTTGAAATAATTCTTCTTTCGAGAAATGAGTAAAACATTTTTTGCAAATAAAAATTTTTCCATTTGTTCGTGAAGTCATTTGAGATCTAAATAGTCTTGAAAAACTTTTAATTAATAAATAATGACTTTTACCATCTTCCTCATAAAGAAATAAGTCAATTGTTTTTTGTGAATTTCGCTTTGTCTTATGGAGTGGGTAAAACTTATTGTTCTCATTAACCGAAAAAACATTTATTCCTGGGAGGTCTGGATTAAGTTTATCAAATTTGTCGATATCTTTTACTTTCATCGGAAATTTAATTCCTTTTGTATTCAAGCTATTTTCGTATTGTCTCAAATCTGTTAATAGTTCTGCATTTTTGCCCTTTGGATGAAGGTATCTTAATACACACGAGAGAAAACATTTATTATCTTTGTTTTTAATATTTAATAAAGCTTTCTTTCGCATTATCCAATCTGGAAGAGTAATATAAGAAGAACCCCTCATCGGATTGTAATCAACAGTGTGAATCTCAAAATGAACTACTTCTTTAAAATACCACCCGCTACCATTATGCTGATAGATTTTGATCTCATTAAGGATGGTACGAATAACTTTAACAAGTATTTCTTTTACATCAGATGATTCAAGATTAGTATTATTATGTGAATGAAAATATGCTTTATCCTGAAAAATAGTAGTTAATCCTTTATCAGCAGATATCTTTTTTTCAGTAGTTATAAGAGGATGCTTTTCCATTCAATTTCGCCCCTGATTAATTTCTGTCATTTCCTGATTAACTCTGTCCCCTACCCACTTAGTACAAAAATGACAGAAATTAATCAGGGTTTTTATCATTTTTTCCCAAAATTTCTGCTTCAAAAAATTAAAAACCATGATTAAATTTGTAAACTGTGGAAATTGTGGAAAAGACAGAAATTAATGGCTCGCCACTGCGTGGCTCGCGGAAATGACAGAAATTAATCAGGGGCGAAATTGAATGGAAAATCATCCTCTTATAACTACTCAGGAGAGACACTGAGATAGTCAAGACGTGATAAGACAGTGTGGAGTGGATGGGGAATTTACAGGCAATTCATCTTTTTATAGGTTTTGGGGAGGGTGGGTGGGTCGATTATAGAGTTTTGAGGGGGATGTAGGGGTTAATCAAATTCTATTTTAAGAAAATCTTCTATTCCATAATATGTCATTCTATGATTGAATTTTTTTATATAAAAATCTGGATTTTCGATTACAAGTTTAAAAAGTTCGGGATAGTTATAAACATCTGGGTCCATCAATGCAACTTGAAGTTTTTTATTTGTTTGTTTTTTGATCATATCTCTTTTTTGTTTTTCCTCTTCTGTTAGAGGTTTTTCTCCGCTATCATGTTCATTTAGATCAATTGTTTTTACTTTATTGAATAGAAGAGTTTTTTTATCATAGTGATTATTAACTAAGTAATATTCACGTTTTCCAAATTCTTCATATTCAATTACACCTAGTTTATTATCAGGAAAAAGTTCATGTTCGCGTTCAAAAGCAATTCCATATCGGGTATAGTCATCCAGCATCCTGAAGTAAAAATCAACGACATTGTCATTATAACCATCACAATCTGGGTTGGCATCATTTTCTTTCCAATTGTTGTAGCTGGGATTATATTTGTAAAAAATCCATAAAAGAATTTTATAAGGATGATTACGCAGTATTTTTTTTATTAGTTTTGGATCAAATGGTTTGAGCTCCATCCATGGTTCAACTACAAAATTATCTAGTTCGGGGCTACCAATTATCATTTTAATTAAGGGAATATATTATTTTATAACATCAATACATTCCAGAGTTCCCTAGCAATTTCAATCGCTGAAAGTAAACAAAAAATCTATTTTCAGTTTTGCTGGTTGTTAGGGAACTCTGGAATGCAATCTATTGTTTTCCATGTAAACGTGAAGTTATTTTTGATGAGATCATAATCTGAATAAGTAATCAGGGTATTTCCCTTCAAAATAATCTAAACAAATACTAAAATGGAATATCTAAGCCCTGAGGACAAAGATTTTATAGTTGATGATGGCTATAAACATGATGAAGATCCTGATTATGTTCCTGAGAAAGAGGAATCATCCGATGATGATAAATATGTTGTGAAAGGAAAAGATTTTCAGAAATTAAGCAAAAAGGCTAAAAAACTAGGCGCCGAATCTCTTGATTATTCAAAGCGGAAAAATAACAAATACGTAGTCAAGCTGCCAAGTGGAAAGAATTTGCATTTTGGCTCGTCGCAATATCCAGACTTTTTAATTCACAAAGATAACGAGCGAAAAGAAAAATATCTTACTCGGGCAAAGAAGATAAAGAATAAGAAAGGTGAGTTGACTTATGAAAATCCTGAATCAGCTAATTTTTGGAGTGTTAATCTGCTCTGGTCGGGGAAGTAGAATATTTGAGCCAGAAAAATAAAATTGAATTTCTGGCTTAAAGGTTTCAAAATAATAATAAAAAATGGGATTCAAGACAACATTGCCAGGTGATATAACTCCATTTAAAGTTGGTGGGCTTATATTTCCAAGCAAATATCGTTATGAAGATATGAAAGGAATAGATAGTGGTGCTGAAATTATTCTTTCAGATTTCAATGATGAGAAAGATATTCAAGATTTTTTTAATAAAATTAGACCGATAAAAGTTATTGAAACATACCCTGAAGCAAGAGAAGAGATGGATGGTTTGTTTCCAAATATAACAGGATTTTTATGTTATGAATTTTATGGAACTAGTAATTATTTAGAAAAGTGTTATAAATTTGCTGATAAGTTTTTTTCAAAATTTAAATATATTGAGTTATAGTTTATTGTTTTATATCAAATATGATATAAAACTTTTTAATATTGTGAATCAGAAAAATAAAATTGAAATTTAAAAATAAAAAAACCAATAAATAAAGATGGCCTCTGATCTAACTAATCTTTCTATTTCAGAGCTAAAAAAAATAAAAAAAGATATAAAAAAAGAAATCAAAGCTGATTATAAGAAAAAGTTGATTGATGATATAAATAAGCTACAAAAAGTAAGAGACAAAATTAAATCCAAACCCAAATCCAAACCCAAACCCAAATCATTTGAAGAATATTTTCAGGAGTGTATTAAGAATAAAAAAAATTCCCCCAGATACACCATCTTATCTGCGTAAACCACTTGAGAGAGCTCTCAAGGAATATGACCAAGGAATAGAAAAAGAGAAATCATCTCTGGAAGGATTTGCTAATAAATACATAGTAAAAGGCAAAACTGATATTACACCATTCGAATTTTTCAAATCCAAAGCTGCTTATTTAAAAGATTTTCTAAGAAATCATCAAAATATTAAAGTCAGATTTGTATTAGTTTGCATGATGGAACAAATGGGAAATTCAAGTGATGGAAAGTTAAGTATTACCATTCAAGATAAAGCATATTTTAATTCTGAAACACATATCAATCTTGAATCAACTGATGTAAAAGAAATACTAACTAAAGTTATTCGTTCAATAATTGAAAAAATTAATATTTATCAACAAAATGGTAGTGGATGGTATTTCAAGGAAATAGTTCATCTTGAGATTCACACTGCTGATTTCAACCCAATGAGAGGTTCTTCCTATATTCAACTTCCAGATTGGATAATGAGAAAGAAGGCGATATTGAGTATTAAAAACAAAGACGAAAAATGCTTGTTATGGTGTGTATTGAGATACCTTCATCCAAGAGACCGTAATGATTTTCGATTGACAGATTTGAAGCAATATGAAAATAGTTTGAATACAAAAGGAATAAAATTTCCAGTCAGAGTAAAAGACATTTCAAAATTCGAAAAACTCAATCCAGATCTCCCAGGGATAAACGTGTTTTCAGTCAATGAGAATAACAAGTTTTATCCTCTCCGAATGGCACAGAGAGATCCTCAGAAAACAATCGATTTGTTCCTCTTTGAGGAAGATGGCAAATACCATTATTCTCTTATCAAAAGTTTTTCAAGATTATTCCGATCTCAAATAACTTCTAGAACGAATGGGAAAATCTTTATTTGTAAGAGATGCTTTACCCATTTTTCAAAGGAAGAATTATTTCAGCGTCATATTGAATATTGTTCATCCAATGAATCAGTTGTTGTAAAAATGCCAACAAGAAATTCAAAATTAGGATTTATTAATTACTTCAAACAGCTTCCAATACCTTTTGTAGTTTATGCTGATTTTGAATGTTTTACCCAGACAATAGAAAATTGCAAACCTAATCCAGCAGGCTCATATACAATTGGTTACCAGAAACATGAACCGTCAGGATTTTGTTTTTACATAAAAGGAATAGTTTCAAATATTTTTAATCCAATCACTTTTACAAAACAGAAAGAAAGTGATAATGTTGCTGAAATATTTGTTTCAAAACTTGCAAAAATAACTCAAAATCTTTATGATGATTTTTATCGACATCCGCAACCTCTAAGATTAACAGAAGAAGAACAAAACTCTTTCAAAGAAGCTAAGATCTGTCATATTTGTTCAGGTGTTTTAGATGATGATAGAGTTCGTGATCATTGCCATTTCACTGGTAAATATCGCGGAGCTGCACATAACAGTTGTAATCTACAGTGTCGAAAACCATTGATATTGCCAGTAGTATTTCACAATCTTCAAGGATATGATGCGCATTTGTTTATAAAACAACTTTCTGGTATCCAAGGTGAGTTAAACTGTATTCCATCAACTGAGGAAACGTATATCTCATTTTCCAAAAAGATAAAAGTTGATGAGTACAGATCCAAGCGAACTGGAGAGATGGTTTCTTTGAATTTTGAAATAAGATTTATTGATTCATTCAAGTTTCTCCAAACCAGTCTTGCGAATCTTGTTGGAAACCTGCAACCAGATGATTTTCATAATACAAAGGAAATATTCAAATCTAACGTTGATCTACTTACTCGAAAGGGTGTTTATCCCTATGACTATATTGGTTCTCTTGAAAAACTATCTGAAACACAACTTCCTCCCAAAGAGCAATTCTATTCAAAACTGAACGATGAAGACATTTCAGATGAAGATTACAGTCATGCTCAAAATGTATGGAATACATTCAAATGTCAAACAATCAGAGACTACCATGATTTATATCTCAAATCAGATGTTTTGTTGCTGGCAGATGTATTTGAAAACTTCAGAAAAACCTGCCTCAAACATTACAACCTAGATCCAGCCCATTACTACACATCTCCTGGTTTGGCTTGGGATGCTTGTCTCAAGGAAACAGGCCAAGAATTAGAAATGTTACATGATTATGATATGCTGATGATGTTTGAGAGAGGTATCAGAGGTGGAATAACACATATCTCCAAAAGATACTCGGAAGCAAATAATAAATATATGAAAGATTTCAACCCAGATCAACCTTCAAAATACATTCAATATCTGGATGCAAACAATCTTTATGGTTGGGCAATGTCTCAATCTCTCCCAACGCATGGTTTCAAGTGGATGCCTAATCTCACAAAAGAAAATGTATTGAATATTCTTGAGAAAGCAAATAGCAGCATGAATAACTCAGTCAAGAGAGGTTATATATTTGAAGTAGATTTGGAATATCCACAGGAATTATGGAAGTCACACAACGATTACCCACTTGCCCCGGAGAAGATGAAAGTTAACGGCGTTGAAAAACTTATCAGTCATTTCAAGCCTCATAAAAACTATGTCCTGCATTATCGAAATCTGAGACAATGTTTTGAATTAGGTTTGAGAATTACAGCTGTTCATCGAGGAATATCTTTTGAACAGTCACCTTGGATGGAGCCTTACATCAGGAAAAACACTGAACTTCGAAAAACAGCAGCTAACAGCTTTGAAAAAGACTTTTTCAAGTTGATGAATAATTCTGTGTTTGGAAAGACGATTGAAAACATTCGGAAAAGACAAAATATAATTTTGGTTGATAATCGAGCAAAAGCTGTAAAATTATCAAGTCCACCTAATTTTGATAGAGCGACAATATTTGATCGAAATCTAATTGCAATTCACATGAAAAAGACCGAGGTCTATTTCAATAAACCAGTTTATGTCGGTCAAGCCATATTGGATTTGTCAAAGACATTGATGTTCAACTTTCACTATAATTACATACAAAAGAAATACTCTTATAAACGCGCCAAGTTATTGTTTACAGATACGGATTCCCTCATGTATGAGATAAAAACAGATGACTTTTACGCGGATATAACAGAAGATATCAAGAACAGGTTTGATACCTCGGATTATCCACAGGATCATAAATCTGGTATATTAACTGGAGTCAATAAAAAAGAGATAGGCATGTTCAAAGATGAAGTAGCTGGTCGGCAGATTACACATTTTGTGGGACTTAGACCGAAATTATATTCTTTTAAAGTTGAAGAATCGAGTATTGCCAAAAAATGCAAAGGGATAAAAAAAAATGTTGTAAAAAAAGGAATCGATTTTGAGGATTACGTTGAATGTTTGTTTTCAGGTGAAAAACAAATGAGATCGATGAATATCATACGAAGTGAGAATCATGAAATTTATTCAAAAGAAGTTAATAAGTTAGCTTTAAGTGGAGATGATGATAAACGTATTTTGAAGAAAGATAAAGTGAATACGCGGGCATTAAGATAATAAAATTAAAAATAAAAAATATGAAATATTCAGATGAAGAGATTAAAAAATACCTCGAAATTCTTCATAATTACACCAAACCTCCAGAAAAGGAAACCGGTCAAAAGACAAGGTGTTGGAACTGCCAAGAAACTGATTTTGTTATAGTTTCAGGTTACAAATTATGTGAGAATTGTGGGTGTCAAAACGAGCATTTTTTAGGCTATTTTGATAAAAAAGATCAAGATCGATTACTTTTTCGAAAGAAGAGTGTTTATCAGAGAAAATATCACTATGAAAAAAAGGTTGATCAAGTAAGTAAAATGATTCAGTTGACAGAAGACGAAAAGTATGATTTGTATAATAAACTAATGGCAATAGATAACAAAATCATGGAAATTCTTAACAAACAATTTTGCCGAAAAAGAATTATCAATATTGAATATTTGATAAAAAAAATACTCGAAGAAATTGGAAATGTCAAGCACAAACTAATTTATTTTAATATTGGTGACCAAACTCTGGTGAATTATGAAAAGTGGTGGCAAAGTTATAAATCACTCAAATAACTCCTCTGTGAAAACACCAGTAAATGATTCCAGTCAAATAACCAAGTAATTCAAATTTTTTAAACGGAGAATTGACAGTATAAACACAACCTCGTCCAAGGCGGTAATGTTTCCAAAATTCTCGAAAAGCAAGATTAAATATAAGATGATTGGATAGTATTGACGAGTTTGATCTGCAATTATGTCTAAAGTCTGATAGTTTATAAATAATTTGATCCAAGTTTAATCTTTGTGTGAAATACTTTATATACAAATACTGGTAAACCAAACACGCTTTAATAAAGTTATCATTGTAAAACTGTGTTTTACATGAAGGAAAGTAAAAATTTACAAAAGCTACAATTGACTTTATCATTTCTATATTTATGATTATATAGAAATGAGGAAACTTTTTAAATAAACTTTTTATTGTATTTCTTTGAAAATCTGTCTGCAATAGGAGACTGATCAATTATCATTTCATCTATCAATTTCATTCGATCAATAAACTCTTGCTTGTTAAACTCATCTCCTCGAAGAGCTGATCGCAGTTCAACCAATACTTTCTCATATGTCGTAAATGCAATTTGTGACATTTCAATCTTTTTCTTATAATTCTTCATTTTTGAAATACTACTTACAATCACTCCAAGACCATTGATAACACCCAGGATTATTGGATTGAGTGTTATTCCTCCAGCAATAGTTCCTATCACAACTAATCCTCCTCCAGACAGAGAAAGTGATTCATCAAGAATTTTGTATCGTTTAAAAGATTTCTTAAAACACTAGAATTTCTTGTGATAATGTTTATAGAAATCTTTGAGAGTTTTGATGTCTGATTCTGATAGTGTGTTATCAATGTGATTAAATTCAAACAAGTCCTTCATTTTATTTAAATTAGTAGATTATATTACATAACTACCATTTAGTTTCTCTTGTAAAATTACTCTGTGAAATTGCTCAGAATCAAAGTCGTAAAAATTTGGAGAAAACATAATTTTACTCAAAAGTCCATCTTCAGTTGTAAAGTCAAAAGTTTGATTATTTGTGTAATTAGAGTTTGGTAAAGTTAATGTTGAGGTGTGGTTACTTATGTTAACTTTTGTAACAATTGTATCAACACTCTGAGTCAACCATAAAACAATTTTTTTTCCATCAAAATTACTTGGTAAAGTAAAAGAATCTCTTATACTATTGGAAAGTAAAGTTAAATAACCAGCAGCTTTAGTAAAAGTTAAACTTAATAAACTTTGATTACCGTCTGAATTTTTCTTAACTAAAGCAAAATTTCTATTTGACCAATGATAAAAAACCATGCATAGGGTATAATTAGTAAAATTAACATGGGGGGTAAAAGTAATAGTGTAATTATTAACATTTAATCCTTCTTTTCTTATATCACTTAAGTATTTATTGGGAAAAGTAATATTTTGAACAAGAGAATTAAAAACAACACCAGATGCTGACTTAATTAATCTATAATTATGCGCATCAGAAAAGTCATAAAATTCTTCAAAATAATACCTATAAACATAGTCGTTAGTAAAAGGAATTAATTCTTTTACCATTCCAACTGTTGCTGCACTAGTAGCCCTGTTTTTATCGAGAGCAATGTTTAATATTTTTTTATTATTTGCGTTAATGTCAACATTGTAAACTACCTGTGTTGGTTTGATGTCAAATGCTGTATGATAGTCATAAACTTTATCTGGGTCGATATTACTAACTTTGCTCATAATACCATAAGCAATTATGTAAACACCGGAAAACTGCATTGGATATACAGCCAGATCATTTCCATTATTTGGAATATTAACCAAAATGTGAATAAAGAATCTGCTACCAGTTGTCAGCTTCTTAAAATTAATTATGACTCTATGGTAATACATAAATTGTGTATGATTTAATGAATCGGTGAATCTATGCTGTAGTTTTTTTACACTAACATTTCCAAGCTGCAATCCTTGTGACGAGATGTCGTCAACACTTATTTGGGTTTTATGCCATAGTTGATAATCAATGTTAAGTATTTCTAAACAAAGGGTATAGTCAGCTCCTCCAACTAACCTGTAAAAATTAAGACCCATCTTATACTTATAACCACCTTGAAAATTCTTAAGTATAGTTGTATAAAGAACTTTATGATTATAATCATGAAAGTTTCCTTTTTTGGTTGAAAGGTCTGCTATCTTTTTTGGAATAAAACTAGTTCTATTATCTATTTCATCTGTCCATTGAGATGGACTTGACATCAAAAAAGCAAACTCATCTTTGTAATGACTTGGTTGAACTTGGGATTGGTGCAGATGGCCATCAACATACTTTTTATTTACTGCATCATTATCTGAAGCTGGATCTTCAAGATTAATTATTTTATTACCATTAATATTAAGATTTCCTGTCATTGGGGCGCTCCCATCTTTCTTAAAGAAGGGACTGAGATCTTGGGGTTTTGATTTATCATCCACATACTTTTTGGTTGCAGCATCTGTGTTATTTGTTGGTGTTTGTAAGTGGGTTATTTTTTTATTATTCATGTTCATATGATTAGTCATCATATTTGATCCATCAACGTGGAGATAAGCTAAATCGCCATAAGCTAATGGTATTGGTTGTTTGGAACCAGTTGGATTTGGAATATTGAATATTTGATTGTTATTCATGTTCAAATCTCCAGTCATTTGTCTTGTTCCATCCAATTTTAAAAAGACACTTCCATCAACTTTGGAGTCGTCCACATATTTCTTAGTAGCAGCGTCACTATTGGCTGTTGGCGATGAAAGATTTTTTATCTTTTTATTATTCATATTGACATCTCCAGTCATTTGTTGACTTCCATCTATTTGAAAGAAATTACTTTCAGCGTAATTTTTTGTAACTGGCTCATCTGCATCAGATGGAGATTTAAGATTCAAAATACGATAAGTATCCTTCATATCAATATTTGAATCTACTGTTATTAATGATGTTTTTCCACCAGAATTATCATCCACATATTTTTTGATTGCTGAATCGGTGTCTGATGTTGGTGCTCCAACATTTGTCAGTTTTTTTCCAACCATATCATAATTTCCATCTGCAGTTGGATTAAACCCAACACCTGGAGCTCCTTGTACTCCTTTTGCAAATTGATAATGATTAGAAGAATGTTCATTAAATATTCCCATCTTATTTATTGATTATATAAACCCAGTAAAGTTTTTTGATATGGTTTTCTTTGGTTTCTTGACATAAAGAAATGAATAAGGTTCTCGAGTTACCGCTTTATAAACATCTTTATCAACTCCCAATTCAGATGATATTCTGTTTGCTTCTCTGGAAGATGGAAATTCATATAAACAGTAGTGAGAACAATTCAATCGAATATCTTTTGGAGTTTTGTAAAATGATTGACTCAAATAAATAACTGAGCAATTCTTATGTCGGCCTTGAATAAAATAATCAACGATTTGTCTCTGATTTTTATCACAGACATAATCATCAAATATCACAAGTTTTTGATTGTCTTCATAATCCATTTCTTTTACTGGAGTTATTTCATCATTACTCACATTAAGTATTTCATAGCCGAGCTTATGTGACATCTCTCTCATTTTTTGCATCAATCTCTTATACTTTTCCTGCTCCAAATTACGAGCGTAAAGATAAATCTCATCATAATAGAGTAATGGTTTCACTAACATGTGATAAAGCAAATTAGTTTTACCACTTCCACTATTTCCACAAATTAACATTCTAAATGTATCCGATGGCATGAAAGGAAACAACTGCTTGAATTTTTTATCTCTGTTATCATTACTATCATAATTTGGTATCTCCATTTTATATAATAAATATATAAATGGATATTGAAGAAATAAAAAAATATTCTAAAAATAAGATTGAAGCTGATGATCTTATTAAACAGGTTCGTCAACGAATAAAAGAAACTACTTGGGAAAAACAGAATATGAGAGAAGGATTTAGTGAAACATTCCGGCCTCTTATTTCTCAATTTGAAGATCCTGGCAAGGACTCCAAAAAAGAAAATATATTTACTCAAAACCAAAAAATGTTGCAAAATCAGTTAGCTCTTACAGAAGGTATTAGAGCCAATCAAAAAGCCATTACAGACGGATTTAGTCAGTTTGAACGTTTGGCTGATTTGGGAGAATTACCTGGAATAGGAGCTATTGAATATGGAGAAGATGATGAAAAAGACAGTGAAGATAATAAAGACGATCAAGCTCAAGCTCCTCTACCAAAAGAGGATAAAACTCCTTTAGTAGTAGATAAACCTCCTATAGCAAAATTTAATGTTGAAGAATTTAATAGGAATCTAAATAATAAAGGATCACAAGATATACTAGAAAGTAATGGTTATCCATATCTTCCTTCTTATTATTTTGATAGAAATGTTTCTGAAATTTCTTCATTAATCAATAGTGTTAATTCAGATTTAGAAAATACTGCCAAAGATATTCATAATACCGCAATAATTGAATATAAAGACGGCTATCATTTAGCTAGTCCAAAAAGTGAAAATCCTCGATCAAAAACAATAGAAAATATAAAAAATTTCAACACATTAAGCATATATTCAACAAATTTAAACTTTCTTTTAAAGTTCAAAAAACAAAGTGGTTCTGGAATGTTCAGCAACCCTCAAGAACTACTTCATAGATTTGAATTACTCAATGGATCACTTGTTGCAGGAAACAATGGTGTGCTGCCTGAATACATTCAAATAGCTCATCGACTTAGGGATCTCGGGATTATTACTAATAACCAACTTAATACACTCCTTAGAAAAGTTATCTAGATATATTATAAATGAATGAAAGTGCTATTCATATTTCATCTGTTAAAAGAGAAAAAATAGGAGTAAACAAACCTCATGATTTCTTGGTTAAATTTAATCCTCCTTTGAAACTTGACCCACAATTTAAGCATTTTCTCGCCTTGGATAGGTTGTCAATGACTTATTCTTGGTACAACATCAGAAGTAGTTATGGAAACAATAAAATCAAATACACCCATGATGGAACAACATGGCAGACTATCACCTTTTCAGATGGAATGTATTCTTACTCAGACATTAATGATTACATTCATCAGTACATGGAACAAAAGTCGCATCACACAACAGACTCCAAAGGAGTAAAGAATTACTCAATAAATCTGTCTTTCATTCTCTCTACTTATCGAGTACTGGTAACACTTGAGGGTAGTTATCAACTTGATTTGAGAGGAACAGATTTTGGAGACTTGATCGGATTTGAAAAGAAACTGGTGACTAAAACTGAGTATGGAACACGACTTCCAAACATTACAAAATCAATTGACTCCCTTAACATAAACATAAGTGCTATAAAAGACTCTGTTGTGAATGGAGTGAATACAAACACAATCGCTGTTATTCCAACGGATAATTTGACAAGGTCATATCCATTCACTTTTGAACCAAGGAGGACACTGTACTGTCCTGTAAGTTCTAATACTATTTCTGAAATGCACATAACAGTGAATGATTCACTCAGTCAACCTATTGACTTGAATGGTATTGATTGGTTTATGACATTACTACTTCGCCATACTGAAGATAGCAATGTTGTATAATTATATAAATAAAATGATGCGACAATCAGAGTTTAAAAAAAAATATGATCCTGATACAGGAAAGTTTTCAAGAAAACATATATATGGAGAAGGAATAATGGATACAGTAAAATCTTTTTTAAGTAAAAAACCAACTAGAAAAAAGGTACAATTTGCAGTACCTCCACCCAAACCAACCCCCACTGCAACTAAAAAGGCTGGTGACAAAATAGTAAAAATGCTTTCTGGTAAAAATCCTCCATCTCATAAAATGACACAGCAAGAAATCAATAATAGAATACTTCAAATTATGACTGGATCTGGAAAGAAAAAATAATATAATCTAATTATTAAAATAAAATGAAGTCTTTTAGAAACCCAAAATATATTGAAAGATATGAAGATGTTGTTTTTGACCTTGAACAACCTATTAATATTGCTCCAGCAAACAACACCGATCAAGTTAGAAATAATCTTAAATTCATTGCTGACAATTCAGGTGAAGTCACTCCATTTGATTGGTATAATGCTAGAATAGCACTAGATTTTAAAGTTGAGCAACGTGATGGAACTGATTTTGTTATTGGAGCTAATGTATTTGATGATGAACTTACTCATAATAGATTAGCGCAAATTATTGCATATGAAGCTGACCAAATGGGGATAGTAAATGGTGCTAATTCTTTTATTTCAAGATTATCCGTGTTGGCAAATGGAAAAGAACTTTATCAGTGTAATTACGCTAATCATAGTGTAAATATAAAAAATTTGCTTGAGTATAATAAATCATATGCTGATAGCGTGGCAACAAATGAATTTTATTTTCTTGATACTTCCACAAGTGCTAATAAAAATAGATTTACTAGAAGAAGTGTTACTCATAGACAAGATGGAGCTGGCCCTGGTGGAAATGAAGCAGGTCTTATGTTAGATAACACTCCTGCATCATATAATGAAGGATTTGCAAAACGAAAAGCTCTGCTTGGAACTTCAAGCACAGTACACTGTGAAATTCCTCTCAATAGATATTCATTCTTTGAGGCACTTGAAGACAAAATACTTCCAAACACTAAAATCGAAATAAACTTTGAGACTGAAAAAGATGATAATCTTATATGGAGAAATGGGGGAAATCGTTGCCGAGTAGTCATTACCCGTCTTCAACTGTTTGTGCCTCGATTAATATTCAATTCAGAAGGAAATAAGATTTATATGAGTGAGTATCTCAAACCATACAAATGGACTTATCTCAATGAAGTTGTTGAATCTAACCTTGCTGGTAACCAAGCTGTTGGAAATTTTAGAATTACAAACGGAATTTCAAAACCTCGGCATGTATTTGTTTTTATTATCAATACTCCAAATATTGAATCACAGACAGCAAATCCATTTTTATACAATACTTTCAGCGTTTCCACAGATCCACGAACTCTAAATAGATGTTATCTTGAAGTTGGAAATGGAAATGAATACCCTGATATTCATTACAAACCTTCAGAAGATCCCTCAAGAGTTTTTAGAGATGTAATGTCTTATGTATTTGCCAACAATGATTTTCAAGGTGGAACACTTCTTAATAGACAAAATTTTGAGAATATTTTCCCGTTTGTGTATTTTGATTTGACTAAACAGAAATTAGACATAAAAGATGGAGTTACAAAACTATCTTTTCATTATGAGTTGTCAGGTGCTACTGCTGCAAATTATAATATTTACGCTCTTGTGTTACATGAGAGAGAAGCAGAAATAGAACAGAAAAATGGAAAAATACTTCTCAGAGCATAAAAAAATTAATATAACATATTATATAAAATGACAACTTATATTGAATATCATGTAACGCTTTCAGATGGTCAAAAATCAAAACTGTTAAGCGCAATCCAGAATAAATCACCACTAACCCTTCGATTAAAACATTCTCATCTTCAAGGACCTGATGAGTTAATGTTGACCCAAAGACAGTTAGCAAAGATAGAAAAATCACTTGCAAATGGAACAGGATCAGATATAAATATAAGCCAAACTCAGATAAGAAGTTTAGTAAAACATGGAGGAAACTTATTTACTAGTTTAATAAGACTTGGTTCAAAACTTCTTCCTTATGCAATAAAGGGAGTTTCAAAAGTTGCTCCTGCACTTGCTACTGGAGCTGCAACTGCGATTGGAGACATTGGAATAAAAAAACTGTTTGGAAGAGGTATTTCAATTCCAAAAAGGTTTTTCCCATTTTTACTTCCTATTGCTAATGAGTTTACCAAAGCACAAATAGATCAGATTAACAAAGTTTTTAAAACAGGAGGACGATTGGTTATTAAACCAACCCAGGCCCAAATAGAAGGAGGATTCCTGGGAACACTTGCATCGATAGGTATTCCAATGGCAATTAGTCTGGCTTCAAAGTTGTTTGGATCTGGTTTACAGGTTGACAGAGGATCTTCTAGTAACACAAGAAGTGTTTATGTTCCTCCCACACAAGGAGAAGGTTATTACCCACCTCCCTTTTTGGGTACTTGGGAAAATCCAATAGGAATGGGAGTTAAAAAAAAAAAGCCCAAAGGCAAGGGTCTGCTACTGGGAAAAAACAGCCCATTCAACTCAATTCCCATACTAGGCTCCATTTTGTAATTAAACCCCTTTCAAACTTTGACCTCATGGAATGGGTGAAAAAACTTGGTATAAGACATCTCAGAGGAATTTACAGTCGAGACCGTTTGCCAAATAAGATAAAAAAAGAATGTGGAATAATAAATCTTGATGATATTAAAGGACCTGGCACACACTGGGTTTGTTATAGAAACTTGGATTCAGTTGTCGAGTATTTTGATCCATTTGGTCTTATAAAGCCGAGTGAGGCTTTGAAGTATTTTAATACTTCTGGAAAACATATTATTTATTCGATAGATGAAATACAAAATCGAAACACTGTTCTATGTGGTTATTGGTGTTTATACTATTTGTTTGAGAGACAGAATGGAAAAAATATTCTTGATGTAATACATAATCCTCATTTTGATAATGATAATAGTGATTTTATAAAAGAATACTTTGGAGGATAGATAAAGATTATTACAAAAATATAAAATAAATAAAAGTTTTATATATTAAAAAAGATTTAATAATTAATTATTTGTAATAATATTTTTCAAGATTAAATATAATTTTATATTTAATCTGAATCCACTGGTGAATCCTTTAGCTTTTTAACCTTCTCAACTTTTTTTTCCAATTCTTTAACAGTATCAACTATGGAATCAAATTTTGTGTAAATATCAATAAGTCTAAAAAGTTTTTTCTTTTTATCAGATTTTATTTTCAACCAAGAATAATCTCCTCTTCTTATTTTTTCCCACATCTCACATTCACCAGCCATTAAAACTCTAGAAAGATCTACATTTTTATTCCGGAGAGTCTCTAACTCATCAATTATTTTTGTCCTTACTTCTTTCTCAAAATCTTTGAGTGTTTCTACATCCATATTTTTTTCTATCTCTGAAAAGAATTTATCTTCCATTTATCTTTAGTTTATACTAAACTTCCCCTTACAACTTGTTTGAGATTATTTGATTTCTCAGATAACTCCACAATCAACTCAAATATTTTAAAGAATCGATTATCATTCTCCAATCTTGTTATATTAACATATTCATAACTCTCATTTAACTTATTATAAATCTTCTCAAGTTCACTTTTTACAAAATTAGCCCTTGCTGACATTTTATCTAAACATTATACTAAATGAAAGAATCATATTGCATTAAAGATAAAAGAGTAACTCCTTGTACTGAGCCAAGTGGTTACCAAACTGATAAAAGAGGAAGAAAACAATTCTTTTGTCATTGTGCGGTTTGTGGAATTAAAAAAGTAAGATATGTTAAAATGGGAACAACCACCCAAACTGGAGCTGGGGGAAAGAAAAGAAAAACTAAGAAGAAATCAAAAAACTAATAAGCCCGTCTGAGAAGGCGGGCAAGCAAACCGGAGGAGATGTCTTTGACACTGTTGTTGGGACAGCTGCAGAAGCATTTACTGAACATGCTCTTCCTTGGATGGGGCAAAAAGCAGTCGAAATGGGTCGGTATGGAGCAAGTGAATTAATGAGAAATAAAAAACTACAAAAGAAAGCTGTAAATTATGGGATCAATAAATTGACTCCTTTTATTCAAGATAGTGTTGGATCGGCAATGGATCAACTATCAACCAAAGTTAGACCAAATAAAAGATATAAAACTAACAGAAAAGATTTGGATGGATCAGGAATTGATCCAATGACTGTTGTAAAAAAAGCACCAGATATAGCAATGTCAACTACTCAAAAATTGATTCCATCATTGAAACCAGTTTATGATCGATATAAATCTGGTGATATCATGAAATCAGCTTTTGGTTCTGATCATGGTATTACATCTGGAAAATTCTGGAGAAGACCCACAGCCGCTGAAGAAGCCAAGATGGGAATAATAAAAAAAGGTTCTAATCCCGAGTTATTTTTTAAATTTGAAAAACCTTCAAGAAGAATGAAAAAGACAAGATTTTTTGAAAATAATCCAGAAGCTCTGGCAAATATGAATAACATTATTTCATCTAATCCTGATACATGGCCTCAGTTATTAAGAACCAAATATCAGATTATTATTGATGAACACTTCTGGGAAAATAATCCTCTGACAAGTTTTGGAAGTGGAGTTGATATTCATAAAGCCATTCTTAAAGTCGCACCACGTAAAGGATTTACACTTCCTGGTCATAAGTATACTGGCCCCGGTAATCCATTGGAATCTCAATTAAAATATGATCCTCAAACTGGTGAGATACTAGAAATCTATGAACAACCAACTGGAAGAACAGATGCTGTAAGTATGCAACATGATGTTGATTACTCTGTATGCGGAAACAAACCAACAAACGAACAAGTGAAATGTAAAAATGAAGCAGATAGGAAAATGATAAAATCATTAGATGCAATTCCTTGGAAACAGAGACAATGGGGACATACTTTGGCTAGAACAATGATTAACACAAAACAAAAACTTGGACTTGGGCTTCAAAAAAACGCGCGTCGGCGTTGAGTAGTGATTGGACTCAACAATTAGCCGACGAACTTCACAAACCAATCACAAGAAACTTTCAAAAGAGATCAGTAATCTCAAACGGGGTTGATGAAATCTGGGCTGCTGATTTGGTAGAAATGCAAAAGTTCAGCAAGTGGAACAAAGGGATTAAATATTTGCTGATGGTTATTGATGTGTTTAGCAAATATGGTCAGATAAGGGGATTAAAAGACAAAAAAACTGAAACTGTTAGTAAAGCATTTGATGATATTTTTGAAAGTGGTCGTAAACCAAAGATGTTGTGGACTGATAAAGGTTCTGAGTTTATCAGCAAACATTTCAAAGATTTTCTAAAAAGCAAAGGAATTAAACTATATCACACTGAAAATGAAGAGAAATCTAGTGTTGTTGAGAGATGGAATAAAACAATGAAAAACAAGATGTGGAAGATGTTTACTGTGAATAACAACACTGTTTACGCGGATAAGATAGATAAACTGGTTAATGATTACAATAATACGAGACATTCTAGTATTAAGATGACTCCTGTTGAAGCGAGTAAAAAGAAGAATGAGAAAAAAGTTTGGAATAATTTGTATGGTGATTCTATTTACTTGAAACCGGGTAAACCAAAGTTTAAGATTGGAGACCACGTTAGAATTTCAAAGTATAAAAGAAAGGTATTTGATAAAGGTTACACACCAAACTGGACAGAGGAAATATTTGTGATTGATAAAATTATTCCAACAAAACCTGTTACTTATAATATTGTTGACTTGATGTCGGAATCGATAAAAGGATCTTTTTACGAAAAAGAATTACAAAAAGCAAAACAGCAGACTTTTAGAATAGAAAAAATTATTAGGAGAGATAACAAGAAAAAGATGGCATTAGTAAAATGGAGTGGATATCCTGATAAATTTAACTCATGGGTGAGTTTCAAGGATTTGGTTAATTTTTAATACAAATTTTGTATTAAAAATCTTAATCAGTTTCTTCCTCCTTATCAGAAATAATTAAATCTTCAATATCGCCAACCTCAACAGTCTCATCATCACTATCACTTTCACTATCACCTTCTTCCTCAGTTATTGTTAGTAAAGATTCTCGAGGTTTCAATGGTTTAACATAGCACTCATGAACTTTTATTTGAAGAGATGTAACAGTCTTGCTTATAAATATTCCTTCAACTATCAATGCCATTTTGACATTACAATACTGATCAATATATTTAAAAGGATTCAAACTTTTTTTCGCCTTGGTCTTGAATAGAGAAAGTATTTTCTTTGACTTCTCAGAGTAAATAAGTTTTGCAGATAAAACTGGAGCAGCTGTCTCATCTTTTCGTGTTTTCTTTTTACCTTTTTTATCAGTAAATTCAACCTGTTTGTAATAAAGTGGAGAAGACAATGATGATGCCATGTCAGGCCCGTATTCACTTTCTAGATGATTGCAGCATATTTCTCCGATATTATTCAAGGCATCAAAAAATGCTTTTTCCTCTGTATTTGGTTCACTATCTTTTCCCCAAAGACAAACTGGAATACTGTAGCCAACAAGTTTGTTATTTTCTTGGTTTTTCTTTTCACTTACTCCAAAAGAGAAAAGAAATGGAGTTTCAATTACGAGAGCACCTTTCTTTCCATTTGGATATTTGACTTCAATTGGTATCCGTTTGTATTTGATTTTGCTATCCTTTACTTTGAATTCTTTGGCTTCATTGAAAACAATATTTTCTGGTGTGAGACGATCGTAACTTGACAACTGCATTTTATTATAAGAAAATATTATTTTTTAAATCAAAATTATATTCATCAATTAATTTTTTTTGTTCTTCATAATCTTCTTTTCCTTTGCATAATATTTCCAAGTAAAAATCTCTTATTCTTTCATCTTTTGCAAGAGCAAGTAATGAGCCTGTTAAACATCTCTTAAATGTATCTAATTCACACCACATTCTGTCATAAACTCCCCTAACAAAACTTTTACCAAATTCATCATCTTGAGGAATCTCTTTCATTTCATTCATTAAATTATCCAAAAGTCTATAGTTATGTTGCACACGTTTTGCAAATTCAATCTTTCGTGAATCTCCTGATTCAATTATTAGATTTAATGCTTCTGCCATTTCATATCTTCTTTTATCCTCCTTACATCCAATCTCTATTATCATACCATTATCTTTAGTGTAATCTTTTAGAAATTTATAAACTTCCTCCATTTTATTTATAGATTAAATAATTTAAAAATATATATTCCTTAAATAAAATGATCGAAGAGGGCCCTGAATTTGATAATTTTGAAGTTAAACCAGGAATGGAATTAGAATCATTTGATATGAATCAAAAAGACGAAATATTTCTTAATCATCCTTTCAAAATTCTCATGTTTTATTTAGGAAAACATCCCCCTTACTACAGTAGATGGGATGGTATTGATTTATGTGATTTCTACTTTGAAATGCTAGATGATTATAATAGATATGGAATTAGTTTTAGAAGAGAAAATCATATTTATGGTCTGGATAACTGTCTCTATGTAGTAGAAAATGATAATTCAAAAAAAGATAGTGATGAACTTCACTTCAAAAGTAAATATGATCTTCTTTCTATAAATTATTATGATCTAAAAATTTTTCTTTTTAATAAAGTAAAAAAGATTAACCTAGATGATTATGACAAAGAACCTGATATATTTAGAAAAAGTAAAAAAAGCCCTGGATTGTTTAAAACACCTTCATCACCTCTTCTCTTTGAAGGTTCAATTTTTGGAGAAATTCCATTTTCAGAACCTTCAGAAAGAGTTGACTTAAAAAAACCAGCTTTAGAATGGGAATTATTAGAAAAAATAAGATTCATTAGTTGTAAAAAAAATAAAATTACTGAATGGGACTACATAAAAAGAAAGACAATCAAAGAACAAAAAAATAAATATCTCTAAGTTGCTATGATGGACCCAAAAATTTATAATAACGACAAATTTTTTAAAGACTTAATATTTAGATTATTAGATGATTATAACGGTGAATTTGAAAGTTATGCTCCATTAATGTTTACAGGTGAAAAACATGAAGATTATTTAAAAAAATCTTACAAAGTAATAATAGATATGATAAAAAATATTAATTATCTTATTGAAGAAGGAAATAGTGATTATCTTGGAATTATTGATGATATACCTTTTAAAAAATGAAAATTTATACCCCTTACATCCCGTCAAGAATCTATGGCCGACCCACCCACCCTCCCCAAAACCTATAAAAAGATGAATTGCCTGTAAATTCCCCATCCACTCCACACTGTCTTATCACGTCTTGACTATCTCAGTGTCTCTCCTGAGTAGTTATAAGAGGATGATTTTCCATTCAATTTCGCCCCTGATTAATTTCTGTCATTTCCGCGAGCCACGCAGTGGCGAGCCATTAATTTCTGTCTTTTCCACAATTTCCACAGTTTACAAATTTAATCATGGTTTTTAATTTTTTGAAGCAGAAATTTTGGGAAAAAATGAAAAAAACCCTGATTAATTTCTGTCATTTTTGTACTAAGTGGGTAGGGGACAGAGTTAATCAGGAAATGACAGAAATTAATCAGGGGCGAAATTGAATGGAAAAGCATCCTCTTATAACTACTTTTTTCCATTAAACAAACTAAAATAAATCTGACTTTGATGTTTCGATGATTTCGTAAAAAGTCTTTTAAATAACTGGATTTAGATTTGAAGTACTCAAAAGGTAAAATACCAGGTTCTCCCTTAACAATGTATTTCTTTGCAAAATCATCCAGAGCTGATTTTTCTTTTTCTATTCCTTGTTCATGTTCTTTGATAGCTCGTTCAAGAGCTTTGCGCAGATAAGACGGTGTATCGGGAGGAATTGATTTATTCTTTATACAATCCTGGAAATAGTCATCAAATGTTTTTGTTTTGGGTTTTGATTTAGATTTTTGCTTATTTTTAAGTGGCCGTTTGGGTTTTGATTTTTTCTTTTTAAGTGGTAGTTTAGAAACAAAAGGTATTTTTTTAATTAATCTTTCCTTTTTCTTTATCCTCTCTATTAACTTTTGTTTTTCTCTTTGCTCTTGGTTTTCCTTATATTGATTATATTTATTTTTGAGTTCTTGAGTCCTGAGTTTATCTATTTTTGTTTAACTTCTCAATTGAAAGGTTTTTTAAGTCAGCACTCATCTTGTTATATAATTATTTTAATCTTTAAGTCTTAATTCAAATTTATTTTTCTGCCTAAGAGATACAAAATCACCCCACACTGAGACTGCGTATTAGCGGAGGACAGAAAATACTTCCCACAATTATGGAAATAATAACGTTGACAAGCTCTTTTTTCAGCTTACGCGTAAGCCGTTTTTGTGCGACATGATTCTTGACATACTACATGCTATTTTTTAGATAACGCGATTGAATAAAATGCATATGTAGAGTTAGGGATTGAATCCCTCACACCCCCTGCTACAGTGTTATTTCAAAATAAAATTATTTTGAAATGTTAAAAATTTCTTCATAAAAAAAGCCCATGATTTTTGAAACCACGGGCAAATTATAATACTTCAGCGCTATATGGGTCAAGTCCTATATTACACAAACTTCTCACAATATCTATTATTTTCTTTTCAAATTTATTTCTATATTTACCACGCAAATACATCCCTTCAAGAATACAATAATTAATTGCTTCAAATTTTTTCAAAAAAGCACTGCGATGTTTTTCTTTAAAAATAAAATGTTTTGTATCATCAATACCTGTAATTCTTTTAATCAGCACTTCAACTCTTTTTAGAAACGCAGCAAAATTTTTATCATTTTCTCTGTCTGGAGAATGAAATATTGGAAAATAATCAGTATCTTCAGAACCTTCTGTGTAAAGAAATTTCAAATTTCTGTCAATACTTGCAATAGTTGAAAATACAAATCTTGATGGAAATATAAGCCCATCAACTTCATAATTTCCACTATGATTAACATTGCGATTATTCTTTTCTGATTTACCGACCATTTTATACAAGTTATTAAATCTTTAAGCCTTTAATTCAATTTTATTTTTTCTGGCTCAAGGATGAGGATGACTCTCACTCACATTCCCCCCACTTATGTGAGTTCCCCAATTTCTATTACTTTGTTATTTCCCGTATTTCCCCCACTTTACAGCTCACAGTGTAGATGAGAAAATGGAGGAGTATTGCTTTGATTTTGTTTCCCGTATTTCCCCACCCACTTCTCAGCTCGCTCACTTCCCCGTATTTCCCAGATTTGCGAGATTTATGAGATTTCCCTTATTCCCGTATTTACCAGATTTCCCGTATTTCCCCCACTTTTGCATTTCCCGTGTCTTCCCCCACTTTACAGCTCGCTCCCCCCTTCGGGGTCGCTCACAGTGTAGATGAGGGAATATGGGGGGAATAATACTTTTTTATTTCCCGTATTTCCCCCCACTTTACAGCTCGCTCCCCCTTCGGGGTCGCTTACAGTGTAGATAGGGGAATGGGGGGGAGTAGTTAAGGGAGGATGATTTGTGCCTAACTTTCCCTGATATACTGCCTAAAACATTTTCCGCGAGAGACCCCGCAGGGGGAACGAGCATCTTGTTATCACAATTCCCAGAGTTAAATAAAGTAAGTTAATCGGGAAATTTGTAAAGTCTTCAAGAACTAAACATTGTAATTGGTTAATAACTGTCACGATTAACCGTAGGAATTACGTGAAATAAATACGATTTTACCATAATTACAAGTTTGGAAAGATTACAAAGTTTCCATGATAGTTTGAGTTATTTGTTTTGGGAGAGATGATAGGGTGGGGGGAGAGGAAAATGTTTTAGGCAGTATATCAGGGAAAGTTAGGCACAAAGCATCCTCCCTTAACTACTAAATAGTACAAAATCATTTCAAAAACCATGTTCATTTAAAGTAGAGCCGGCAAACGTGAACATTTTGTAATTCAAATTGAAGTCGGACCCAGCCAGGTTCTTTAAGCTTTATACTAAATAGAATTTTTTGCATTTTAGCGTCCTATAAATTTACCAGAATCACCTCTCAGAGGCTCACTGCAGCAAAGCATTTTGTAGTACACTCGTTGACAAGCAATTGGATGAGATGCCCAAATTAGTTTTGTGGACCTAAACGCACAATCACAGACTGCTTATATTGAGTTGCTTACAACTTTGCATTGACATCTGCAGCATGTTCATTTTCTAAAAGCGAAATCAAAATCTGATTTTGGCATTTGATTTACGGATATTTTATTTTGTCTCCAAAAGTGATTGTAATATCCGTTTGATTGTCTTTCAAACAACAGTCAAACTATGCAGCAAAAAAAAGTAAACAGTGAAAAAATATGACCGTAGGTGCCAAAAATAATTATGCTCGAGCTATAAAATTAGATCTGACTTTTTTTAGCTTTGGTTTCTATATTTTTGAAGTTTTCTCTGGTCTTCTTAGCAGCAGAAGAAGATTACAAGACGTACAAACAGAAACAATCCGAAGTGAACGAGTTAACAACCACTTATGCATGCTCAACAGCAAGATAAACTGAATGCCAAAAAGCTAATTCACGAGATTTGTTCGATATTCAGACTTTTTCTTTACAAATTAATACTAAATTTGTACTTACAGTCTCTCGCAGAATCCATTTCTTGTCCATCATTCACCAACATCTCAACAAGGCACCGCAGAAAAAAAAGACAAACAAGTGCGAAGAAACATGACGACATCGTGACGCCACAACTGCCACGCTACAACAAACTAGATTCATCGTCATCCGAAAACACTTCTGCGGAAATTCGGCCGATTTCGTGCGTGCTCGGGGTATCTTCGGATGAAGCAGATGACGTTGCTCAAAGGACTATCGTCAGCAAGAAGTAAAACAGTTTGCGAAATTCGCATAGCCGAAATAGCCGACCAGAAGCGCACTGAAAACCTAAGCAAAATCTCTCTGAGAAGGCAGTCCCAATTCACCAAATCAGAACGTCTTTGCAGTATTAACATCGTACTCTCGTACTGACTTGAACGACCTGGTAAGCTTAATTTTCACCAGTCTTTTAATGCTGTTGACCGGGAAACATTCCGACGCGATAAAACTTAAGCATGGTTAAGTTTATACTGAGAAGATTTGTTATCTTATTGTTTAAAACCCTTTTCCGCGATCAAATTTAAATCCGGACCCAGAAATGTCAGTATCGGTTTGAAATAAAAGGATTAATCTTTGATTGCAAGTGAAGTATTCTATTTTATGCATGAATAATGTTGTTTTGTTGTGCTTTTTATTTATAAATCCAGGCTTCTGTCTTCAGTTTTGCCAGTTGATCCCGTTACATACATTGTGACAAACATGCCTTTTTTTGTTATAATCTGCATTTATTGCCAGCCATGAAACCTGTAACTTCGAGCTCCGTAAGATATCTTTGGCGATTATATGTGATGCTGAAGCGAACATCAAAATCAGTCTCGCCGGGGCATGCCAATTTCATGCCCGGCATGCTGGGCAACCAAACCAACTCACCATCGGCATGCCCGGCATGTCAAACCAGAGGAGCAAAAACTGGGAATGAATTATCAACCCGGTGAGAGATCTGGGACCTACGTTTAGCTGGGTCAATTTTAAGGTCAATTTTGGGCTGCGAGGGCATGAACCCATTTTTTCCATGCCTATGAGATGTTATTTCTAAGTACCAATGTTCCCTTGAATTTTGTCATGCCTAAATATATAAAATTTTCCCTCTCTCATTAATCCTCAGCCTGGATGTGATTTTTACGCTCGCTAGGCATGTTCAACTGAAAATCATGCCCATACCCTCATTCAAAACAAAATGCTATCAAATTTCACTTTCCAAGCCGTTTATTTCAAACCTCGTATTTTCAATAGCCGTGATAAATTATTTAATAAAAAAGTTCTAAATGACTTAAGTTAATCTTAAGTAGCGTCGGAATGCTGCTTAATATCATATTTCGATGCTAAGAAAGTTTGGTGTATTTTCGTTCTTGCGATCTTGTAAACCAACCTTCTTCTCACCACCTGTCTAAGCGCAACTTTATTCTAAATCTTGACTTTCAGCGTTTTTTTGTTTATCTCTGAAACTACTCGAACGAATTCTTTTAAAATCAAATCCCATAATCTTCATAATGCATATAATCATGTCTGAAACTCTCATTAAGATTGATTCACTTTAACACCTTGAAATTTCAAGGCGAACCTAGCCTACGAACCGGCCAAAAATCTGCGTGACAAAATTCACTGATTTGGGAGGAATCTAGACTAAAATTTTGATAACAAGGAGTTTTCGGATAGATGGCTATAGAGCTGATGGAAGACCTCTTTTTCAAACGCTCTGCTCACAACAGGTAATATGGAAATGAAAGGTACTGCTGTCACATTGCAGTTCGAGGGCTGTCCAAAAGAGGCAAGTGTGAAGAGCAACAATGTTGTTGAAAAGAAGAAGTAGCAACTCATTCAATGATTCATGTGCCCCTAAATGGAGTTGAAGAAGAATGATTAAAAGTGCAGCGAAAGAGTACTTCCTACTTTAGAATCCCCAATAAGTTGCGATAAATTTCAGTCTTCCTTTGTACAAAAATACTGCGTTTGTTTTTTCTGCTACCGTGGATGTCTCTCTCATTCCGGTTATGAATTTCACTAAAATGGCTGTTTTTTTTTTTTAAGAAAACAAGGTTCACGAACACGAAGTAATAAATTTGTTTACAGCAATGCTCCGTCACGGGTGACCAGTAACTTCCGACAACTCAGACAACGTTTCAAATTTCGTTTACCATATTTGGGTATTTTGGTGTGATATGGGAAATTCGAAACAAAATTACAAAATCCGTAAAAAGATTTGACGATTTAACAGACTTTCACAATGTTCAGACCTATTTATAACGCTTTAGATCGAGAATTCAGGCCAGGTAAACCTCTCAGTACGGTAATCAGAAAACGGATAGTTGATTTGTATTTGAGCGGAGAGGGACCGAGGTAAATCTCACCAACAGTTCGTGTTACTTATGACGGAGAGTGTCGCATCATTCGTCATTATCAAATGCACGGCACATATTTTTCCCCTTAGTCGAGGAGGACGAAGAAATCCATCTAAACTTTCAGTCAACGTTCTAGAATCCATAGAATTGTTCAAATTGATGAAACCTAGCATGTTTCGAAGGGAAATACGCGAAAGGTTGTTGAACCATGGCGTGTGCGATGGGAGAAACTTATCGGCTTTATCGACTGTAAACAAGGGAATAAAGATCAAGCTTCGCGTCATAGATGAATATAAATACTCATCCGTCGCTACTTCTTATTTCCACAAGAATCAAAATTTCCATCTCTAATTTGAAGATCTTTTCCTGGAATTCTACATTTCAACGAAATCTCCGTAGTTCCAATGTGATCTTCGCTACGCCCGCCTCAAAGTAGCGCGTTTATTGGAAGATTCGGATCACGTTTTCAGTTTACTGGTCACGCGTGACGGAGCAACGCTGTAACTTCTTTATCTGTTTTCACGTCCAAAGTTTTATGTCTAAAAATGAACGTTCGGCAAATATATATATCTTTCTCATTTTTAAATGTCCCTGCTTAAAAATCTCACTGAAAAATGGCTGTTACTTAAAACTAAGTTCGTGAACCTAAACTAGTAGATCTGTTTAATCTCCTTCTTTGTTATCATGTCCAAACGTCTGTCTTTTAAGAGACATTCGGCAGTGAAGAGGCCATTTTGACCACGCTCTATCGTTCAATGTCCCCGGCGAATTCTCTGGTTTATCTTAATGCCTTTTCATCCTTCCAAATTTCTCCATGTCTGTCCAGGTAAGGACCCAGATTCCAAATAAAGGGTTCATGCTTGACTTTTTCTTTGCAAGACTTCTTCTTTTCCTCCGTACAATGTGTGCACACAAACTGTAGAGTATCACCCCTCCAACCATGTGCAAAGTTACATTTTTCTGTTACTTTGGTATCACACCCTAGCTTGTGATTGCGGCATTCCCGTGACTTATTAGAGCCCAAAACAAAAGCTCCATGATGAGCTTTTCCTTCTTCGTCCACGTATTGTAAATCAAAGCATCTCTTCTCCTTGTCACGGGTCCCTACTACGCGTTTGCTTTTCTCTCTAATTGTATCCTCTGTGCTTTCTTTTGGCTTCGGTGTCTTCCTTTTGACTACTCGCCATTGGTTTTGAGAGGGCACCTGCTTGTTGACCATCCACACTGATTTAGATTCTTTCTGAGTGCCCTCGTCACTTTCACAGGAATACAATGGATTGAAATGTCCACCGATGATAATCCCCTCTTCCTTATTGTAGGAAACGTCATATGGAGGACGGTTTCTCCCATTCCTGTTACGGAAATTTTCAGAATCACTGCGTGTGTTCTCGCCGTTGTCATATTCTAGTTCACATGCCCCAGGTCCAGTAGCACCCTTCCTTCGCGTGCCATGACCAACAGGGGACCCGCTCAACTTGCCGCTGTTAGTGGAACTTTCGAAAGATGCGTGAGATGTAGAAGACGGTAATGCAATTTTCTTAAGCGACGCGTACGTGTCGTTATCCACTGGATCATAGGCGTAAGGACCGGCCACAGTAAATCCAAGATAAAACCACAAGTCGTCTTTGCTTTTATTGGGGTAAAGTGTGTTGTCAAAGTGTATCTGGATTCCCTGGTAAGAAATGATGCCTTCCTTCCCTGGCTCCTTTTGACCTTGAACACGCTCTAATCGCTCAGAAGGTTCCCTGCCTCGCCAAAAATGCGTTTTGGATTTCCACTTGGTCTCAAGCCACTGAAATTCATGACTATTTACAATAGCATTCAGACCAATACCCTTACCAAGGAAATACTCAGCACCTGATTTTCGAAAACCTGAACCCGCCTTTTCTTGAACAATGCTGGTACATCTTTTGATTGACTCTTTGGTTTGCGAAGTGTAGCGAGCAAGGCTTCCATTTGGAACAGGAAAATGAATCATGTAATAAAAAAGATGAGCCCATTCGGAACCTGGAAACTTTTTCACAAAAAGAGTGACAATTTTGTCGAGTTCATCCACTTTTGGTTTGTCTTCAAGCTGAAGACAGGCCTTTGAATAAATCAGCATGTCGTTATGCGTTCCACGGTCACTGACACACACAGGTTTCAACAGTTGGTAAATTAAATTCACGTCAGGATTATCAAGGTTTGACCATGCGCTGTAAGGCGTTTCGTCTTTAAAGTAAAGAATGTCTTGAGCTTGCTGTTGATTAAGAGCGAGGTCATGTTTGGGTGACGACAACAAGCGTTTCGCACTTTCTTCACTGTTAAACTCTTTTTTGTCAAACCCGATAATCTCATAAAATTTTCGCCGAAGGCGAGAAGCTCTTATCTTGGCGTTGTTGAAACTTCGTATCTCATTTTCGTCATATGTCGTCGTTTGGTTAAATTTCACATTTGCAAACAGCTCATTCAACACATTAAGTGTGGTGGAACTCAAAGTTCGAATGAACTCTTCGTCCTCCGGACGAAGAAATTCTATCAATTCTGGAGGGGCGTTTCCTTCTTCTTTAAGATACGTCATAAACTTTCCATCCTCAGAATCAAAACAGGGAAGATCCTTAACAATTCCAAGTAGTGAAATTATAGCTTGGATCTCTCCAATCATTGAGAAATGACTCCGACCTCTTGATGTCTCGCGAGCTTTATCATATACGCTTATCGCCTTCCGGCATATTTCTATTGCCTCAGGCAGTGTTCGATGAGATGGGGGTTTGTAATCACTAAGTTGGAGAAGATAGAGCACACCTTTGGTTGAGTAGTGGTTAGTTAAACTTGGTTGAAGAGAAACAGCAATGTCAACTGCTACGTGAGCTGCATCAATTCCGGTTGTAAGTGTAGGAAGTTTGCCAGGACTTTCTTTCTTCATTGCACTGTTCATCGCGCTGAACAGCCGCTTCAACAAATCGTTTTGCTTATCCATTTGGGTCAAACGCATTTCGTAACCCATGAATCGTGCCAATTGCTGCCATGCGTAAGCTTTATCATCATCTTCTGTTTTGGTGGCCAGCTCGCAGACTGTGAGAAGAACATTCAAAGCTCCGTGAATTCGACTTCCCTTCTCCAAAATATCCATGATGACAGGTGAATATCTTGTGCGTTTTCCATAAAAGCCAAAGACCTCATTCTCTAAATCTGGGCCAACCGTGCCGTCATCTGCTTGCTGTTCCTCTACGAAGACTGGATCCGATATCCTCTTACGTTCCAAAACAAGCCTAAAAACTTTATGTCTGACAAACTTCAACACGTATGCCTTTCCTTGAACCACCTTCTCTAATGCGGAAATTGCAGTGCCGTCGACACTTATTCTTGAGGTAACAACTTCACTCACTAGGGGATGCGCGGGTCGCCAACCAATGTACCCATAGGTCTGGTTTTGCTCTTCAAGGAGAAGTCCGCCAAACACGTCATGGACGTCTTGTATCGATGGACCTTGCTGTTTACTCCAAGGAGCACTTTCGTTTAGGATGTCAGAGACTGCTGGATGAGGGAAAATGACAAAGCCATCACTATACTTGCTTAAAAAGCAACAGATATCGAGTAGCACATGGTGTTCTCTTTGTGAATCGTCTATGAAAGCCATAAGTATGCTGTGGATATGATTCTGAAGTCTCTCTTTGATCTTCAAGTACTCTCGTCCAAAGAGTTCTAATCCAAACCAAATAAACCTCTTTTCTCTTTCCAAGACCTGTTCGGCTCCCCGCCTTTTTTCTGTGTTGACGTTCGTGATGTTAATTAAAATGTTCTTTACTCGAGTCGTCTCTTCTTCGTTTAACTTTCCCAGTTTGATCTCGAATTTCGAATGTGCTGTCGATGTTGAAATGGCCAAAGTAGTGAGTATAACACATCTCGTCTCTTTTTTCATAATTGACTCTGTTAGAAGACGTACGTCACTCTCAGGGAAGTTGTCGACAAGCAAAAGAACTGGAAGTGAAAAGTTAATATTTTTCTCGTCGTAGCCAATGCTTTGCAGTTGGTCAATCTGGAAAGCTGTTGATGTTGTTATGGCTTTCACAACAGCACAGCGGTAGTTCTTTCGTTTGTTCCAAAGAATTCTGCGACACAGGGTCGTTGCACCAGATCCCGGCTCATAGGAAACAGTTACAGTCTTCACATGATAATTGGCATCAATGTCTTCTTTGGATAACGACCTAAGTGCGCGCTCAATCCTAACAGTAATCTCTTTTTCTAGACTTCGAGGAATGCTGTGATCGTGAAAGAGATTTACCTGACTTGCTTGAGCACCTTTGTAAAAGGCATCTCGTTCCTTTTCAATGGCTTCTGCCAATCTTGGCAATCGAGGATTCGGGCAATATACTTCCAAATCATCCCAAGAGTGAACAATTTTGCTGAGCACCTCTTTCTGTCCAGAAAAATGTGGTAGATCTGTTGTGGCACCTATTTCCTCAAATTTAGACGGTCCCATTAATTGGCGGACAATTTCCTTCAAAAGTTTCCAGGATATTCCACTTACAGTGCATTCACCGAGTTCTTTCTGTAATGAAGGCTTTGAAGCCTTAATGACTGTTTCTGCCACAGCTTTAGACTCACTTATAATTGTCACAGAGATGCTTGCAGAATGTCCAAGAATGCTAAAACTGCTCTCTATGATGTCTGCCATTTCGTTGACAGCGGTCTCACTGAGACAAAGGAATACACAAACAAGTCGCCCAGAAGGAAAACATTGTTTGTAAGCCCATAAAGTGCGATACAAACAGTCCTTAGAACACTTAATCCAGTCCCCCTTTTGCATTTCCTCGTTGTTAAGAATCCAAGTAGTATCGCGAGTTGAGATAAGTGAATCTTTGCCTGGTGTTACTTCTTTAAAATCGTCAAGGGTTCTTTTCTTTACTCGCGGCGCGTCGGTGGTTTCATCACAGGCATGGAGTAAGCCATCTCGCTTAGAGGAGGAGTCGAACAGGTCAAATACGGCCACCCAAGGAATGTTTTTCAGGAAGGACATATGTGCTGTACCTCTGTACTGGGCAGGTAACTTGTTGGCGACAAGAATATAGCCATTTTCTTTGTAGTTAAGTTCGCGCAATCGTTTTCTTAAGATTTCAGTGTACCTTTTGGCGTCAGCATCTTCCAAATTAAGTTCTGCTAATTAAAACAGAAATGAGAAGTAGGTTTGTGCTGTCCCGCGAGCGTCCACGATGAATGAATAAGTTAAACATTTGGATAGTATGGTAATTAATTTTTTTTTTTTTTACCAGAAAGTCTCTTTCAGCGTAAGAAACAATACATAGTACTCACCTTCAAATATCTCTTTAGGACCTAAAAGAGAAAAAGAAACCACGTTTAAGCAGCTAACAAAAAAACCCGGGGCATTTCTATTTGGCTGAATCAGTCACCTGGCCATTGGGTGATTCACGCGTTTTGATAATATTATACTTTATTAAGTATAATCGACAGTAATTGTTTGACACCGGCTGCCAAGTAAACATTTTTGGTTGGATAATCCATGTAATTATTTTTTTACGCCTATTATTTTATCTTGCAAACCCGTAAACAACTTTGAGTTGAGTGTATTTAAAAGGGGGAAAAATTAGTAATTGTTAACTTTTCCTACAAGACAACTTATGTGATGTACGAAAGTTGAGTAGTTGTACTTTTTGAAGTAACGACGGTATGGATTAGCGATTTCTATTTATACATACATTTTTTGTAATTTTTATAACTCTCTGACTATTTTGTCTTGAATGAACACTAACTGGACTTAAGTGAATTTTAGAGTTAAGGCTAACACCAGACAGAAGCAAACCAGACATAACATTGTTATGGAATGAATATAACTGTTATATTCATTCCATAACAATGTTATGTCTGGTTTGCTTCTGTCTCGTGTTAGCTGATTTTCTGACTACGCCACAACTTTGAAGCAAAATATGATATTCCTTATAACCCATCGGGTTTATACTGATGAAAGATTAAATTCCAAATGATTAAGATTGACAGCCGTCATGTCCAGTCAGGATAAGAGGAGCTATAACCGGTTTTTGTCCGGAGAGAGATGGAACAAGCTAGTGTGAGATTGAGTTATCTTGTAAAGTTGAAGATTAGAGAATACAAAGCTTGCTGAACCAACAGAGAACAAGAGAATTTCTTTCTTGTGAAGCCGACCCGTAGTGCTAGTCCCAGTCAATTGAGTTCCGGTCTTTTCTACACATTTCGTCTGCATCCCTTCCCCCCACAAGGTACAGAATGTAACGTATTTAAATAACGCGACCTTCACTTCAGTTTCATTATCATAAAAGAGAAACTTCTGGGAACATTTTCGCTTTCTTTCTAGCCAAATTCACCCTTATTTTAGTTTCTCAGTCTTGGTTGCAGGGACGTTGAGATTAAACGTCCCGTAATTAAATTTGGTCATTTTCCTGAATATCACTTTTACTGATAGGACTTCTTTATCGTTTGCTACCCGATATTAGGGACCTTAAGCAACCTAGACGACGAGCCCAGTGGACGACTACCGGAAGTGTTCTCACGAAGCCGGTAACTTCTGCGCATGTCGGTGATGTCGTTCACATGGCGTTCAGGACGTGACATCTGTTGATTTGCCGTCCTCAGGTGAACGTGAACATTCAAAGCAACCTTTGACGTTTCTGTGCCCATTTTACCTTGTTTAATACCAATGTTTGAAAAAAGGAAACCTTTTTTGTACTTTTTGCCGAAGGTTGGGCCGTTGGAGGAAAGATTTCGAGAGATTTTCGGTAAACCGTGAGCCGTGGTTTTCAATGGCTTCGGCGGGAAAGAACCTGTGAGTAAAAGTAAAATGTTTATGTTCTCCTTAAATGCTTCTGAACTGTAATCCGTTTCCAGAAGCACTATTTAACTCGAAAAGGAAAAGGCGTTGATATTCGGGACCCTTGCATGAAAGAGACCGGTTAAAAATTCCAAGGAAAATCTCTCGCAGGATTTTCATCCACACTGTTTTTAATGTTTATGTGTTTTGAGATGTACATGTCTGCCTCTCGAAAGCAAGATTTTCACTATATTTCGTATATACTGTTTCCGGTAAACTTGATCAACGTGAACAGAGTCGTATATCCGTAGTAGATAAATGAATGGGACTGTACGGAAATCTTGCCTCCGGCAATTAAGTCCTGTAAAATGTATAGGACAACAAAACCAGTTCTGTACTGTTTGATTCTCCATTGATTCGATTCAAACCTTTTCATTGATAAACGGTTTACTGATTTAAATCCTTCGGAGAGTAGGAAAAGTTCTTCCTCGTTAATTGTGTTGTTCTCATCGCTAAACTAAAGAAGTAACTCTCGTATTTCCTTAAACGAAGCCATTCAGTGCAGTCTACCTACTTCGGCGACGAGCCGAAACGGGAGCTTGTTTAAACATTTGTTTTTCCCGCTTTGGACGACGTTCTCGACCCAGACCTCACTCGTCTTCTCTCGTCGTCGTCCACAAACTCGTCCTGGCTGCTTAAGGTCCCTATTTACGTTATTACTGTTGACGACGATAGTGTCGATTTGCTGCGTGGAGTTATTAACAGCACCGTGGTTTCTAGTGATTGGTGTATAACGAACTACACCAACAGCTGGGTGCATTTCGATCCTTAGCATTGTTGGTATTAAACTAAATATAACGTAGGCACGTCTCACGTGCATGAGCTATTTTGAATGCTTCAGCTGTGTAACTATACCGAGAATCTACCCCTTTCACTCTCAATTTAAGAATTTTTAAATGCGGTATTGCTATATATGAATATGATGAAAGATTAAAACGCAGAACGTTGCGCATAGCGGAGATGTTCGTCCTGTTATACATTCACTTCTCTTTGTCTATTCATCATTCTATTCATCATTCAATGTAAGATTAACATTTTAATTACTTGCAACAAAACTATAAAATTGCCGAAATGTATTTCTACTCATCTCACGTCATTTTACTTAATAAAAAAAATCTTATTATCTTCTCAAGTACAGTAGCTTCGTCCAATTTTAACGCTACAAAAGTTACGCAGTTTACTGAAGCCAATTTTAATTTAATTTGCGGGAACGTAAAAGTCTGCTGAACTTGAACGGTTTGTTCACGAAAGAATAAAACTTGTTTACAAGATTGATACTCGGTCAGCGATCAAAAAATCAGCTATCTTTCGAACTTCTCAAGATACCTAAAATACAATTACGCCTCACGTATACTTCCGAATAAATGTCTAAATATCAACTATAAATATTTCATTTGTAAGCCTTCGAAATATAATATTACATGTGTGAAAATAAATTAATCAGCATGTCACGAGCGTGGGACAAAGAAAAATCTGAGCCCCCGACAGGATTCCAACCTATGAACTCCCAAACACCGAGCGGGCGCTCTGAGACATGGACATACGAAGAGCGAGGCCGTATACTAGGCTCATATTTGACAGGCGTCCTGTATGCTGCAAGGATCAGCAATGTCGATGTCTTTTAAGCTCGGTGAACCTACTATATGGTTTCGCTCTCCATGAGTTCTCCGTAGATCAAGTGGATAGAGCGCCCTCCCGGTGTTTGGGAGGTCATAGGTTCGCATCCTGTCAGGGACTCAGATTTTTTCTTTGTCCCGCGCTCGTGACATGCTGATTAATTCATTTTAATTTTTTTTTTCACTGAACTTAAAATTTACCATCTTTCATTCTTTCACCGATTTTATATGTTTTTTTTTTAACTGCACTTGGAGGCAGGTGAAACATTTAGCAATTATTAAATTCGGCTTTCTTAGGACACGAAGAATTCTGCAGATCGAGGAGGGTGTTATAATATCAGCCTCGGTGGATAACACCCTCCGAGATCTGTAGAACTCTCCATATCCTATGAAAGCCGAATTCAATAATTGCTTTATTATTCATTCAAGATAATTCGAAGTTAAAAAAAAAAACAAGCTAAAACGTGCTTACCGATATCGATAGTAAATCGTTATCGGGAAGTTTAGGAGATAAAGGAGGTTTCAGGTCTGGAACTATACTCCAAATAGCAGATGTCGTCCGTTGAGTTGTCGTCTTGATGTTCTTTCTACGTTTTTAGACAATAGTTGGCCGTGAAACGAGTAAAATGTTCCACCATACCTCACTTCGAAAACAACTCAAACTCGTCCCCAGGTATTATCGATCAACGGTTCAATAATCTGAAGTTTGCTGCACTTTTGACGTTATCGGTTCAATATGGCAAAATTCTTCCTATTTGGTTAACAGTAGCTGGTTATGATGAATTATGCGTGTGATTTTGGCCAATCAGAAACTGAGAAATATTTTGAATGAATAATAATATATGTTGTAAACTCTTAAGCTGTGAAAAACGTACAGTGTACCATTTGCGATCGCCGAATTAGGTCATAAATCAGTCTTAAAGTAGCACCCATATTAAAATATACACCCTGCAAGAACCGCATCACTGTATCCAGTCTTTGAATAATATTTAATCTAAACACTGTTAGCCGTAATAAAAGACGAGAAAATTGTGGAGAATGAAGATGGAGGTCTCAAGGTGCCCTTGTTTGACATTACGCGATGTCATGTTTAGATGCAAAAATCTCATTGGGTCCTAGTATCAACTCATTACACAGTTAACCTTATTGGTCCGTCACACTGCAATACAAACACTCAAACAGACAAACATACAAAGATACATACACTCGGATCACTGATATATGAGCTGTTGTTGAAAAAATAGCTTGTTACGAAAAACTGTATTGCGTGACTGGCGTGATTTTCTAGAAGCTTCGCGAAAGTTCATAATTTGTTTATTTTAGGATCTTGTGTAAGTGTTTCTAAAACGGTATATTTCGTAACCTTTTTGTAATCTTTTTATAATTAGACTATTTAGAAACCTCTAGAATATTATTGTAAACGTATATAAGTAAGCGATTTCGAGCGAAGTTTTAACTAGTTTACCACAAGCGAAGAGAGTTTGACGATCAGCCGTGTGTAGTCAAGTGTGACTGAAGCAGTGTTTATCAAGTTGGCAGAGGCCGTGTGAATTTATTGAAGTTGGCGGAGGCCGTGTAAGTTTATCGAGTTAAGTGCTGTTGTGGAGTTTTACTTCGTGGAAACTACGTTCATTTTTGGAATAAATCTTCTTGTTGCTGTTCCGACAACCCTGCGTTCAGTTTAGTTTGCAAGCTACTCGTCCTCTAAAAGATTACCCGTGTAACATAGCTCAATAAGCGAATGAATATTATGTATTAGAACTGAGGGATGAAGACTTAAATGTAAAGATCACTGCAGTTGTAGACGCACCTTTTGCAGTTGTGAAAATAACGAAACCGACTAAATGACCAGCTCCCAGTTGGCTTTTTAGCTAAGTGAATTGGTCATCGTAGAGTTTCGGGGGTGGAAGCGGAATCATGAATCATGAATCATCGTTACAAAATATGTAAGACTCTTGAATCTTTGTTTTAAAAACTTGGGAATCATGAATCTTTGCACTTCGGCTCGGGAATCATGAATAATGAGACTCAGAGAAAAGCTCAACAAAATACACGTATAAATTAGTTGCGTTCGATCCAGGGAATGCAGGATATGGAGTTTCCGAGAGTCCAATTTTCCCCCTTATATAATTTGTGGAATCGGGCCTGATAGTCTCTTTGTTTCTCCAGTAACCTGGTGCTTAACTTTCAGTTACAAAAACAACCTCCATACCTAGACCAAACAAGTGATGATACCGAATCTGGATGAAGTAGAAGTTTGAACGCCGAAGAAACTATACAAAACGAGACTAAGTTGCCACTGAGAAAATCAGTAAGTCAATAAGTGATCAATAGTCTTCGTGAATAATGAATCTGGAAGAAAATTTTTGTAGGAATCATGAATCATCGAGGAAAAAACGGCAAGAATCATGAATATCAAGATTCAAATGATTCCTCTTCTACCCCCGATAGAGTTCAACGTGGTTCGAATCCCTTTACAAGCTTGAATGTTTTTCACCAGTTTCCTTTCTTTCTTTTTTTGGATTTTCTTTCTTTATTCTTTCTTTTCGCAAATAGAAAAGCTGCGTGTATAACTGCGATATTCTTCTGTACATTTAATTCAAAGTTAGCACTATTAGTGCACGACATTGTTCCTTCAGTTGTCCGCTGTGGTCCTGATCATTGCTGAGTTGAACATCTCAGGAATCTCATTTTCGCTGCTACTGTATTAATTAGGATGGAGTCACATATCGACAGCCTATTTTAACTTTCGAGTTTGCCAATGAGGATCCAGAGCGGATAGTGATTCATGTTACTTGCGTGTTCGAAATATGCTAAGCTCTCAGTGGGTTGTTGGAACCCGTATGTCCCTGTCATGTTCCATTATCCGTTCACGAATGCATCGCCCGTTTCGCCAATGTATGCTTTGTCTCATTCCCAACGAATCTTAAAAACTATCTTGTTTACGTGGGCCAATAGCATCCGCTTAGGTTTCACTTTGTGTTATCTATGTTCACTAATTTGGTTGTAACAAGTTCTCAGTTTCTCAGTTACATCACTATGGCACTAGAACAGCCAAGAATTATCGATCGCACTCTTAAACGAGCAATTCACAATTCTCGACCAAGGTCCGAAAATTTGGAATTCTCTCCTTGCACCTTTTACTTGTTTACTGAGCTTTCCTAGTTTTAAATTGAATTGGCCTAGCCGCACACGCGCAGCACTTATCTTATTTGCAAATATTAATATTATGATGATGATGATAATGATGATAATGATGATGATGACGAAGTGTTGTATCGGATTGGAAGAAAACTAGTATGTCATGTTATTGTAGGTAACAAAGAATAGATTCAGGTAACCCTCCGATCAGCATGCATGACAGAACCACTTCATATTTGATTTCGAATGTGGTTTCTTAGTTAAAGACAAAAAAGATGGTTTAGTAATGGGATGCTTCAGTCGATGGTGAAAGCACATGGAGTGGTGCGGACCATACTCCAGTAACCGCGGTACAACTAATAGGCACACGCAGCAAATCGACACCATCGTCTGGTGAAGCCTAGCAGTACGGCACAGTAAAAACGTCTCTGTCAATTTTAAAGTGAGCAGCTTCAGCCTCAATACACATTCCATGAAGTCACCACGATATATTTCATTATATCACTATTTTTATTTGAGTCGTTAATAGCTGATTACCGTTGCCTTGTCCTGACATCCGCTTCCAGTACTTGTATTTTACCTCTAGGGGCTTCTTCACTTGGCTTTCGACTTCAAGTGACTTCACACAGGTAGATGAGCCATTGGTACGAATCGCAACGTCATCCCACTCGTCTTTGACCTTGAAATTGTCATTCAGCCCTTTCTTTCCACCACCTTCTCTGTCTGCCCCTCGCTTTTCAGACCAGCTTTTCGAGTAATATACTCTATCTTTGCAGAATCGCCAATCGCGAGCCACCTCTATCTCAATGACGTATGCACTGGAACGAGTTCCTTGACTTTTCACAGGGACGAAGTATATATTAACGCAGTTCTGTTCTCCACCTTTTTGCAGTGGCCCATCATCGCTTTTGATATGATCATCAAGGACACATTGAAAGGCTTTGTTTATGTCATCCCTCATATCCTCTACGTCAAGCCCAATAATTTCTCCATGGTGATACTTTGAAGCTTTTTCCTGGTTATCTCCAACTCCAAAGTAAATGATACCGCTTGTCTCAGCGTTTAAACAAGCGCAAATAAACTTTTTTGCCTTTTCCATGATTTTCCACCGTAGGGAACAAGAAGGGGCGTTTACAAGAGACTTGAACTCCAGTTCTCTGTTTTCTTCAGCATCCAAAACTGAGCCCTTTTCGTAGGAAAACTTACTTCCCGGGACGCCTCGAGGCCTCGGGGTGCCTGCCGAAGAGATTTTTTTTACGAACATTCTTTACTTTGTACGAAGTAAATATTCATTAAAAAGCAAACGTCAACAAAAACGACGTGCTTATATGGAGTTAGTATTTCCAAACCTTTCGGGTCTGACTAGCATAATTCTCATTACGTACTTGCAACTCCACTCGTGACGAAGGGCTGGGCCAAAAACGTTTGGAAATTAATTCCACATAAGAACGACAATTTTGATCGTATTTTACGTTTTGATAAACATTTCAAATTACGTGTTGTTGCCGCCGCTCGACTTGTTTTTGCTTAAGTGTTAGGTAGCAATGTTAACTATTTCCTCGCGGAAGAAACCAAGTTGCCTATGTTCCACAGTGGAGTATGCCGTTCGTCTGGCTATAATTGTTTCTGATATTTAAAACTGAATGTGAAATGATCATTTGCTCCATGAAAAAAAGTTCGCCTACATGTAGGAGAGTGGTGTAAAAAGGACAGCTGTCGGGTTGTTTAGTCCTAGTATCAGTCGTCTTATTCCTGAACAGAATTTCTGACAAGTTAGTCAAATACTATTAAAGAATTAATGTTACAACTTTTAGCAATTTCACCTTTTTAAATGTCAGACATTCATGGTTGAAAAAGGGGAGTAAACGTTGCAACATTATCAATCAAAAATTTATTTAACAAATTATGTAAAGAATAAATTCAGTATATCTGCAATATTTGCAGTACTTAGTTGGTGCCGGTCAGGAATGTAGGAATGCAGGAATAAAAACTCTTTGTAAGACAGTTAAGCCAAACTAGAAACCACATCAACAAAAAAATGTTCACATATGCCTTTGATCTGGAGTTTTATTATAGTATAAAAGGTGTGAAAAATGTAAACTTACATCTAGCCACAGCCACTTTTCCTACGTTTTCTACTTTGGAAGTTGCTTCAGCCTTGTCAGTTTTGACGACTTCAGTTTCGCTCTTTTCTTGACGTGACAGCACGCCACTTCTAACACTTAGCTCATCTTTCCTCGATGTGACCTCGTCTACTGTTTCCTGATGGTCGACAGGCAGAAGCTCCTGACCAGCTAAAAAAACGGCGCATTCATTGTCACTTATGTGAGTTTTCGTTGCTTTTTCGGCAAATTAGACTAAATTTGGTCCGAACCCGCGAGAATAAAGAGGGGCTGGCGAGTAGAAGGTAAAAAATGAGTTATAATTGAACCTTGCGTTAAAGGTAGAAGTAACACAAAAAAACTGATACCTTCTAGGGTAAAACAGCTTCCTTTTCTTTCTTCTTTCTCGTTCTTGTTGATGGTGTGAGCACTATTTTCAGACCCTTTGAAGCCGTCACTCTTTATTTTTTCATTTGGCTTATTTAATGTCTTGCTTTCATCCATTTCATTCCTGTCACAGATATTTCTTTCGTCAAGGATGGGTTCAATATTCCTTTCACTTACAGCTGCTGACGTCGCTGCCTGGTTTACAGTCCCCAAAGCCTTTTGACTGTCATTAGCTGTACGAAACAGTAACACAAAAACGCCATTTTCATTGAATCCATGAAAAACATGACTGAAAGCCATTCTTTTGTTAAATTCAAAAACATCCTTATTGGAGATCATTCTTGAGCAGGCGGCTTTCCCTTGTATGGAAGGTTAGAAAAACCCTTAGCATCACAAGGGGTAAATTAAATAGTTCGTCAAGCCTGACGTAATAATATTTAAATAAGACCATAAAACAGGATAAAAGGTGCTCCAGCTTTCTAGTTTCCACATTCACTGTTTTTTCAATGTGCAACACAATGGTTTCTGGGTGCATTAATGCGGCTGAACACAGTTTTGCGGGCAGTCAGTGGTATCTCCTGTGACGGTGCGTGTTTTAAATTAGACAATTGAAACAAACATGGCGGCGAAAAAGCAATGGTACACAGAAGAGGATTTCTCAAAATCAACTCATTACAAACTTGTGATATTTAGCAGAATGTTTCCTTTTATCGTCTTTTAAATAATAAAAACTTTAAAATGGAATTTTAAAGACGAATTTTGTGACACATTTAACAATTACAGAACAATTATGTTATTGATTATCTAAAAACCCGCCTGTTAAAATTTGGTCAAATAAGTTTCAAATGGTAATGATTAATAGTAGTAAGTCGTGTGCAAGTATACAGGAACATCAAATGAGCAAATTTGACGTAAACTGAGCAAAAGTGAAATTTTAAGGTTGTATTCAATCGTTCATGTTGCCGCGAAAACTACGAAAGCGTCAAATTGTACCTGTCAATCAAAATCTTTCATCAGTATATTTTTCATTTGCCAAGTTTCAGCTTGTTGTATACAACCTTTCTCTTGCCATCATTTAGCAAATGACATATACTCACAAACTGCCAAAACTGTGTTCAGCCACCTTAAGCCTTCGCCAATATTGCCCAGTAGGTATAAAATAGTGCTTCAATTATATTCTTGGTTTAAATTTTATTTCCCTTTGTTTTAAACTCATTATCATACATTACCAAACCCAACAACAAAGGAAATAAAATTTAAACCACGCCAAAAATTGAACCACAACATATATATGTATGGGTGTGTAGTTTACAATGATTCCTGACAAGTCCTGTTTAAATCTTACCTTCCAACGCCTTCCTTACGTCGTTCAATTAATTTTCAATTTCACCAACTAAGAGCCATAATGGAACCCATTATGGCTCTTGCACCAGCCTATTCCGTATCTGCTACTATTTTACCTCGGCAACGTCACTTTTCTGCACTGTTTGTTATAAATTAACATACTTTCAGCTAATTAGAATGAAAAAAATTGTTGCATGAAAAAAATTATTTGGATATTTAACGACCTAGATGATCTTCATGTCAAGCTACTGTCCTTCAGTTTCGATTAGTTTCTAACCTATACAAAATTTAAATGTTTTGCCCCTGATATTTTTTCAGAGTCAGCAAGCCAGTGCTTTTTAAATACCTTCTGACGAGGTTGCAGTCAAGCTTGGTCCCTCTTTCTCGTTGTCACATTTATAGGAAACAGTTTGAGGACTGCTTCCGGCTGCTTTACCAGCCTTCTTCTTTTTTTTCTTTTGTGATCCGCTTTTAGAAGTGACTTGCTGGTGTAAAAGTATGTTATTATCTTCTTCAGTTCTGTCAGGCAGAGATCTCTTCTTTTCAGTTTTTACTGATTCTTCGAGATTTTTATGACCGACACCTTCAGGGAAAGAGGTGCTTTTGCTATCTCCAATTGACGTAGCAGCGTCCTTTTCATTGTTGATTCCCAGGTCACTATCGTCAGAACAATTGTTTACTTTCCTCGTGCTGGAACCCTCTGCACCTATAAAACAAATTTAAAATATCACAAGATGGAAAAACAGTTCCTATTTCATCCCAGTATGTATATTGCATGTGGTCATTATTTTTTCTGACAAAAACGTTAACAAAAGGTAACCATGACGACTACTGGGAGATGGCGTATTAACTTCTATTATACGGCTGATGAAGTTGTGGAAGTTTCATTTGCACTTCATAGATGTCGCCTCAATATAACAATGCTTTGCCTTTATTGCTTCACTCGATCAACAACAAATACAAAGTTAACCGAGAAAAAATGGGCATTAGCCCCTGACAACTCCTCGGCGCACCCCACATCTCCCATCTTTCTCGCTTCGCTCATGCTAACAAGAAGTCATGTCTCAGCAAGGGGACAAGAATTCTTCCATCGGAGAACCAAATCCAGGTAATCCTCCATCAGATTCTCGATCTTCTTTCTTTGAAGAGCCAACTTCCGCTGCTAGCATGGCTAAAGCCCTCATACGGTCGATTATCGAGGGCGTTAAGCGCTTATTCCACCCATCAGATCAACCGCATGGCGAGCGCATGATTTACAAACAGACTACCGGTAACTCTTTCGGTTCACCAAAAGGAAATGCAATACCCAGTACGCCCTCTGGGTCATCAAAAGGTCCAGTCATTCGCAGTTCTACCCCTGGGTCAACAAGTGGCAAATTTGGTGAACCTCCAGCTAAGGTTCCACGGGTGGAGAACTCCAATTCTGACCCTATTGTTAATTTTGACTTTTCTCGAAATCTGGCGATAATCTGTTAAATCCTCTAGTGCGCTAATAGTTAAAGACCGTTGGCTTTACTTTGGCAAGAATAGAAAAATATCTATGAGAGCGTTTTTGACCTTTTCGTACAAGTGTCACAGCTACAGGGATGAAGCAACAAACACGAAGGTGTGAGACCTACAAAAATGGGTGCGAGCCTCCTTAAGGAACAGGCATTTACCCTCTCCGTAAAAAAGTACCTCTAATCAATACCGTACACCTAAGGTTCTATTCCCTGCTTTGTAAAGAGACACCGTTGCATTTGTTGTTCAAATAGACTAGTTGTTGTCACTGAAAAGCCGGGTCGAGCTACCTCAAAGTTTGATTCAGGGAAACCACAGTATCAAATGGCACCTCCGCTCTTGGACTTGGCTCAATTTATGCACTACCGACTTAGTTTAGTACAATGTTTTCATAACTTGTACAGTGTTCTAGGCAGGTCAAAACGTTCAAGACACTTCGCCTTTCTGTGCGGAAAATGAAATTCAAGTTAGCCCCCCTCCCCCTAGGGACTGTTAGGTGTTACAAGTCAAACACCTTTTACATATCTTGCACTGGTTATGGTCCTCAACTTTGTTCGCGAGACGGGGGCGGTGGGGGAGAAACCTTGTTAAGGCCGTGTTCAGTGTGTGGTATTGCTGGTCAGGAATGTAGTTTAATGGGTGATTATGTCACCAAAATTCTTCTTGCTAATAAAAACTCTATGTAAGACAGTTAAGCCAAACTGGAAACCACATCAACAAAAACATCTTCACATATACCTTTGATCTGGAGGTTTATTATAGTATAAAAGGTGTAAAAAATGTAAACTTACATCTAGCCACAGCCACTTTTTCTACGTTTTCTACTTTGGAAGTTGCTTCAGTCTTGTCAGTTTTGACGACTTCCTTTTCGCTCTTTTCTTGACGTGACAGCACGCCACTTCTAACACTTATGTCATCTTTCCTCGATGTGACCTCGTCTACTGTTTCCTGATGGTCGACAGGCAGAAGCTCTTGACCTGCTAAAAAACGGCGAATTCACTTATGTCACTTATGTGAGTTTTTTCGGCAAAGTAGACTAAATTTGGACAAGCACTAGTCTAAACGGTCCCTCGAGAATAACGAAGAGCTGGCGAGTAGAAGGTAAAAGATGATTTATAATTGAACCTTGCGTTAAAGGTAGAAGTGACACAAAAAAAACAGATACCTTCCAGGGTAAAAAAGCTTCCTTTTCTTTCTTCTTTCTCGTTCTTGTTGATGGTGTGAGCACTATTTTCAGACCCTTTGAAGCCGTCACTCTTTATTTTATGGGACCCATTATGGCTCTTGCACCAGCCTATTCCGTATCTGCTACTATTTTACCCCGGCAATGTAACTTTTCTGCACTGTTTGTTATAAATTAAGATACTTTCAGCTAATCAGAATGAAAAAAATTATTGCATGAAAAAAAATTATTTGGATATTTAACGACCTAGATGATCTTCATGTCAAGCTACTGTCCTTCAGTTTTTCTAACCTATACAAAATTTAAATGTTTTGCCCCTGATATTTTTTCAGAGTCAGCAAGCCAGTGCTTTTTAAATACCTTCTGACGAGGCTGCAGTCAAGCTTGGTCCCTCTTTCTCGTTGTCACATTTATAGGAAACAGTTTGAGGACTGCTTCCGGCTGCTTTACCAGCCTTCTTCTTTTTTTCCTTTTGTGATCCGCTTTTAGAAGTGACTTGCTGGTGTAAAAGTATGTTATTATCTTCTTCAGTTCTGTCAGGCAGAGATCTCTTCTTTTCAGTTTTTACTGATTCTTCGAGATTTTTATGACCGACACCTTCAAGGAAAGAGGTGCTTTTGCTATCTCCAATTGACGTAGCAGCGTCCTTTTCATTGTTGATTCCCAGGTCACTATCGTCAGAGCAATTGTTTACTTTCCTCGTGCTGGAACCCTCTGCACCTATACAACAAATTTAAAATATCACAAGATGAAAAAGCAGTTGCTAGTTCATTCCAGTATTCATATTGCATGTATTCATTACTTTTTCTGACAAAAACGTTAACAAAAGGTAACCATGACGACTACTGGGAGATAGCCGGCTGATGAAGTTGTGGAAGTTTCATTTGCACATCATAGATGTTGCCTCAATATAACAATGCTTTGCCTTTATTGATTCTCGATCAACAACAAATACAAAGTTAACCGGGAAAAAAATGGGCATTAGCCCCTGATAACTCCTCGGCGCACCCCACATCTCCCATCTTTCTCGCTTCGCTCATGCTAACAAGAAGTCATGTCTCAGCAAGGGGACAAGAATTCTTCCATCGGAGAACCAAATCCAGGTAATCCTCCATCAGATTCTCGATCTTCTTTCTTTGAAGAGCCAACTTCCGCTGCTAGCATGGCTAAAGCCCTCATACGGTCGATTATCGAGGGCGTTAAGCGCTTATTCCACCCATCAGATCAACCGCATGGCGAGCGCATGATTTACAAACAGACTACCGGTAACTCTTTCGGTTCACCAAAAGGAAATGCAATACCCTGTACGCCCTCTGGGTCATCCAAAGGTCCAGTCATTCGCAGTTCTGCCTCTGGGTAAACAAGTGGCAAATTTGGCGAACCTCCAGCTAAGGTTCCACGGGTGGAGAACTCCAATTCTGACCCTATTGTTAATTTTGACTTTTCTCGAAATCTGGCGATAATCTGTTAAATCCTCTAGTGCGCTAATAGTTAAGACTGTTGGCTTTACTTTGGCAAGAATAGAAAAATATCTATGAGAGCGTTTTTGTCATAGATGATGGTTTTCCATCGTCTGACGCCGTAGCCTGCAAGCAAGCTCTCCTATTTGGGGGAGCGAAGCGAGTCTCGCGAGAACGCGCGAGCGAGTGGCGAAGCCGCGACGGGCCGAAAAAAGGAGAGCTTGCAACGATCTCTCATAAAATTTCATTTCTACTTCGCCCAGACGAAGGGAAATGCAATTGGCTGAAATATGACGTTCAACAAAGTTGATTGATAACAGGACAAGGTGGCACCCCCTTCGTCTGTGTGTCAAGTTTGGTTCTCAGAGGGATCAGATTGGTACCGAGAACTTGTTTCAGTCCTCAAAGCAGACGAGGGGGGTCGTCTGATTTAGTTCTCGCAAAGAGAATATTGCGAACCGAGGATAAGTCGGACCGAGTTTATAGTTCTGGTGGAAGGAAAATGAAAACCCTTCATCAGTTGTATTCGTTTATATCAAGCGTCTTGTTTAGTTCCGAGAACGAGAAGAGTGAAAGAAGAAGAGGGATTCAAGCGCATGGTTCAAGCGCTGCCTTCCAAAGTCGGTTTCTTCGCCCGATTGAATTCCATCAGAAACATGTGCTTGACAGTGTAGCTGTGTAGCTTGGCCGTAAAGAAAGAAAAGAGAAAGAGTTGATAGCAACTAGAGCACAACTTAAGAGAACCAAGTCCAGGAAAACGCTATTCTTCAGTTCCGTAACGGACAAATATATAATGTTTTTGTTGGTGAATGCGACGGGGAGTAGTCTTCTACACAGCAGTATGGACGACTTTTCAAAAGTGAACGAAACGAGAATCAAAGTATTGAGTTCTTATTCGAGCATGTTGAAGTTCGATGTTCCCGTGGAAAATACAGCATATCAGTGATTAAAAACATTGCTTTGATGCTGTCGCGAAAGCGATTTATAAATAAATAATTCTACGCGCCCTAGGCTGTCTAAACTTGACAAGCGGTTGTCACTTTTCTAATCGGCGGGACATTTGCGGTGACCGTCTTCACGCTTTGCGGAGTCCCGGGATTTCCGGTGTGGAAATGAAAATTTATGAGAGATCGTTGCATGCTTTCCTTTCCTCGACCCCTCGCTCGCGCGTTCTCACGAGGCTTGCTTCGCCCGCCCAAATAGGGGAGCTTGCTCGCAGGCTACTGACGCCGTCGTAGGTGAGACGACTTAACTGAATCTTCGTCTTGACGTTGTCAAGCTTCGGAGGAACTGTCTGCCTTATTAAATGTCTGCTTTGTCAAATCACACTCGGGCTTTGATAAGCAGAGACAAATTGTACGCTCGTGTCCGCCACCAGACGTGGATTGTGTCTATACTCCTACTTTGGACAAGTTCCTTCCGGATCTTATCCCCAAATGTAAAGCGGAATATAAGGCGCTGAGGACAACACAAGACCTCCTGTTGGATCTGGCAGGTCCCCTTGCTATAACCTTCGAGCTAGTTTCTTAGGCTAGAGAGGATACCGAGCAGTTGGATACTACTCTGATCCTCAGTTTTGCTACCAAAGGCCTTCAGGTGCTTGGCAATGTCAATAGCCAAGGTTTAAGGAACATCAAACTCGACCCAGTTGCTCCCCCAAGTCCAGTAAAGGAACAGTCACTCTTCGTTCCAGATAAGCCCATAAATCTTCCCTTGTCTTCAAAAGTTTCAAAACAGTTTATAGGGGGATAAATGCTCTTGTTATCAGCCTTGGCAGGAAATTACAAGCGACCCCTCGGTATTAGAAATTGTCTTGGGTTACAGAATAGAATTCGTAGATTTTCCATGTCAAGGGTACCTGCCTTCACTTTACGAGACCGCCGAAAAGCGAGAGCTCATAGACCAACAGAAACAAGCCATCCTCAAGGTTTTCCTTCCGGGCAATCCAGATCAGTTCATAAGCTCTTTGTTTACGATCCCCCAAAAAGGTGGGGGCCACTGACCAGTGGTGAACCTCAAGGGTCTAAACCACTTTGTAGAGTACACTTCAAAATGGAAGGTGCACCAACGTTAAAAAAAATCTGCTATAACCAAACGATTTCTTGACCAAAATAGACCTAAAAGATGCTTACCTCACTGTTCCAGTTTGGAAACAACACCAAAAATTCATCCGATTCATATGGCGGGACACTTTGTGGGAGTTGCGTGCCTTCCCTTTGAGCTGGGCAGTGCACCTCGGGTTTTCACAAAACTTTTAAAACCGGTGGTCACACAGTTGCGAAAGATGGGAATAAGGTTAATTACGCAAGGACGAAACCAAAGAGTTCGCCCAAGTTCATACTACCATGACTGTCAACTTGTTATCTAGCCTGGGATTTGTCATAAACGAAGAAAAGTCAGTCTTCGAGCTCACCAGAGAATTATAATTACAAGGTTTTCTGGTAACCTCAATTACAATGTCCCTATACCTCCCGAGGGACAAGATAAAGGGTATCAGGAGGGATTGTCAACAAATCTTAGACAGTGAAAGGTTTGAACCCAGGAGTCATTTCAAAAGTAGGTTGAGTTTGATCGTCCGGGTTAACGTAGTCCTGAATAGGACTGTTGTCGTTGGCAGTGACTGACGTTTCGACAACCTGTGCGGTAGTCATCTTCAGAGTCAAAGTGAGTTGTATCACGTCAGTAGATGGTATTATATACTCTGGTTATTGATCTGATTGGTCAATAAAGTCAAGATGTTATTGGTCGTCTGTCAGTGAAGCCGCGATGTCATTGGCTATGAAGACTCGTAATCAGTAATTGGCGCGTTTCGATCCGTCTATTGTCACAGTTAAGCAGTCGTCTATTGTTAGTCAAATTGTCAGTTCTCCAGTCGATCTCTCCGATAGTTTCGGTCAGAGTTCTGCCTCGCCTAGTGGGAAAGCCTTCATCCTCAATTCAAGCAGTTTTTCCAGACCCCCTTCATTATCTTTTCTTGCTGAGGGCCAAAATTTGGCTTTAAAGAAAACCCAGAGTTACGAATCTATACAATCTCTAGTTCCCGCTAATCAACAACAGTTGTTTTCGAGGAGGGACCCCCTTGCAGCCTGGAATGGCAGGTCCCTTCTAAGGAAGAAAGAGGATCTTGTAATTAAAACAGACGGAGCACACCTAGGGTGGGGCGCAACTTGCAGTGGGGTAAGAACAGGTGGGATCTGGGCTCGCCAAGAGCATTTTCATCACATCAATTGCCTGGAACTAATGGCAGGACGTTTTGCAATAAAATCTTTTTCCAGAAACAAAGCTTCTATTCACGTGAGGCTATTGATGGACAATTCCACCGCCACTTCGTATATCAACAAAATGGGAGGAACATTTGATCCCATTTGAGGGAACGCACTTCCGAAATATATGGGAATCTCATGGAACCCTCTTTTACTAGAACTCAGTGTAGATTTCCCTCGATTACTCCCAGTGGGCCCAGAAATTCTCAGCAGGGAGGGGTCCCCACACCCTCTTTCCCCCCTCCAACTAGCGGGATGAATTGTCCCGGCCAACTATACTCATCAATGGGAATTTCAAGTCAACCTAGAGACCTTATCTCTTCCTGGCGTAACCAGACCTCTGGTTCCTATGAGTCAGCCTGGCGTCTGCTGCATAGCTGGTGTGATCAACGACACATTGATCCCATTTTTGCCTCTGTACATGACGTAGTCAATTATTTGGCATCCAAATTTACAGAAGGCAAAGAGGTAATTACGCACTATTAATGTTTATTGTTCGGCAATCTCTATGACTCATCGGAAGCTAGACGGCATCAGTGTAGGCCAAAATTCGTTAGAGTCAGCCAGGTTAAGAAAGGTATGTTCCAAAAGAAGCCACCTCTTCCTAGGTACTCCTCTTCCTGGGAAGTATCTAAAGCCCTTGCTCATATCAAGTCCCTAGCGGACAACAATTCATTCTCCCTGAAACAACTTTTAGGAAAATTTGCATTGCTTCTTGCTCTCACTTTAGCAGAACGTGGTTCTGAATTGGTAGCCCATGACCTCAGGTTTATGAAGTATCACCCCGAGGGTGCTGAATTTAACCTCCCCAAATTTACTAAACCGGTTTGTGTTGGGAAACAGCTTATGGTATCCTTCCATCCCAGCTTTCCCCAGGATAAGCTTTTACGTGCTTGTGAATGTCTTACGGCCTATGAAGCGCGCACAGCTGCCTTCAGACCCTTGCACCCTGCACAACCTAACAAACTTTTACTGGCTACTATTAGACCTCACACACCGGTCAGATTCACAAATTTAGCCAAATGGATCAGAACTCTCCTTTCTAATTCAGCAATTGACTCAACCATCTTTTCATTCTACCAGGGGTATCAGTTGCATGTTCCACTCCGCTAGGGCTGGGCTTTCAGAAAGTGATATTATTAGGATGGCTGACTGGTCTAGTGACAGTACTTTTCTTAGTCTTCGCTAGGCTTTGAACTAGCAATGTTATGTTGAGACGACATTTATGAAGTACAAACAGATTGTGCAAGACCCATAGGGTTGCAGTACAGGATGAATTGCACGAATAAATGGAGACGAGATATAACAATGTTCCCGCCCTCACCTCCCATAACGTTGTTTGTTCTTTTTCTCTTCTTTCAGGTTTGCTCAGCAAAAAGACGGGAGATGTGGGGTGCGCCGAGGAGTTATCAGGGCCTAGTGCCCAGGTTTTTCTCTGTTAACTTTTTGAATTTGCTGTTGATCGAGTGAAGCAAAAGAGCCAAAGCATTGTTATATCTCCTCTCCATTTATTCGTGCAATTCATTCCGTACTGCAACCCTATGGGTCTTGCACAATCTGTAATTCTCGGTAATTAGGCGTGTCCTGATGACGTCACAGGCATCAACAACCAGTCACTTTATCTTACTCGAGGACGAACTGGGAAGCTTCTGGTAAGGACCAGGCTTTGTCTCTATCGCTGACCAAAATCACCAGCCCTAGCGTTTAGTTACTAAGAGTTATCTATTAGAAGACGAATTTTATACACAAGGACGACGATTGAAAAAAAAATAGACAAGTTTCGAATTATCAGAATTCAAGCTTAGCTCAGAGGCTGAGGGGTATAAAACAAAAGAAATGAATTATTAATTCCTGAATCTCAATGCGATTCCCCTCAGCCATGGAACCAAACTGAATTTTCATAATTCGAAACTACCTCATTTTAGTGAAAATTGTGCTTACATAAATCATTTTCTTTCTTTTTGCTGTTATCATTGAATGAGAAGGGTTCTTTACTGACGGCAACTTTGAGCTCCACTTTACCTTGAACTACTTCATCAACAAGGCCATCCCCTAGATCTGCGTTAGGTTTGATAAGATTTTGATTTTCGTCTTGAGGTGCGAAAACATTGCTGAAGTTCTCTTTCTTAGCACGGTTTTGGTCACCAAAGGAGACCACTCTTTCTTCCTTCAAAGCCGATTTTTTCGTATCGGTGTAAGGGGTAGCTTCTGGACCATCGTTCTGTTTTTGCTTCTGATCATCTTTAGGAAACAACTCTGCTCCAGACAACGCAGCCCTTGAACACCTTCCACCTGCATTTGGAAGCTGCACAATAGGTTTGATCTTTGATTCTTCCTTTAATAGGTTCACTGCTGAGGCTAAAACAGGTCACTTTATTGATAAATAAGTATACAAAGCACATTTAGTTAATGATAATAAGATGCCAAAGCCAGAGGCTTATATGGCATAGGTCAGAGAGTTACAATGTGCTGCAAAGTTACAATGAGAATAAAAATTAATAAGTACAAGATTTACAGAGAAAAGGCAAACTATTACAACATATAAAGATTACTGCATATGAAGCAAAACAAACATAACAATTAATGATAGTGTGCAAAAAGTAATTAAGAAAATTTGAGTTCAACTTAGTTTAAACTTATAATGATTGAAAATAATCTCTTAGTTTATGCTTATAACTAGAAAGAGTAAGTGAATTACGAAGTGAGAGAGGAATGTAATTGCAAATTTGAGGAACCTGTACCCGAAGAGAAAAAGAATATTTGTGAGTTTGAAGATGTAAGTTGTCTCTTTGCCTGGTGAGATATTGATGACAATCAGAGTTAAGAACGAAAAGAGATGAAAGAGGAGAGGGCAAGAGCTTCTGCATGTGAAGGAAAACAAAGCAAGAAACTTGGTACTTATAAACATTAAATATGTTGAGTATTTTGAATTTGTTAAAGAGCGAGTAAGTATGTGCACCTGGTGGAGAATGAGTAATGATTCTTAAAGCTTTCTTCTGGAGACGGAAAAGGGGTTGTAAATGAGAAGAGTATGTGGATGCCCAAATAATAGAACAGTATTGAAGATACGGGAGTATTAAAGAGTTGTATAATGTGCAAAGAGTATTAGAAAGGAAAAACTGACGTGATTTGATAATAATCCCAGTGGATTTGGCAATTTTGGAAGAAATGGCTTTTATATGAGCCTGCCATGAGAGGTTTTGATGGACGATAACACCTAAGAATTTTGTGTCTTCTACTCTATTAATACTGTTCTTATCAATGTCAATAGAAAGACCATGAAGTTTTATTTCTTTCTTGCAGGGTGAAACAAAATAAATTTAGTCTTGTCGGGATGTAAAGTTAGCTTGTTAGCTTTGAACCAGGTAGCCACAAAAGAAAGTTCATGGTTCACAATTTTAGTTAGTTCAGAGATATTTTTGTGTTGAAAGAAAATATTAGTGTTGTCTGCAAAAAGGATGAATGAGAGATAAATTAGAGCATGAAAAAATGTCATTAATGTATATAAGAAATAAAAGTGGCCCTAACACAGAACCCTGAGGAAAACCACATTTGATTGAAAGCAGTGGAGATTTCCAGGAATCAATTTGAACATATTGAGAGCGAGAGAGGAGTTAGCTATGCATCCAGTTAAAAGGTGTGCCTCGAATACCATAGAAGTTTAATTTATCTAAGAGGATGGAGTGATTAACAGTATCAAATGCCCTCTTTAGATCAATGAATATGCCAATTGTGAATTCGTTCTTCTCAAATGAATCAAATATTTTATTAGTAAGTTCCAGTATTGTCATAAAAGTAGAATGTTCCTTTCTAAACCCATACTGATGATTATTGAGTATGCTATGTTTAGTGAGATAGTCCATTAGACGACGGTACATGGCACTCTCAAGGATTTTAGAGAAGCAAGGTAAGATCGAGATAGGCCTATAATTAGTGAAGTTAGTGCTATCTTCACTTTTGAATATGGGAAGAACTCTGCTGATTTTAAGCTTATCAGGCACAATGCCAGTCGAAAAGGAGATATTGCACATTTGAGAGAGGGGAGATGCCAAGAGGTCAATAGATGCTTTAATCACATTAACATTAATACCGTCCACTCCCTTACTGTTACTACTCTTCAGAGAGGACACTATATTGATAATTTCATCAGGGGAAGTAGGAGAAGCAAAGAAACTATCACTAAAAGAACCACTCAAATATGACTTGTGGTCAACAGTGGAGTGGGGAATTTTAGTGGCAAGAGAAGGACCTTTGTTAGTACAGAATTCATTAAACTTATCAGCAATTAATTGAGGGTTGTTAATAGTGTTACCTCTGTTGTCCTTCATGGCAGCAGGTCCATAACTGGAATGCATGTTTAGAAGAGATAACGGATTTAATTAAGGACCAGGTTTGTTTTAGCGATGAACATATAGAAGACAATTTATCATGATAGTACTTTTTCCTATATAGTTTGATTAGATAGTTGTATTTGTTACGGAATTTGGTATATATAGCTTTCTTAGCTGGTGTAGGATTATTACAATATTGTTTATAGAGGGCGTACTTCCTACGACAGGAGTTTTGGAGCCCTGAGGTAAACCAAGGTTTGGCTTTTGAATTTTCTTTGACAGTGATAACAGGAAAGCATATTTCATAGATTGGATAAAGACAGTCCATAAAAGAATTGTACAATGCATTTGAAGAGGAATATTGTGAGAAATCCCAATCAATAGAACAAAGATGGGAACGAAAATTTTCAATGTTATGAGTAGTTATAAGACGTTTATGATAAACTGAAGAATTAGTTTTAGGTTTCAGGGAACAATTAGTGATCTGAAATATAGGTAGGTGATCAGAAATGTCAGACCAAAGGATACCACTAAATTTGTGATTGTCAAAGTCATTAGTGAAGATGTTATCGATCAAAGTAGCTGAATGAGACGTGATCCTTGTTGGTTTATATATATATATACATGTCGAACCCCGCTATTTCGAAGTCCCAAGGGAAATGGAAAAAAAGTTCGAAGTAGCGAGGTTTCGAAATAACCGAGGAAGCGTGAAATTCGTAACAATGAATCATTTTTTAATAAAATACAGTACAGTATAAAGAAAGACACTGATTAAATAAAAATACAGTAATTATATGTCGGATAAATCAGCAGATGCTGTTGCATTGAAAAATATTTGAATGTTCTTTTGTTTTTTTTTCTAATACTTTTATCGATCGTGAATGAATAACACAGCTGGAATTTCTTAGAGGGACAATGCACGTGAGTCAAGCATAGTCCTCGTTAATTCATTAATTACGCAACACGAGCTCAAATAAAATACAGTACGTTTCCAACTGCGCTCTTATGTACGTACTCTGTTTTTGAGAAGTTCGAAATAACGGGATTGATTTAAGTTGTAGGGTAAGAACGATGAGTTCGAAATAGCGGGGACTTCGAATTAACCGAGTTCGAAATAGTGGGGTTCGACTGTGTATATATATATATATATATATATATATTTTCACTGTTTTCGGCTATTGTAATGAAGTATCGGTTCTTTTTTGACATCGACCAACACTTTTTATTTTCACCCACCCGGGGAAGATACTTGTATTTCTGCCGTTAATTAACAGGAACCATGAACTAAAGTTATTTGCTAGCTGGTCGAGCAAGCTTTCGGGGGCGGGATGACAGCAGTGGCGGAGGTTGTGGGGGGGGGGGGGGGGGGGGTGGAATCGTTCCAGACCCACTCGGCCGACTCCTTAGTTCAGTACTATTGCCTTCGGCAGTTATTTTTCTTGGGTTATTTTTTTATAGGGCGCGCGTCCTCGAAATTTCTCCCTTCTCCCTAGAAAAACCTGTCGTCTGCTACGCTACTCCAGGCATGCAACTTGCTTGCACCGACTTACTTGCATGCCAGTATGGTTTAAATCATTCTTTTCTTTTCTTTTTTTTGCTAAGTGTGAAAAAGGATCGTTCACTATTCGGAGCGAGTACTGATTTTTTTTTATATTGCTTTTTCGACTACTCTTATATGGAACTGACCCCGCCTTCCTCAATTTTCCGATTTGCTCTTTCTAGCATTTGCTCTTTCTAACATTAAGTTGACTCGAAATATTATCAAGAGATTACACCAGTCCTGAAAATAGCTCCTATGGGTTCCTGCCTTTACCCATTCATACATTGTGTTTTGTTTGCTTCGTTATCTTCGTTTTGTTATCGAGTAGTTAAAAAAATCAAAAACTTGTAATATTGTAAATTATTAATATTTAACAGAACTTAGTAACATTGTTAATTATTAATTATGATTAAAAAATTAGTTTTGAATTATTACCCACACCCACGACCCACAACTTGTACCCACGACCCACGACCCACGACCATTAGGCAAACTCGAGAAAAGCTTGTAAATCACTACTTTTCGAGTGTTCTCCCAACATCCTAAGTGGGTTGTCACGCCAGTAAACTATAGAAAGTGTGGTCTATTGCTTTTATAAAATAACTTGCTATGAGTTTTCTATAAGTTTTCTATGAGTTTACCGGCACAATAACCCATAGGTTTTAAACCAATCAGAACGCGCGTAATATCTTTAGTTAGTTATTTTATAAAATATCTTACCGCATAAGGTTGTTGTGTGATATTCTTTACCAAAACTATTATAGCCTGTTTTCACTTATTTCTAGATCATCTTCAGACGTATTCGTGAGGGCTACAAAACGGATCGGTAGCTCAGATAAGTGCTATTCACAATTTTTAGAATTATGCACTGATTTTCAGATGATGTCTTAAAGGAACGATCAAAAGACCTTTAAAAATACTACACCTTCCAATTTCAAACTAAGAATAATCTACACTGTTAGTATATAGTATTACAACTTTAAACATCGCAAGAAGACGTTAACAATATAACCTCAATGGGTTAAGCAGTGTGAAAACAGCTTTTATCAATCTCATGCTCTTATAAAAAGAGTAATTGACGACGGATAAACGTACAACCAACGACAGTGTTACCTTCTTTTCCGCGATACTTTCTGAACCACAGTCGACTGAACTCGAATCTTTGTCCAAATGGTAATCCTAACTCCTGTGAGGACAAATAAAAGATGAATCGCCCTGATTCTTGCTTGTAAGGGTGAGAGTGTATCATTGGGGTGGGGACTTAACGGCTATCAACATTTCGGTCGATTCAAAGGGTTGGATATTTTCCATCTGGTTTATACTGCTTGGGATAATACACAAACATTAGAATTTAGAATTAAAAAAGGTCGAGATAAGTGTTATCAGCTGACGCTGAAGGCCAAGGCTGATAATACTTACCGAGACCTTGTCGGGTTATTCCGAGTACCAAAAAAAACGAATCTGATAATTGTCGCACGGAGCACATTTTGCTCTTTACTCGCTCTTTATGCGACCAAAGGTGTTCTAAACACCGCTGAAGCAGCGATTCAGTGGAAGCGTTGACTAAAGCACATGGTTGAGCCAAACAAGTAATGGTCAGCTGTGTTGTTGAACCGCACGATGGCGAGGCAAAGCATGCGACTAACATATGTCGACAATCAAACCATCTGAGTTAAATTTTTAGAACGATAGTTTTGGTGTGATGCTAATAAGCTACGTAGCCTGAACCAGCCTGAGACAACGAGTCAAACGGTGTAAGGCACAGACAACGCGGGGAGGAAACACTTCGTTTTGCGTTGGCTGACCTCGCCTTTTCTGGGCGGTACAGCTTGGAAGTCCCAAGATGATATGCAAGTTTGGTTTGATTCTACCGGTCCACACTTCTGAAGTCTCCCCTTCTCATGATCAGTAAAATATACACTTCTATTGCTAACAATTATTGTTATGATCATTTTTGTATTTTTGAGCAATAGATCTTACATCTTGGAGAATACATTTCAATTCTTCCTCTGATTCCACGAAAGAGAGAGTCCTGTCCTATAAAGGGCAAAAAAAGGGTTGTAAGTTTTGCATTAACTGGTCAAGCGCTGAAATAAACCCAAGCCATCAGCATTTCAACCGTTGATCTACTTCAATATCTTCATCATTTTTCCTTAAAAAGTACAATCTTGCGTTCAATCCCCTCAATAGAGAATAGTCATAAAATTAGGAATTTAGAAAAGATCGGTAAACTAAATGTTTAAGAGACATTACCCTCAAGTGTTTTTCCTTAAATAGTGATTTCAAATCACTCAGATTGAGTTCATCCAACGCAGCAAATACTATCTGAAATTCAGGATCACCTGAAAAGGATATTATAAGACTTACAGGTGAGAATCAGGACCTCACAGAACTCTTTAAAAATTATTATCCAAATTTCTGTTAAATCATTGACGCGAGATTCTAATCTGAAACCAATTGCCGGCTTAAGAAGGGTCATAGGCAATACGATATTTATCTTTGCAGTTGTAAAAATAAATGTCTAATTTAATTTATCAGTTAATTGCCAAAGAGCAGGCAGGGCGAAGACGGTCGGCTTGCGAGTGGGCCAGCTTAATGCCACGCAAAGTATTAGTGCAGTCAAATTTTAGTTTAGCATCAAACTAATTGTTGCAACAGAATTTGTTTCAACGCCATTTAGTTGTTGGATGGTTATTTAACAACATACTAAAAATCCGCCAAAATCGGTTCGGAGAAATATGAGAAGAATTGGCAATAAAGATTTTCAACTTTCACCACAGGACACCCAAATTCAGGAAGAAACAAATTCAGAAAAAACATCTGATAGTTGTGTTTTTTTTTTGCTCAAGAAATCTTGATAGAACATCGCTAATGTATTTTGGGTAGTTTTCGTTTAAAAGACGCCGACTAAATGTAGGAGAAACACCTGGGTTTGTCTGTCTTCACATTCTGTTTTCCAAGCTTTAAGCTTTTTTCAATGACGGTATTTAAAAGGGAAATTATTAGTCAGTCTGTGTTGACATCGTTGAAAACATTAATAATTGTTTTGGTTTTTTTTTGCTCAGTATCAGAAATACAGTAAGTATTTTAGCAGTTTACAGGCTGGTATTTTTTTAAATCCTGCAGCATGGATTCAAATTCAGTAGCTGACTGATGCATACTTGTCCAATACTCCGACAAATTTATGCATGGCTTTGTTAAATTTCTCATTGTTTTGCTTCGTTCTTTATTGTTATTCTTTTGTACAGTATTGTAATGTGAAGATAATACAATACAATGCCATGCATAAATTTGTCGGAGTAATGGACAACCCTCGACTGATGGTGAGCAGTTTGATTTGATATTTTGTTCACCTTCAGTCAGCTACTAATCCATGCTGCAGGATACGTGCGACTAAATGTGACCAACGGACGATAGCTTTGTGTAGCGTTTGCGGAACAAACAGAGACAGGATTTAACAACACAACGTTTGTTTTATCCTCCATTCAAGATGGCCTCTTTCTACAAAAGCACATGGTCACTTCCAAATAAGGAAATACCATATATGGACATACACTACATCCCTTCCTAACTAAATAAAGAGCCCCACAAAGTCTAATAAAAACCAATGAACTAATCTGGGTTCTCTCAGTTCAATGTCTCAAAACGAATGAATAAAATGTCAACAATTAATACACGATAAACAGTCTTAACAGTTCAGTCACTTTTGGCAAATAAGGTCCTTCATCCACTTAGGGCTCTCTCTTTTTCTGACTGGACGACTCTCTGGCCTTTCTAGAGCTGCAGGAGGTACAGTTTGTGTTTGGGAGACTGGTTGAATTCTATCCATTGGATCTTGCTCAAAACTAGCTCCTTCTTTGGGTGTGTCAGTTGTTTCTGATGGAGCGGGGAGCTCAGTTCCTGAAGCACCTGTCTAAGCTCCTGGGTCTACAAACTTCTTCATGTGACCAGTATTTGTCATTTTACTTTGGCCAGCAGAATTCTCAATGATAACTGCACTTCCATTCTTCTCTACGACTCAATACGGCTCGGGCTCAAATGTTGGTGACAACTTGTTCTCTTGGTTCTGACGTAGCAGGATCATGTCGCCCTCTGCGATGTCACTTATTGTGGCATGTCTTTTTGAGTCAGCATACTCTTTCTCTGTGAAAGGTTTGAACCCAGGAGTCATTTCAGTAGGTCTATTGTCACAGTTAAGCAGTCGTCTATTGTTAGTCAAATTGTCAGTTCTCCAGTCGATCTCTCGTAGTTAGTTTCGCTTCATCTCGTCAATAAGTCGTTTGTACGGCGCTGGTAACTGTTGGCTACGATTCAGTGGCGTTTGTTCTAAGTTAGTGAACCAGCTTTCCAAAGACGTTGATGGTGAAACCGGCAGAAACCTTAGCACGCGACTGACCGAACACAAACGAGCAATGAGGAATGGTGACGTCAACAATCACATTTTGAGCATCATTTACAGACGAAACATCAATTGACTGGGACTCTGCGACATGTACAACGTATTCTACAGACTACCATCAACGTCTTACTTTGGAAAGCTGGTTCACTAACTTAGAACAAACGCCACTGAATCGTAGCCAACAGTTACCAGCGCCGTACAAACGACTTATTGACGGGATGAAGCGAAACTGACTACGAGAGATCGACTGGAGAACTGACAATTTGACTAACAATAGACGACTGCTTAACTGTGACAATAGACGGATCGAAACGCACCAATTACTGATTACGAGTCTTCATAGCCAATAACACCGCGGCTTAACTGACAGACGACCAATAACATCTTGACTTTATTGACCAATCAGATCAATAACCAGAGTATATAATACCATCTACTGACGTGATACAACTCACTTTGACTCTGAAGATGACTACCGCACAGGTTGTCGAAACGTCAGTCACTGTCAACGACAACACTCCTATTCAGGACTAAGTTCACCCGGACGATCAAACTCAACCTACTTTTGATACTCTTTCTCTCTTAGCTTCCTGCGAGCATATCTTTCTCTGAGAAGAATTTGCCACTCTGCCTCAGTAGCCTGATCACGAGAAGGTTGAACCTGTGGCAACTTATCTCTTAACTTTCTGCCCATAAGAAGCTCAGCTGGAGATAGTGAAGTGACTGTATGGGGAGTGCTGCGATACTGGAAAAGAAAGTCTTGTGCTTCTCTCTTCCAATCCTTGCCTTGTAGTTGTGCTATTCTGATTGCCTTCAGGAGGGTTTTGTTGAGCCTCTGTACCGCACCATCACTTTGGGGCCAATACGGGATGCCTTTCTTGTGATCAATCGACAAATACTCAAGGAATCCTTCAAATTCTCGTGAAGCAAACGGTGGACCATTATCACTTCTGAGGGTTTCAGGCAAACCATGAGTGCAAAACATGCTCTCCATACATTTGATCACATTTCCTGCATCAGTCTTGGTTAGAAAAGCTATTTCTGGCCAGTTAGAATAATAATCAACTACAATGAGCAAGTGTCCCTTCTTTGGAATCTCTAGTAAGTCCACAGTAATTTCACTCCATGGGCCTTGGGGCAGTGGTGTTGACCTTATTGGTTCTGGCTTTGGTCTGGGTCCAATCAGTTGGCATGGGTAGCAGGCTCGGACTAACTTTTCAACTTGTTTGTCAAGGTCTGGCCACCATACTTTCTCTTTTAATCGAGATTTTGTTCGCACCATCCCTTGGTGGCCCTTATGAGCAAGTTGAATGGTCTGATTCCACAACTTTTCTGGAATGACAACTTTGCTTCCTCTCATAACCAGCTGTCCCATTATCCAGAGTTCGTCTCTAACGAATTTGTGGATTGTTCCTTGGAGGTTCAACCAATCACCAGAGGTTATCGCATGGCGAACCAGTTGCAGAGTAGGGTCTCGCTCTGATTCTCTATCAACTTGGCGAGGTGCTAATGCTGCAGGTATGGCATCAGCAACGATGGTGCGTGCATATTCTTCTGTCTGCTTGTTGGCTGCATCAGGAGCACTATCTACTGGCAATCTGCTCAATGCGTCACCGGCGTTTTTCTCTGCCAGGGATATGTCTGATGCTAAACTTGAACTGCTGCATGTATAACAACCATCTTTAAATTCAGGCTGAAGGTAGTTTTGAATGTGGACCAAAAACAGTGACCAGCTGCTTATGGTCAGTGTAAATTTCGAATTCATTTCCATGGATGTACAGGAAGAATTTTTCACAGCCCCACTTCACCACCAGTGCCTCCCTCTCAAACTGAGAATATCTGCTTTCGGGCGGAGTTAGTTGTCGGCTAGCATAGTGTACAAGTCTGTACAGGCCATCATCTTGCTTTTGTTCCAAGAAAACTCCGATACCTACTGGTGAGGAGTCTATGGTGACACGGGTCTCCGCTCCTTGTTTGAAGAATGCCATGACTGGTGCCTACGTCAGCTGCATTTTCACTGCTTGGAAAGCGTTCTCTTCAGCAGTGCCCAATTCCCATTTGGCATGTGATTTGGTCAGACCCTACAGTGGGCTGGCAATGATCGCGAAGCTTGGAATGAACCTTGAACAATATTGTGCCAAACCAAGGAAGCTTTGCAGCTCTGACTGGTCCTTTGGTCTTGGCGCTTGCACAATTGCTTTAACTTTGTCATCGGATACTTGTAATCCCTCGTCAGTTAACACGTTACCAAGGTACTCTATGCTGCTCACACCGATCTGGCACTTGTCATAATTCAGTGTTAAGCCACTCGCTTCTAATTTATTCATCACTTGATTCAACCTTTCATCGCGTTCTTCTTCAGTAGCGCCAGCTACACGGATATCATCGTGAATATTGTGAGCGCCAGGGCAATCGTGGAGTACCTGCCAGATGATGTGTTGGAACTTCTCAGGGGCCATATTGACTCCAAATATCAGACGTTTGTAGCGGTAAAGACCATTAGGTCCTGCAAAAGTGGTAATGTCTCTTGACTCTGAAGCAAGTTCTACTTGGTGAAAAGCCATGTTCAAATCTTACCTGGAGAACACTTTTGCCTCTGAAATTTCTTGCAGTGTCTCTTCAATGGTAGCCACAGGGTGTTTCTCTCTTAATATCACTCGATTGGCCTGCCTCATATCTAAGCATATGCCAACATCAACATGTGGCTTTTCGACACTAAGAAGGCGGTTTATCCAACTTGTTGGATCGTTCACTTTCTCTATCACATCAAGTGCCTCAAGTTCCTCTAGTTTGCCAACAACCTTTTGTTTTCTGCTGAAAGGAATTCTTCGCATGGCTTGAGTAACTGGGGTGACACTTTCGTCAACGTGCAGTTTTAATTGAAAATTTTTCAATTTTCCAAGACCAGTAAACACTTGAGGGTACTTTGCCTTTAGGGCAGCCTTGTTATCAGTAACATCTTTGAATTCCCAAGCATTTACAGAGACACCTACTTTCAGGACACCTAATTCTTCAAAAGAGCTTCTGCCAGCAATGTGTCTGCGGTGCCCGGCATTACGAAGAACTCAGCTTTCAACGACGTTTGTGTACCAGGTATACAAATGTTCAACATGCATTTTCCACTAAGCTTTAATGACTCCTGAGATGCATAAGCATAAACTTTCCTGTCAGTCTCTAACAACTCTAGCTTTCCTTTGGACAGTTTATCAAACACTTGCTCAGACATTACGTTGCAGGTAGCACAAGAGTCTATGATGACATTGACAGGCTCACTTTCAATCATAAGAGGTAAAGTGTTTGACTCACCATGTGAGGCGCTGAAGACATAGTATCCATCATCTTCACTGACTTCGCTTCCTTCCACGTCACCTTGGTCAGGCTAGTCGCCTATGGCTCGTACGCCTTCTCGTTTTCTTCCAGATTTGCCTCTTCCTTTGCCATGTTTATCCTGTTTCGTGTGACAACAGACCTCCATGTGCCCACGTTTTCCACATTTGCTGCAACTATGGTTACGAGAAACTTTACAATCTTTCCCCATGTGACCTGGCTTATCGCATCTCCAACATTTGCCCTGCCATGGCTGCTTGCTCTTCGCTCCTTTATCGCCCTTACTTCGGTCTTCCCAGGTACGATTCACAGTTTCTTTGCTTACGAGAACCAAGGCATCCTTATGGTGATAGGTGCTCGCGATTTCCAGAAGTCTGGTCAGACTAAGGTTTTCTTCACGGTAAAATTTGCCCTTCAGTTCCTTATTCGTGATATGAGAAATCACAATATCTCTCACCTGGTTATCTTCTTGTTCGCCATAGTCACAGAGTTCCACCAAACTTTTTAAACTCGTAACGAAGTTGTTGATCGTTTCCCCGGATTCGGCTTGCTTGCAAGCAGTTTTTGTCTCGCTAGAGGTACGTTCTTCTTCACTTTGAAATGGTCCGAGAGAGACTTCATCGCCTTATCGAACTCTTTGTCGTCGCCTCGCACTTCGGCTGAATACGTTTTGAATATTTCACGGACCCAGGTCCTGCGAGATGTAGAAGTAGAGCTCGCTTTTGCTTTTGTCTTCAACCCCCGAAGCTGCCACATACAGTTCGAACTCAGCTTTCCACTTGTCCCAGCATTGTGCCAGTGTGGCTGGTTCTCCAATGCAGTCGAAGGGAGATAAACACGGTAATCCACTTAATGTGACCGCCATCCTCGTCGCCAAAGTGTAGCGTTTGCGGAACAAACAAATACAACGTTTTTAACCCTCCATTCAAGACGGCCTCTTTCTACAAAAGCACATGGTCACTTCCAAATAAGGAAATACCATATATGGACATACACTACACTTTGTATCAGTACAAACTGCTTAACCTATTCCCATTTTTGATCCGCCTCAAACCTTGGACACAATATGTGTGATCGAAATCAGGGATTCTTTTTCTTTCTCGCGACATACGCAACCTCCTTTAGGATTATGACTCCGTACTTTACAATGTGAGTGAATAAATATTCTGTTAAGGACTACGTCTATTTGGTTTTTGCTAGATCGTAATCCTCTGCACTTTTAATTACACATGGCCGAATCTGTTGTAAGGGAAATCCAGAAAACCAAGCGCAGTGTGATTGTTCTTTTTTTATCTTCTTCTTGTAGCGAGTCCCCGTTTTAGTTTAGTGTATCTGTGTGTTCAGTTTGTATTTTCTGCGGCAGCCCTTAATTTCTTGGTAAGATAAATAAGTAGATTAATCGCTCTGTGGTCTAAAGGCGTTTATATTTCTGTCTTGCATTTATTTTGTGAGACCAACCCTGAACCTTGACCAGTTTTTTTTGTCCATTGGCAAATTAAGACCTCTTTTTCTATAACGATCAAGGGATCCTATACGTCTGAAAATAATTGCAGTAGTCAATGGACGCGCGAAAGTACTGGACATATGTACGACAATTATGGGATTGCCTGACTTAGCTTCTGATGGCTCCCCACTTTTTGCGGAACCTATAATTCTCTTCGGATGAGCGGAGTGTATCTTGAACTTACCGCTGCATTTAACCTCCTGGCTGAGTTACGTGAATTATGCTCTACGTGGGGAAATTCTATTACTCCATAGACTCTTACAAGATATTTTTACATACGCATTGTTTTGGCCACCCAGAGTTAAACTTTCCCTTAAAAACCAGCTTCCCTACCTATTATGCTATTTCGTTTTCTTGAAAAAAAAAGAAACATTTGCTGCAACCAAAGTTCTTATGTGATGAATGTTCCGTTAACCTTTATAATTTTCTTTGCGAAGGCAACAACACTTTTCCTTGAATGAAAACCCATTTCCCTCTTATCAAATTCATAGGCAGTGGAGCTTAACCTGCTCAAAAACTCTGCATTGCTGTGTATCGTAAAGAATTAGTAAAACTATACTCCCCTCCTCTCCAATTCACTTTTAACAAGAACAAAACGAAAAGCTTCAAAAAAGTGAAACTTGTATAATTGAGGATGTCGGTACGTTAACTAAAATTAATGTACAGGTAACCTCTAAGCCAAAGCGTTATCTTCCTGGATTTTTGAAAACGTACCGAACGAAAATTGCAGTCTTTTGACTGAGAAAAAGACCAAAAGCAGAATGCAAAATGAGCCCGAAAATCCTCCTTGAAAAGAACAAGGAAAGGGAAAGTAGAAAGAGCGAAGATAAAGAAAGGAGGAGAAAAAACAATGACTACACTCCTAGTTTTTTTGTTGACTTTGGTTGACTTTGCGCTCTATTTTGGCTGTAACGTTATTCAAAAATCCAGCTCTGATATATATTTTTCTTACCCTTGCGCCTAACAGAAATCTGATAACAAAAAAGGATATATTTTATAAGCTAATGATTAAGTAACGGCTGTCATTTTTCAGATTTAAAGCCTTATTACTAAATTTGTTGTAGTTTTACAGCCAACAGGTTACTCTATTACTCTGTAAGCCTTCTGTCATTTTGGGGTTCCTTGAGTGGAGCATGGGCTTCATGTGCAAAAGCCAACCGTGTTTAACATTTATCCTTTCTGAAAAAGAGAGAAGCACTTCGTTTTTATCACCGAAAACTAGGTAGCAGTTACTCTTTCTTCTTTCACTTTCCATAAAAGTTACAAACAAAATTCTGTTGCAATTAGTTTGATGCAAGAGCCATAGTCATCATAATTATGGCTCTTGTTTGATGTTGAGCCTCAAAAATGCCCAGATTGACTGGACTATATTGCAGCAGGCAGAAAAATTCTCGACCGTGCAGTGAAAAGTGCAGGGCTGAAAATAACGACCGGTCAACGGACAATGTCCGGCCTGATCGCGGACTTCACCGGTCAAACTCTCATCTTGCCGGTCATTTTGACCGGTCATTTTTGGATGTGAACATTTTATTTTATGTCGTAATGAAACGCAACAAAGCGAAGCAATAACAAACTGAGTCATGGAATAACGCAACGTGGCAGGTCGTACTGTACACCTGTACTTTCTGCTTTGCTGTAATCAGTTATGTGACCTGCTTTGGAAATTCGACGGAATTCGGGCAAATCGATCGCAATTCTCAACGTGTCGTCCTGTGTTTCTCCGGGAATAATTGTTGGCGCATCGATTGATAATAATTTCTTTATGTCGAACATGAATCTCGTTTGCGGACTCGATTCCAGAGTAGTCTGATAAAAATTTAAGCTAATCGAGAAGCCGAACGTCTTCTATCTCGACGCCTACTTCTCTAGCCTGAGTATCAGGCCTTAATAAGGGGCCAGGGGAGAGTAGATTTTAACTCTCTCCCTTTTTCGCTTCTATCTTTCCCCTTTTCCCCCAGAAACGCCTGATACTCAGGCCATTAATTCTCCTTCTTGTAAACAACTTTATGCAAATTTCTGTTGACATTTGAACCGGAAGGGAAGGGACGAGGTCTGGGCCGAGAAACGATGTTCTCACAACCTGCAATTCGGTCACCCTGCGTGGTGGTCAGCGGGCAGAAGAAATCAGAAACGCTTAAGATGACTCGACCCAGTTATTTTGTGGCGGTACCATCCTACTTTGAAGCTCTCTGGTATCCTTACCTTTACTTTGATCGTAAGTCTAACACATAGCATGGATAACTATATAGATCAATCTACAACATAGCATAAGATTTTGGGCTATCGGAGTAAATGTCACGTGGTTGTAGTGCCACGCCCCTTTAGGGTCTAAGTCGAAATTCTGCTGTTGCCGGCATTTTTTTGTGACAATCTCTCGGCTACGTGTAGTGTGCATTAGTGCCTTGCGTTAAACAGAGTTTCACCAAGATCGCAAAGATCCGATGCGCGCGAGAAATTCAGCGGTTTGCAAAGTTCGGTCATAATTTATGTGAAAATGATAAGCAAGCTTTACACGATTACATCTAATAAACTATGAGATTTATCCCTTTGTTTTGGGGATCTTTATAACAGATGGGTCCTTGCAAGTAAGCAAAAAAGCTTTAGGGCCTTGTAAATGCGCACGATTTAGAGCAATGCAAACATATAGAAATTATAGTTTTAGGTATTTGTTTGACGTTTGTCAGCGTTTAAGCGTTAACTAACTAACTACCCGGATTATGAATTTCATGGTCATTGAAAAACTGTAACATTATCGTCCATGAGCCAAAACTTGAGTAAGGGTTAGGGTACGTAACGTCTCCAGCCAGCTGAGTGTACATCATGTGCCGAGAATTAAAAACTCTAAAAAGAAAATGGCCGGGGTGTTGAGTGCGAGAGAAGGGCGAGAGAAGTTCATGGAGAAGAGATTGTGCTTCAGGTACGTACGTGATGGGAATCCCTTCTATTTTCTCATACTAAATTAATCATACCTCGGTGAGCATTCGGAAGTCAGCCAAGCGCGGTCATTGCACGCGTGCTGAACAAGAATGCTGTACCATGTTTGTGCTTTGAGACAAAGCACAAACTCAGTCAAAACGCCTAAAATCTTCAATGTTAACTCAAGTTTGGGCTTATAGAAGATAATGTCACAATTTTTCGGGTGTTATTAAGCAGAGTAACGGAGTAACGAGAAAACGAGTAACGGGATAAAAATTCAAGAGGTTAAAAAATAAATAAATAAAATATTTTCTCACAGCCACGAGGAGACCGACGAGGAGCAACCATGGAGGAAGGTGAGGTACAGATTTTCTTTCTTATTGCCACAATTATTTCTCATTTCTTTAGTAGAATAGCTCTGCCAGGTAAATGAAGATAATAGAACCTTGTTGGGCCCGTATTACGGTTGTCAACTAACCAAATACTTGATTGCCAAAGCTTAGAAACAGTTTGCTCGCTTATTACTCCCGAGGTTATTACCTTTCCGGCTCAACGTTCAATGTCTTTTACTCGTCCTCTCGATAATAAGGGATTCGACTCAATCATGGCAACCTTTCAAAAGTTAATTATTGTAAACGTTTCTATCGGTTTAAAAGGAGTTATAAATCATGTTTAAAAATAACCTCCCGATGCAAAGACTCAGAGCCCGGTTCCTCGAAAGATGGCTAAGTTTAACCCAGGTTAAGCCAAATTTCAAGGGCGGTTTTTTCGCCTTAAGAACATGCAACTCGAGGTTGCAAAATACTGCTCAGCCTTTACTATGAGACACCGTAATGATAACACAAAATGTTACCCTAAGCAATGCATAGGTATGTAAAATACAAAAAACAGTACAAAATTTCAATCCTGGATTAATGCTAATCGGCTTCTCAGGAACTGGGCCCTGAAGTTTAAATATTGGCGGCAAAATAGAATTGCAAAGCGAGACTAGTTTTTGGATCGATTTTCGATTAAAGTAAAGTAACGTAAAGAAACATTCAAATGCGTTGGTTAGCAGAATACACGCGAAGCATAGTTACTGGCAGGGCATGAAATTAACTCTTTTTTTGTAGGATTCACTTGGCTACTTGATATTTCAAATCAATTCCATTAAGTCGAATAAGTCCTGCGTCCCCGAGAAAAAAAATATAAACGAAACAAAACAAGAAGAAACAGAACAAACAAGGAGTAAACGGCCGGTTTCAATACTAGATGTTATTTTGGAGTTGAGATCCTCCAAATTCAAAAGTTTTGAAACCAAATGATTCTAGCAGGTCATCAAAAGTAAGTAAAGAGGATCCCTATACATATCTACTAGGAAACCGTGAAAATGGCATTCGCCAGCGACAGTTTCCTTGTGAAATATGTGTCATTTTGCGTAATCGTCACAGACATTAGTACCTGTATTAGTTGCAATTTCACTCCCTGATAACTTGCAATTCATGAACTCATTTTGGACCAAATTTTAATCTGTTAAGCCCGCGCTTAATGGCTTAAAGGTAGCTACTATACGCCCCTGTCAGCGCTGAATTCTGTCAGGAACTTTTTCCTCTTCTTGTCACGCTTGCGATAGTCTGCTACACAGCCGCTTTTAGTGTCGGTCACGCAACGCTCCCCGAGCATTGCCTGCATGACGACACTAAAAACGGCTGTGTAGCAGACTACGCTTGCGGCAAACTTAAAAAAAAGTATTGGTGTGTTATATGAAACGCCTGAGCTAAGATGGCAACAACAATCGTAAAAGAGCCCTCGTTCCCACTTATGATCCCTTCGGGAAAGGAATGGTCGTGCCTTCTAGACTTGCTTTGACGATCAATCTCTTATGTTAGGACCTGGTATTAGGAGCTGAAGTGCGGACACTTGCAGACGGGTTTTACCATCCTGCAACTACGAACAGGGACATGCATTTGGCATAAGAAGTACCTTTAGCTTTGTCTTCTTACAAAATTTAATTAATCCGTTAGTTATCACAATCGTTCACACCTGAAACCTTGAAACTTAGGGTAATCCCATACCCTGTCTAAAAAAGAATGCGTCACAAAACAAACTTTCTGTTTCTTTTCTTCATGATCCCAATAAGCACAACGTATACAACGGGATCAAACTAACCATAGGGAAATCAATGTTACTGATCCAGATGTCGATGTTGGTGATGCTACTACCCGGCTACTACTCATGAACAGTGACTTAAAATCAGTATATGCAGTTTTGTTCAGTTGTAAATATTCAATGATTTGTGACAATTGTTCAGAAACTCGGCTCTTTTAAAATAGTCTTCCTGATCCTGGAATGTAGGAAATAACCTTTTAAGGTGAACGATAAACGGAACGTTTTATTACTCTATCTGCTGGATCACAGTGGGCATATTCACTTGCAAATAACAGCTGTAGCCAGGTGACCTTTTCGGCACGAAAATACCTTCGACTTTGCTGGAGGGAGGGGTAGGTTGGGGTGGTTGACGTAGTTGTTTTAAGCAATTTTTTGGAATACACATATTTTTTGAGATTGGTAAAGGTCATTATTAGGATATTACAACTATTTTTATGTTTTTTCTTTCATTAGGATTTTTTTTTAACCTCTTGAATTTTTATCCCGTTACTCGTTTTCTCGTTACTCCGTTACTCGTTACTGCGTTACTCTGTTTAGTAACACCCCAGTTTTTCAATGATCAGGAAATTCAGAATCCGGGTAGTTAGTTAATCAATTGTGGCCCTGAAAAAATTTGAAGCAAAAAAACTACGAATTTTTAAGAAAATGTTTTTTTTTTTTCGTGAGAAGGACGCTTGAACGCTGACAAACTTTAACAATTAGCTAAAACTATAATTTCTATCTGTTTGCATTGCTCGAAATCGCGCGCATTTACAAGGCCCTAAAGATTTTTTGCTGACTTGCAAGGACCCATCTGCTATGAAGATCCCCAAAATAAAGAGAGACATCTCATAATTTATCAGATATAATCTTGTGAAGTTTGCTTATCATTATCACATAAATTATGATCTAAATTTGCAAATCGCTGAATTTCTCGCATTTGGTCTTTGCGATTTGGATGAAACTCTGTTCAAAGCAAGGCACTAATGCGCGCTACACGTAGCAGAGATTTTCACGAAAAAAATGCCGGCAACAGCAGAATTTCGACTTAGACCCTAAAGGGGCGTGGCACTATAACCACATGACATTTACTCCGATCGCCAAAAATTTTATGCTATATTGTAGGTTGATGTACATGTTATCCGTGCTATATGTTAGACTTACGATTAAAGTAAAGGTAGGGATACCAGAGAGCTTCAAAGTAGGATGGTACCGCCAAAAAATAACTGGTTCGAATCACCTTAAAAAATTGAAAAAAATAATAGCATGCATCTTTGTTTTTCTTGCATATCGTATTTGTCTTTCGATACTGAGACTGCGGGGAAACTAAAACGCAACAGTGTTCGATCTTAACCAATAACAACGCGCTCGATCGCGTATTAAAAAAAAAAACAGGTTACATCGTTTTTGCCGGGCAAGGATAACTTGATGCTGACAAAAATTACTGGAGGAAGTGTCAAATTTATCGGAAGCAAGTATATTCAGAGAGCTTTATAAATATGAGCTTACAGCTCTACATATCATAACTGAATAAACATTCACACTTTATAACATTTCACTTCGTTTATTACGATCAGTCAACACCTTGTATCCAAAGTTAAAATTCAAAACGATCCTAATAAACAAATCACAACTACTACTGAAAGCTCTGTACCTTGAAGCGACTTCAACTTTAATAAGGTTTGCAGCAAAACACTGCTCGATAGCTCAGCTCTTCGGCGGTTATTATCAGCTATACGGAGCTATATGTTGCATATTCCAAACTCTGCAGGAGGAAATTGTTTAAAAGAAAAAGAAAACCACACAATATGTGTGAAAAGCGACATAAAATCAATAAATTCCCGAATTACCAAAATATAATAGTGAGAAACAGTACCGTGTTCGACTGGCATGTTTTTGTTTCTTCTCAAGACCGTTGATCTAAGGATTTTGACGTAATGCGCATGATCAGTACACAAATCCGCTGGCAAGACCCTTGCTGATCGCTTTGCAAGTTGTGAGAACATCGTTTGGATTTCATTTAAGAGAATCATGGGAAGTAGTCCCCCCCCTGATTTGAACCCTTCGCGATAAAGTGTTGCGCGATAACCCGAATGAAATCTCTGCTGTATATTCATTGACTTCTGATAATAAACACGCGGTTTGTGGAACAGACGTTTCGCCAATGCAAATCAACTTCTTTGCCGAAAATATTAGCGACGATTCTTCTCTGCGGAGGAGACTTTCGATCACGTGCCAGGCAAGGAAAAAGATCAAGTTTCACCGATGTTCATTTCGGAACATCAACGTAAAACAAATTTGTGCAGATTTTGTTCTTTAATAACCCAAATTATTTTTTTTTTCGTAATTCCTAAAGTTTGTTGAACTGTATATGTATTGGACGTTGAGAGTTTGAAAAGGATTTACGCTTCACTTTTTACCTTTAGAGACTTTAGACACCGCCGTACGCTGATACTCAGGAAAAAAACACACGAAAACAGTGGAAAGGAACTCTACAACGTGTGAATGCATTTTTCACCAACTTGCTGTCAAATTTGTGAACATCAATGTAGTAAAAACGATCTATTGCCAGCGTAATTCGATATTCCTTAAAAATTATAGTATTCAGTATTTGACTGGCCAGAATCAGGGTTTGTCCGGGCTAAAAAATATTTGGCTCGTCATCATGACCGGCGACCTGCTGTCCGTTATTTTCAACCCTGAAGTGAAATGTAAGTATAATCTAGTAAGGTGTAGATTCCCTGGGGATTTTAGTAGCGTTAGATTTCACGTGTAGTTTCACGTCACTTTTGATGACCTTTGTTGTAAACAAACCTTCAAAGTTCGGACATTGTTCTCTGCCACTCTACTGTACTTGTACGAACTACAACTCGCTATAAATGTTATTTCCCTTTCACTGTTAAAAACTCGACAAGTTTAAGGTTCAAAAATGTCTAAGCAGAAGAATAAGAGCGATTTTAAGGCCAAGAGCATGGCAGAAATGTAGGAACGAGGAGTGCTCGTAGTGGAAATTCTCACCTCAGCAGCTGAAATGGTTTTATAAACACTGGAACTAAAACCGGTGATGTAGGCAAATTGTTTTTCGTTCGTTGGCACTTAGCAAAAGTTACAACTAGTTTAGAAGGTACATTCCACAAAAGAAAAACGTACGAATTCGCCTCCTTGGCACTTGCCGGAAAGAACCCCTAGTTTATTTATTTCTTCCTGGCT
>JBBMOI010000018.1:5900000-6002500 GCA_038088405.1 Porites divaricata
TTTTTCGGAGGGAGAGAAGCGACGACCGGAAATGCGTCTGCTGTTCGCAGGCTATCACATGTAAGAAACTAACTGTTTTGTGGGCCTCTCAAACCTTTTTCGATTAGCGACGCCAAATGTAGAAACATTCTGAGAATTTAAACAGAGATACGTTTGAGAAAGTGACAGCAGACGCACCGCAAACAGACACAATAATATGGTATTGTCATTTTCTCACAAACTCAAGCGTGTTACCTCGGACAGGTCGCCGAATTAAACTCAAACTATTAAGACTGAAACAAATTTAGTGATACTCCTTATGGTGTTCAATCCCCGCCAAAAATCAACTTGGCTACTCAACATTCAACTTAAGCGGCTAACATTAAGTTACAGCAACCAACTTTCAACTTCTCGTTTCAACATTCAAAGTTGAAAATTAAACTTAACTCCCAACATCTAACATGATCACTAGTTCTTGAAAATTGAGTGCGCAGGATTCTACTTAAATACACAACATGTAAGTTGTGCAACCAACATTCAACTTGAGAAAACCAAACACCAACTTTTCGAAACTTTGCAATTTCAGTATTCAGTGCTCGGCGTTATTTTTTAGTCTGGTCATCTTTTTTATAGTCCGATGTTGAAAAGATATTGAACTCGTTTCAGACGTGATGGGTAGTGAATAATTGCCGTCACGGATTAACTTCATCGTTGCGAAATCTTGACGTCGTTGTGCGAACAGCGTAAAATGTCCGCCAAAATGTATCGTATGTCACAGGCTGACGTAACAGGCCAACTTCAAGTATCCAGTCTCCCCTGGTGTGAAAAGGGCGTCGGTAGGCAACACACCACTGCCTCGAGCAAAAATGTTGCTTCTTCCAATGAATGTTTTCTCTGGTGGGTAGATTATAAGAAAAAAGGTTTTGACTGAGGAATTGTGATTTTTGACTGAGAGGTCGTGATACGTATATTGATTTTCTGCGGTTTATTATCGTTTCTGGTCGGCATGATCAGGGATGAAAGAGCGTTCTCTTTGACCTCTTTGAAATGTAAAGCTCTTTATTGCAGCTCAGTAAGGGTTTTAGGTTGTTTAATTTTCTCCAAAGTGCATCCTGGATCTGAACAACTGTAAACGATTTTATTTTTGTCTGTAAGTGTGTGACGGTTTCCGGCAATGTTTTGTCACTCTGGACCGCAGCTCGTTGGCGTTTTTAGCCGGATGCTTAAAATTCTCACGGGTTGTGATCAGATCTCAAAGCCTAAACCTATGGGGAATTTCGATGTGACTCAGTCTTGATTGCTCTTAAAGCACTGATTTTAAAACTCCAGCTTGTTTTTCTAATGATAATGCGAGGCTTGGGGCAGGGCACCCGAAGGTGGTTTCCCCCGAAATACATATGACTGTGTTCGGTCATCCTAGGGGAACTTGAGTCTTTTCGAAATTACAAGTATTATTTTCCCGAAAATTTTAGCTGCATTTAAACATACTAGGACTGTTACGAAAGTGAGAATAACCTAACCCTAACCCTAACCCTAACCTAACCCTGGGAGTGAAATGTGAAAAATCAAACTTCAGAAAATCGTAGGGAATTTATTAGACATAAGCTTCGAAAATTGTACATGAATGGAATGGTCATCTAGATATTTTAAGCCGTCCTTACTTAATTGAAAATTATAGGCAATATTTCCTTCTCGAACAGATATTTTTACAGAAACCAGTCGTTGGGTACCTCTGTTAGACTAGAGCTCGTAGTTCCTCCCTTGCGGTAATAACTTTTGAATTAGCTTTTTTAATAACAGTATTGACAGTCTTTAACGTTGTTGAGCTTCTTGTTGCTCATATTGATTTATGAGCACTTAATGAAAATGTTCCTCTTAATATCTTTCCCACAGTGGCTGGCAACAGACGCCGCCATCTAGGTTGTGCAAAAGGAGGGAATAGGGGAGACCGGAGACTGGAAACAACCCCTGTGGTTGGCCTGTTACGTCAGCCTTTGACATAAGATACATTTTGGCGGACATTTTACGCTGTTCGCACAACGACGTCAAGATTTCGCAACGATGAAGTTTAATCCGTGACGGCAATTATTCACTACCCATCACGTCTGAAACGAGTTCAATATCTTTTCAACATCGGACTATAAAAAAGATGACCAGACTTATATATAACGCCGAGCACTGAATACTGAAATTGCAAAGTTTCGAAAAGTTGGTGTTTGGTTTTCTCAAGTTGAATGTTGGTTGCACAACTTACATGTTGTGTATATAAGTAGAATCCTGCGCGCTCAATTTTCAAGAACTAGTCATCATGTTAGATGTTGGGAGTTTAAGTTTAATTTTCAACTTTGAATGTTGAAACGAGAAGTTGAAAGTTGGTTGCTGTAACTTAATGTTAGCCGCTTAAGTTGAATGTTGAGTAGTCAAGTTGATTTTTGGCGGGGATTGAACACCATACTCCTAGGGCTAATCATAAATGATAAAGTTCTGTGGCAGTTTCGATTACCCACAATTTGTCTGTTGCTGGATACTTTGAGCTGAAAGAATATCAACAACTGAATATCTAATCATAAAAGATGCAAAACACATTTTACTCGAGTGGGGGGTCCTTCGCGGAATGCGACCTGAAAAGTTGTCTAAGACATACATGGTACTTGTCATAGTTTTCAATTTCTTCTGCTCATGTGAAACAGTATTAAATTGCCTTACGAGTAATGTGAGTATTGCTTTTTCGTGCGTGAAAACAATAGCCTTCGTTGCAGCCGGCCCAGGCACTCGTCTAAACCATTTGTATAGGCCGTCTGGGAATTAGTGCACAAAAGCTCGTTCTAATATCCTGCAGAGTCGCAAGGACATATGTGAACGTTTCTGATAGGGGGGTTTCTTACGGGTTTCTTATGAGGGTGTCAATGGGGTTAACTGATTAACGTTTAAAGGCCTTTTTTCACTATCGTAATCGTATAAATTACAAAATATTAAATGACAAGCGTATAAAAACAGGTGATTTTTTAAGCGTATACGGAGCGAAGGAGATCCAAAAAGTTAGAAATTGATTAAAAAAGATGAAGACTTTCTAAAATAAAAAGACGATATGGTGAGATAGAATGATAGAAATGTATTTTGTCAATATTCCCTCCACTTAAGTCAGTTAGCTGACGTACATGCGATTTGCTCTTTGCTACGAGGTGCTGTACTTGTTCGAGCCTGCGTTCGAACTGCCTGTGGTTGTCTCTCTCAATTCAAATTAGATGGGAACGAGGCTGGAGTTGACCTTATTTTGATACAACTTTTTTCTGTTTTCTTGTGTAAATCACGTTGTTCTTATGCTAACTAGTATTTTTCAAGCACAATTTCTGTAAGAAAACAAAGGAAGTTTTGTATCTAAACAAGGTCAACCTGATAAAGAGGTTTATCGCTATTATCGCCAGCCCTCTGGCCATTTTCGCCAAAATCGCCAGCCTCCAAGGGGCCACTTATGGCATCCAATTCAAATCGCCAGCCTCTGGCGATTTTTCGCCATTCTCGCCATTTTCGCCACTTCTGGCGATTTTTGCCAAAATTGCCGTTTCGCCATAATTGCTGGCGATTTGAATTGGATGCCAAAAGTGGCCCTTTGGAGGCTGGCGATTTTGGCGACAATGGCGATTTTGGCGAAAATCGCCAGAGGGCTGGGAATATTTGCGATAAACGTCCCGTACCCTTCGTGACTGGCAATTTTGGCGAAAATTGCGAAATTGGCAAAAATCGCCAGAAATGCATGTAAGGGCGAAAATGGCTAAACTGCCAAAAAATCGCCAGCCTAAAAGTGGGTGAGCACTTGGGTGTCTTAGGGAAGTGACTGATTTGGAAACACCACCCTATAAACGATTTTACTGACTTCAGCTGTACCCCATTGACACCCTCTCTTATAAGCCTAATGATTGGCCTAATTTTTACGTGCGCGTAAAGGTTAGGCGCAGTAACATGTCAAAATTCACAGAAGGTGGTTGGGAAGGATCGTTTACAGTAAACAATGAAAAAGGACGCATTTCAAACTTTAAAACCGTCTCCTGAACAAACACATGCTTTGAGATAATTCCCTCAACGCCAGAATTTTCTTCTAAATTTGGCGGCTGGTTTTTCAGCGTCTTCCCATCGCTGCAGATGCACTACCGCGTATTCTGCAATCTAGTCGACAGTTCTAAGCAAATCAAGAAATCATGATATTCACGACCAAAAAAACTACACACATGTAGCTATTCAGGTCCAGGCATTTCGTTGAAAACCAAAGCTTAAGGCTTTAACAGAGGTAAAAGAAAATCATTTATGCATCTGTGATCAAATCCTGTGAGGAAACATTGCCGAAAAATAAAACACAGGAACTAATTACTCAATATGCATGGAACAGACCAGCTTCACAACCTCTAAATGTAGCTAAATGTGAGACTCAAAGCGGCCAAAAATTTTTGCTCAGTCAAATTCTAGAATACTCCATGCACTGTATAAATTACTTAAAAAGAGAGCAAGGGAAACCTCTGTTGTTCAAGCTACTCTATGGTCACGACGTTTCACACTATCACGAGCTCAATCTCTCTTGTCACGAGCCATGGGCGCGATCCATTCAACCCAAATTCCAACCGGTCCGACCGGGAAAAGTGGTCCACGTCAAAAGGTGGACCCGTTTTTTCGAACCTTTTCTGGTTGGACCGAACTGATCCATTGAGTTTTGGACCTAGCCTCCCACGCAGACGTTCTTAGGCGGAGTTCTTAGCGTGGGAGGCTATTTTGGAAAGAGATTTCCGGAAATTTTGGTTCAATGGATCGCGCCCTACGAATCATGTTTGGCCCGTCAACACTTAATTCAAATCGGACTAATCACAAACTGCGTTAGAAACTAGCCAATCAAAAACGCCGACATATGTCCTTGCGACTCTGCGAGATTCGAACACGATCTTGTGCACTAATAGCGCTTTCCACTATTACTAAAAATAGGTTTTGTCACCTTGAACCCCCCGCGTGACTCAGACAAACTTCGCATTCTACTTCAAGGCTTTGTATGAGCAAAATGCGTTTCCGACATGAAAATTGTTCATAAAATTCGAAGTGAGCGTTTTTAAAATGTTTTTTGAGATTAATTACTTCGGTGGAGCGCGAAGGAAAGGTTTCGCGACGCTCAGGAATGTATCAAAGTTAACATTTTTCGCCAAGATTGGGCATGCAAAGTCTGTAGGTTTTCGGTTTTATTCGGCTATTTGACGAAGTGAGAGCCGAATTACTTCGAGATATCTCGAGATCACTTCGATTTCTTTGATTTATTCCTTAACTTTTACGAGGAAGAAAGAATTATTATTTTGGCTTCCCCGGGGTTTGAACTGACTCACCTGTGTGACCCGTCAGGGGACTCTAAGTTGAGGGATTAGCCGATTGCGCTACTGCGACCGAAGGTAGTTGGGCATAAGAAAAATTGTTATGAAATGATGCACTAGTTTCGGGACAAGATTGGGCGTGCACGTTCATGACTTTTCGGCTTGTTTCGGCTATTTCACGAAATGAGACCGGATATCTTGAGATCATGTCGAGTCTAGTCTTTAAGTTACTCGAGGAATAAATAGAGCATATTACGTGGCCGCACAGAGACACGAAATTTCTCTTCGAGTGTTAAAAAGCATTTCACGAGTGAGTCCTCCTTTGGAACAGTTTTATGATGAATTTAAAGTTACAAGATCCTGCACATAGACATTTTGTCTTTGTTGAGTGTTTATAAGTAGTAAAATTGCTTTCATGCGTTGCGTGACTTTCTCGAACGTTCTCTACGTTTTTGAATTATTCATGAATAATTAATTAGGGCATGTTTACATTCCAGCATGAGTCAGCAGATTTGTATCAGTTGCTGAAATCATAAAATATGTCAAAAAGTTACTACTATTCGCCTGTTTAGTATTTCCTAGAACCTTATATCAAACGGTATACAAGTTCCAAGCGAGTTCTTTTGACGAATTAAGTTTTTTCCCACGAGCTTGACTGCTGTGTTTAGTCAAGTGTGACGAAGGTCGATTTCCAAGTTCTGTGTTTACAAGTTGGCGGAAGCCGTAAGATATCTGAAGTTCAAGTGAGATTTTATTATTTTTGGCAGAGGCTGTTTAGTTTTACTTAAGTTCAAATTAAGCTTCTGTTGGCGGATGCTGTATTTTAAATCTCAGTAAAGCCTATGTTCCTCTAGCCTCCCCGCAGACGTCCTGTGGGGTTTATTTTAGTTCGTCACGCATTCATTTCTCCCCATGGACGTCTGCTAAACACAGCCGACATTTACGTTCACCAATCACAGACCGTTTAAGGATTTTTGTAAAACGTTTGATGAGCCTTGTGATGTCAACGGCGCTTTTTTTAAACACGCGAACTTGGTCCTTTCCTAAATTACAGCTGCAAAGAAAACCAAAAAATTCGCTTCTTACAACTTTCTTTGGAGTCTCATCCTTGCGTGAGCAGGGAATAAATATTCCTCTAAAAAAGCGAGAAAAAATTCTTGGGTGCCGTTTCAGTTGTATCACAGCTCGTTATTGGCTGATCATGACACAATAACTGACCACTTATTGGCTTATTCAAGCAAACAAGAACGTAAATGTCGGCTGTGTTTAGCAGACGTCCGTGGGGAGAAATGAATGCGTGCCGAACAAAAGCAAACCCCACAGGACGTCTGCGGGGAGGCTAATGTTCCTCTGGTATTAAACTTCCTTGTGTTAATCCGACATCCCTGCAGGCTGATAGTCAGTGAATAATATCATTATCCTCAAAACATTCGAACTCGTAACATTGAGTTTTAGCCAATTCCATGTTCAACGTAACTGACTGCTTACCCATGCCTTACATATTTTTAATCAATACATGAGACTGCTATGCCGTTTTTGAAGTCTGATGTGACTAAGAAAAATAGAGAATTCTTTTTTCACTGTTTGTTTTGTTAGACTTGTTATTCACCTCCAAATAACCTCATATTTGACTTAGGTCTAAACGTTTAGACCCAAGTCAAAGTTAGAAGGATTTGTATGGAGTCATCAGAGCATAACTGGGCTACTATCCCAAAGACAATTTGTCCCGAAATGCGAGTTTTTGGCTAGTAGGCCTCTTGGATGTGGCTCTTTTCAGAATATCCTTACAAATCGCACAATTTCACAAATTAACACCTTACTCTTACCGTATTTCATTTTTTACTATTCCTCGGCATTTACACTTAATCAGTTCCACAACCACGACGCCGAAGTGTACGCTCCGTAGCGTCTTGTTCCAATATGTAAAAGGCACTACTGCTATAGGGAGCAAAACCTGGTCCAAGCAACTAAAATAAATGGTTAAAATCAGAAAATAAAGCGACTTGATCAAAGAAGGCTACAGAAATCGGATCTCTGGCTCTGTGTCTTGGGTAGAAAGCACCGCTATGCACTGAAACATGACAGAACATTATTGGCAGTGTAATACTGCTGTGTAATACTGCAAAACCGAAATTACTAAAGAGAAAATCGAGTTTGGATGTGCTTCTCGCAAGCCTGTAACAGAATATCTAAGGTGAAAAGCACACCAACATTAGCACAAACCGGAAATTGTATAAGTTTGTTCTGTTGTTGTGCGGCCAGCTGGACCACATGAATCCGGGATGAATAAAGCCTCCCCGCAGACGTCCTATGGGGTTTGTTTTTGTTCGTCACGCATTCATTTGACGAACAAAAACAAACCCCACAGGACGTCTGCGGGGAGGCTAGGATGAATACTTTACTACTTTATATCCTGTAGTACTAAGTAGCGTAACATAAGCACTCGAAAAAAAATTGAGCGGCCTTTGCCTATAAACTGATTTAACCAAATGCACCGTTTCATGCACAGCTTTGAAGCCCTGCTCTCCACACACTTCAACATAATTTTATCCACTGTATCATGACGCCGCATAAGAAATAAAACCACTCATCTGTACAGTTTTTTGTTTAACGCTGTCTTGGCACGCCTTGATTATTTTCAGGATATTTATTATCGAAACTAAGCTGGATTTTGTTTCCTTTAACGATAAACATCTTCAAAGACGACGAAAATTTGTTGCCGAACGTGACTCTCCCATCCCAAAATCTTATCCTGGTCAGAATGTCTGAGTCACGGCAGGGACCAGAAATTTGTAACGTCATTAGTGGAAAGCGCTATTCGCAGACGCTCTATATAGAAGGTTTAGAGCGTCTGCCACGCGGGCAAGAAAACACTTTCGTGCCTAGAAACTGAAAATAACGATCACGGTTACCCGATACACACAGTAGAACCTCGAAAACTCGAATTCCACGCTAACGTAACTCGAACCAAGTCCCGTATGGATTACTTTCACTTTACAATCATCTCGAACTCGGATAACTCAGAACGATTCCCCGCTAACTCAATTTAAATGCCCTTTCCCTCGATCAAAATGTTACTGAAATTTACCCCGATAACTCAACTCGAATTCTGGTTCTTGTAACAAAACAGCAATTTGATTGTAATTCATGGTGCAACGAAAAGATCACGTTTTATCATATAAATGCATAATCGTGTTACCGTTTCTGATGAAGTAAGTTAAATCCGCACTGTACTATACATTTAAGTGCTAAAAAATCAGTACTATCTGAATGATAATAAGATGGCTAATTTGAATATTGAATTTGAACCATCCTAACTACAACTGTTTTCCGTTTCCCAAAGTGTTCGAGTTACCGGACTTCCACTGTTACGTAGTTCTCTGAGATTAGAGTAACCAGTCGTGCTGTTTTACTAAAATTTACTAACTTGATGCAAAAGAAGTTAATTGTCAGCTGATAATGTAGAGGTAAAAGTAGAACCGTCGTGACATCCTGTATGGCGGTCGCTGTGGACGCTAGAATCGACTACAAAATATTTTAAAATACACCTACCATTTCGCCAGCCAGACGGATAATAAACTCCCCTGCCAAATCAAATTAGCCCATATTGTCCCCTTGGCATGCTAAAGACTCATCTACCTCATGCTTAACGGGTCTGTCGAGAAAACCCAGTTAAGAATCTTTCACATAACGAAGTTCGCGAACAAGAGCATTGTTTTCCGTCTATAAATAGATATTTCGTAATAAGCTTATAAAACGCTGAATAATAACTGTTACATGCTGAAAGGCCGACATAGAATCTTCAGATGCATGTCCAGTGACTTCTAGCCTGTGTATGGCAAGCCAAATGTAGCAATATTCAAGTCATTTAATTTTATATGTAGTTTTGCATTATGTGTTCAACTGTGCGTTTAATATTCAACTTATATTCAACATTCAACGCGTTATTCAATATTCAACTTCGCATTCAACATTTGTTAACGTCTCTGTTACATGTCCAAAACTGGATATTTAATGCGTTGCAATAACTAAATATGTACAAGGTGTGCAAAGGTGTAAAGTATACAAAGGTGCGTGCAATAATATGATAATAACGTGCTGGTGCAACGAAGCATGTGATATATAGTTGTGCAACACATTCAACTATTCACTTTATATTCAATTCCTTATTCACCCATTCAATTTTCTATTGAGCAATTTCAACCATTTATTCAATATTCATCAAGACGCTACGGAGCGTACACTTCGGCATCGTGGTTGTGGAATTAATCGTAATTGCGGAGGAATAGTAAGAAATGATATATGGTAAGGAGTCAATTTGTGAAATAATGGGATTTGTCAGGATATTCTGAAAAGAGCAATATCCAAGAGGCCTACTTGCCAAAAACTAGCATTTCGGGGCAAAATTAATTGTCTTTGAGATATTCAAGCCCGGTTATGCTCTGATGACTCCATAGAAATCTTTCTAAATTTGACAATTTAGACCCAAGTCAAATATGAAGTTACTGGCGGTGAGTAATAAGTCAAGCAAAACAACAAAACAAACAGTGAAAAGAAGAATTCCCTTTTTGTTTTTTTGTTTTTTAAACTCAGGCTTCAAAAACAGCATAACTGTCTCATGTACTGATTACTTATGTACTGCGGTCAGAAGATGATTATTACACATGCCAACTCTCCCGGATTATCCTTGAGTGTCCCGGATACGGCACCAATCTCCTGCTCTCCCGTACGGGTCATCATATCTCCCGGATAAAATCCTCTTTTGAGCTTTTCTGTGCCTAGGTTTGAAATTTAGCCCACTTGTAGCTCAAAACGTGAATTTTTCATATTCGCAGCGCGGTTTCTGGGGCATTATTGCACGTATTTAGTCACTGACAAAGCTTATTTCTTGCATGAAGGCGATGATAGCGATTTTTTCACAGTATGTACTTCATGTAAGACTTCATTTAATGTCCTTAGTCATTCCCATTGGGGGCTGGGTTAGTTTGTCGGGGGAAGGCATTGAAATTTCGGGGGGTAGTGAAGAAAAGAGAGTCTCCAGATTTTAGATCCCCAGAGGCTGGCATCTCTGTGATTATGTCGAAGTCCCGGGGGGTACCCCGCTGTAAAAGTGACAGGGGTGCTCGTCCTACCTTTTAGGGGGTTTAATTTGTGGACTGGTACCGCTTACGGTGCTAAAAGCGAAAATGACTGCTGCCAGAGTTGTCTCGGTAAGATTTATAACAGTACTTTCCAAACGGTCTTGGGAAGAAAGTGTACAAAAGTTTATGTTTTCTACTATTAAAATTCGCAGTGCCAGTTATAAAATTTGTTGTTGTTGAATTTGTACCTCTTAGGGGTGGAAATGAATTTAGGGCACACCCATAAAAGAAGATTAGAGTGTTGTCGAAAGTTTCCGACGAGCACCCCTGTCCCTTTTATAGGAGAGTACCCCCGGGTCGACGTCTACCGTCTTATTAAGTTATTAGGGAGCTTAAGAAGCAGAGTTTTTGAGCGACGGATGTGAACAGGTAGTGGACTTTTTGCATCACTGGGGAGTGGTTTGGTTGAAACTCTCGGGTAAATCCTCTTTATAAGAGAAAAGAAACTTAGTAATACAAATTTGTTAGCGTCAAGGCATATATACAGTATAGTGAGAGGCCCTCACTTTCAGTTGAGATGCGTCGCTCAAAAACGCCTTTGCTTAAGTTCCCTACATAGGTTAGCCTGTCTTCGTAATCGTTAGCCTGTACACAGACGTTTTATTTTAGTTTTCGTTCTTTTAGAAACCATCGGCGAGCTTGCGAGCGAAGCGTTCTTCTTACCCCGCCACTACCCCCTTGCTCTGTCGGTCAATAAATCCCCTGCGGTCTATATTTTATCACCCGCGCTCGACGGGCTTCGAAGAGAAATAGAAGGTCCGTGAACATGCTATGTAATCGTTGGGTACTTGCCTTGTTTTATGTTAGTTTATTGTATTTATTGTATTAGTAGTGTCTTTATTGCTATTTAGTCCATCTATAGATAAACCTTGTACTTGTAATATGTCTTCAGCTCCCCCCGCCTCGATTAGTTCATAAGCTATTTGCGGTTGGGAAAGTAATGTAATTAGTTACATGTAACATGGGTCTTTTCTGCATGAGCATGCGCGACCGCTGAACAAGCAATGTGCATGGAGGCTCACCACAGGGTTTGTCTTCATCAAAATAGCGCGTCTCAAAGCCATCATCGCGATTATTTTTCTCGTTGATCTTGGCGAATGTGCTCGTGATTTAAAAAAATGTGTAGTTTGCGAAAAAACTGTAACATGGTCTTAACAAAAGCGAGGTAGACCGGCTTTAACATACACGAGCTACCATCAAATCTCACCTCGATCCCCACTTGACCTGGACAACATTGCGCGTATATGTAGTGCCTGTAGGATTACGCTAACCTCATCAGAGTCTAAACAAAGTGCCGAAACGTTTGTTGATGCAAGTAAACACTTTCAATTTTCTTCGTTTTGAAATGAGAAAGGAACAGAAATATTAAAAAAAAACCAGCAAATTTCTGCGAGCGGGTTCGAAGTGCGCAAAAGCCGGTGTTGAGTTAAGCAGTGAATTAATATATGTTCTACAATTTTCCCAGCACTTAAAAGCTACAAAATTAACAGCACACGAGACGTAGATTAGTCACCTGGTGAGATGTTGGTGGTAGTCACTCTGTGTCTCGAAAAATATCAATGAGACACCGTCAAAACTGTATTCAATAGGACCGAAATTAAAGTCGAATCTTGTGACCGATTTCGATGAAACAAACGGTTAGGTTTCCCAAGCAGTACAGTAAACATGTCATGCCGACCAAAAGTTACAAATTTTTACAGCACTTAAGTTCTGGCTAAATGAATATTCCTGTTAATAATGCGTTACAATGTTAGTCCACGCAAAAGCAAGAAGTTCTACAATTTTCTGAAAAACAAACTTTGTATCGCTAAAATACTTAAGGGAACAACTTTCCATTCCAACTGATAACGGCGTGGTAGTCGCCCGCTGATCGTTATTAATCCACTCCCGAAATATGGCTAAATCAGCTATGAACAAACTATTGACAGAAATCCTCTACGGTATCGAGAAACTAATTTACATCCGATTTATAGACAAACACTAAATAAAGAACATTTTGCTCAATAACTACGCATCAGCGATGCATTCTATGCCAAACTTTGCGGTTCTTGAACGGGAATCAAGACACGAGTCGAGCGCCAAACAATAACAAGCAGCCATGTTCGTGTCAGACATCCTTGAGAAACTTGCTCTTTCAGCTCGTTCAGCGCATCAGTCTCCTCTTTAAATCACCAGATCTTTACTTATCTTGTACAACGAAGGTCTTTCCTAAGTTCCTGCTACCATTTCAATGTCAAGCAAGCTTTCAAAGTGAACAATTTGGCTCCTATGACTATGCACCATGGTCGCTGTCACTGGTCGCGTGCTCTTTGTCAAGTTAGCGGTCGCGCATGCTCATGCATAAAAGACCCCTGTTGTTACTTCACCGGCGAAAAATGTCTGATTGGTCGTCGCGCGACCACGTGACATTGCCAAATTCAAAATGGTGGCAATACCTCCATACTTTGTTTATTCCAGTGGAAAGAAGGTTAGTTGCGGCTTAATATGAGTTGCAAATGCACATCGGATATTTTTAGAATAGCCTAGACTTTTTATTATCCTTTTTCACCTATTCCTATGGGATTCGTTTCCTGCGATGCTCGCGATTTGGCCGGTTTTCGGGATTCAACTTCGGATCACGAAGGACAACAATGTTTCTGAAAAAAGCAGGGTCACCAGAAAGAACGGCCTTTGTTCACAGCTCAATGCAGCAAATAAATAAGACACTATGGGTCCTTTGAAATTGCTTAGACACCTGGTAGTTATTTTATTATTATTTTTTTCTCTGAAAGGTAAAGCAAAAATACTTTTTCTCCAGCAACACTTTCCAATTTACAAAAAAAGCTTGAACACGAGCTAAATGAACTTTAGTGTCTGCATTAAGTCTTTTCATTTAGAACGGGTGCAATTTTAATATCAACACTTTAAAGCCGTCTTTAAAGAGAACTTTGATTCAAGTGTTAGTTGAAAAAATAGTGGTTATATTTTTTCAGTATATGAAGGTTAAAAAAGTGATGCATATAGTCTAAAGTGCTACAAAGGAGTAAAAACCCAGATATCTCCATAAATAAATTTATTGACACTGTCAGGGAGATGTGCTTTCCTTGAGTACACATTTTTTCGTTAAAAAATTTTGTTTGTGAGGCTGCACTTTGTTTGATGCAGGATCAATCAATCTTTTTTGAAGAGAAATGAAAAGTAAAGTATGTTAACATGTCAGATACTTCAACACTGCCTTAGCCAACAACTAAGAAGAAACTGAACTTCAAATCAAAAAACAAAGTGAAAGCTACTTCACTGTGAAACAACAACCACTTCAAATATAAATCACATTAAATTCATGCAAAATGTAGACCTGATGAGAAGTTTATAGGAATAGAAACAAACGATAATTACAATGAAACAATAATTTTTGAATGAGATCTGTGAGTGTCCTCTCATAATTCTGACAGAAGATCAAAATTGGAAACTGCACATCCTACACAACTGCATTCATCAACATGATCCAACGAAAATTTCATTAAGACTCAAAGTTTACTCCAAGCTTTACACTCCTGTAAGTTTAATTTGTGATGATTTTTTTTTCTTGGAAAGAGCTTTTGAATAATTAGTAGCATGTTAACTCTGTCATTCATTTTATAACTTGACTCCCAAAAAATTTAAGCCAAAAACAATGCATATAAAAACAAAAGCATTCACAGAAAAATTACCCGGTTCTTCTCCTTCCAGGATCCAATTTTCAAGCAAAGAAGCACCCCCCCACTGAAAGCCTTGTGTGTAAAAATTTTAGTAATCCCAAGCCAAATTTATGAGCAAAATAATCAAAACTTCGATCCTTCAGTTATAAAATTGTAAGCAGTTGTGCACATTGTAAACAGAATTTTTTTTACAAATCAAAATGTTGCTGAACCTATCGAACTGTAGCTCCAAGACGGTCTAAGCATTTTAATGAAAACACTCTCACATTTTCTCATTCGACAGTTCGGATAAAACTCAAATTTCTGTAACATACAAAGCTGTAATAATGTGCAACAACAATGAAATGTGCACCGATCGACAAAAAGACGTTACGAACTACGCACTTTAGAAAACTGCTGCAACCCGGCCGCTTTCGATCCACTAGCCACAAGCCAATTTACACAGCAAGACAATGGCTAAGAATATTTCTTTTGTACCCAGTGACACGAGATTAAGTTGAACCAAGCGTAAGCTTATTTTTCTGCCATAAACAGTGTAAACATACGGAGATTTAGCATCTAAATATAGTTTTTCGAGCAACAAAGTACAAACTAAGTCATATTAGCAAATGAAAGCCCAAAAATGTCTGTCCCTCTACCTTTTTTTTGTTGAATCCGTGATAGGAAATTCGAACTAAACAACAAAAACATTTTGGGTAGCGTTGTAATACGCTCTTCGATCAACAGTCGAATGTTGTCGAATGTTAAAGTCGAATTTTGACTCAAAAACTGGATACACATTTAACAAAACTGTCGCTTCCGTGCCACTCGGTACAAGCTTATTTATATACCAAAACAAAGCCCAATAATTTTTCTTCCACTACTTTATAATTTCTTTTTGTACCGAGTGGCACGGAACATGCAGTAAACAAAGAGAGTAAAAATTACCCACCTTTTCGGCCTGTCTTTCACATGCAAAACCAGCGATGTCAACGTCAACAAAACTGAATAAGACCATGCCACTGCGATTTTTCGCCAGTTCCAGGACGCTATTTTCTCTAGAGAACACATCTCCGTCAAAACTTCGACCAAAATAATTTTTGATCTCTTACAGTGGCAAGAAATTGCAACGTTGTCACTGCCAAAAAAAGCTGCCATCGCTTCTTTCATCTCAACAACATTTCGCGGGCATTTTTGCCTCGGAGTCAATGACATTGCCCGAAATCGATCACGTGCCATTTTTTGCAGAGCATGCGTAGACATTTTTCGCCGGTGAACTGTTGTTACATGTATATATTTATCCAATTTTCAATAAAATTTGTTGTTGTTGTTGTTGTTGTTAAGATATGTAAGGCATGCATGGGTAAGGAGTCAATTACGTTGAGCATGGAATTGGCTAAAACTCAATGTTACGAGTTCGAATGTTTTGAGGATAATTATTCACCGACTATCAGCACGCAGGCCAGGACGTCGGATTAACACAAGCAAGTTTAATACCAAAGGAACATAGTCTTTGCAGGGCTTTAAAACACAGCATTCGCCAACACAAACTTGACTTGAACTTAAGTAAAACTAAACAGCCTCTGCCAATTATAACAAACTCTCACTTGAACTTCAGAAATCTTACGGCCTCCGCCAACTTGTAAAATCGACCTTCGTCACACTTGACTAAACACAGCACTCCAGCTCTTGGGAAAAAAACTTCGTTCGTCAAAACAACTAGCTTGGAACTTGAATAACGTTTCACATACGGGTTATAGAAAATATTAAACAGGCGAATAGTAGTAGCCTTTCAACATATTTTATATGATTTCAGTAACTGAATGATGCAAATCTGCTGACTTATGCATGCTCTAATTAATTATTCAAAAATAATCCAAAAACGTAGAGGTCACGCAACACATGACAGCAATTTTACTACGTAACACTCAACAAAGACAAAACGTCTTCGTGCGATGTTACTAAAACGACGAACAGGGAACGGGGAACGGGGAACGGAAGTCTGGGAACGAGTAGTCAGCGGTAACCTGCATAAAAATCCAATATGGCCGATGATCAATGATAGAGAAGGAAGACCTTAGATAACAACGACCTCAACCAGGTTGTGGCGTCCAGCGGTTTTAGTGAAAACAAGGGTTTGGGTGGGGTGCTCAGTCTCGCGGGCTCATAAAATCTGGTCTCGGTAGTTCTTATTTAAGGATTTTCGATAGAGAAACGTCGTATAACGTCGCTATTTTACTTGAACTATATGCTCGTGAGGTGCTTGAAATAATACGGAGGTAATACCTTCATGACATTTTTCACCTTTTTGCGTTTTACTAAACAATTATCCGTAGGAAACAAAATATGCTCCAACAGCAGTAGAAAGAAGCCAATCGGGGAAAAAACTCTCAAAGCACATGTACAGCCATATTTGGATCTCCAGCGAATCTATACTGAGTCTAGCCCACAAAGCAATGAACTACTTTTCCATGATAGCTAACATACGTCTAAGAAGCCAGGTAGCTTGCGTGCAGACTTCTCCTATTTCCTTTGATAGCGATGACTGCTTTGAAAAATGTTATTGACCATGTCATCACATAATTACTAAGACTACTTTAACAGTCTGGTTCTGCTTTTAATATTATTAGATCTACTACACTGCAAGCATTCACGATATTGAAATGTTTCACTGATCAACGGAAATAAAATAATATCATTTTATTATTTTGTTTGTTAACAATTTGTTTCAGGTCAGTTTGCCCAGTATAGACCAGTATAATGACCCTAATGGTTCCTAATTCACTCATTTTCCTCACCCTAATCATTAAACTTCAAAGTCGTACAGTGGCCATTTGTCTTTCTGTGAAATACCCCTGACGACCCTTTCCTGAATCGAAACCACTGGATTGCACTGAATGCAAGATTCTCACTCACTGCAGATCCTCAATTAACCACCTCCCCCCCCCCCCCCCCTCCCTCCTAAGAATGAGATCCCAAACCCTTCCCTCTCTTTTGAAGAAAAATGAAAATTGTCGTAAAATAATCAAAGTACCTCTTCGTGGGCACGAAACGTTTGGTGCAATTCATACCATACAATGTCACTGTATCAAGTACTGTTCTCGGTGCAGGAGGAGGGGGTACTATAATGGCCTAAATAGAGAGGCTCCCCCCGAAAGGGGTACCTTTTTCAGGCTTCAGGTATATGAAAGGGAAGGGGTTTTTTATAGTTGAAGTATATGAAAGGGACATCTGTCATTTCAGTCAGTTGAAGGACCAAAATGAGAACAGTCACAGACGCATTTTATGGATGTGAGAGACAAGAAAACCTGTTTTAGTGATTTATTCATATGTAAATATGTAAATTTCGCCTGTGCGGCTGAATAATTTTTAGTTCTACGATTTTAAACATTTTTCTTATTTATTTCACTTGTTTAATCAATGAAATTGGCCTCATATTGCTTATAAGGCTTTCTTTGAAATCATGGCGCTGCAATCTTCAAGAAATCAGCTACTTTCGCTTAGGGATTGGTGGAAATGTTCTCGACCCGGACTTCAAACTTTCCGCCATTGTTACTCAACTGTGACACGGCAATGGACAAGACCTGTTTCACCGCTGGTTTGGCACTCACTTAAATGTTTAGGCCTCATTATCACCTTCAGGATTTAATTTCAAGAATTTCCCCAGACCATCTGAGCGAAATGGCGGTGGTACGGGTGTTTTCTTTAACTTGACCCTGGATTTGTCCTTTTTTGACGGTAGGGAAAAGTCGTCCTTTGAGTTCTCGGAGTGGAGATTATCTGCGCATGGCAGGATAATCAGGCTTGTGGTCGTCTATCGTCCTCCTTATTCGAAGGAACATCCTGTACCAGCAAGTGTATTTTTCCAAGAGTTCTCTGCTTTTTTGGAAACTACTGTGTTATGTCGTGAAGTCTTGCTAGTTTCTGGTGATTTTAATTTTCATCTTGATGATCCCGGTGATGCTGATGCCAGAAAGTTCATGGAACTCATGGATACGTTTGGTTTTCTGCAACATATATTACCACCCCTACGCATGTTTCTGGACATATTCTCGATCTTATCATCTCACGGTCGTCTAATGACATTAATGTATTCCCTCCGAAGTCGACATACTTCATTTCTGATCATTGCTTTACTGAATGTCAATTATCTATCCCTGGTCCTAATATGCTGGTCAAGGAAGTTTCTTATCGGAAGTTCAAACAGATTGATATGGATAATTTTAGATCGGACATTGCATCATCTGTTCTGTGCAATTCACAGTGGACAAGCCTCGAAGAACTGGCTCAGTGTTATGATACCACTTTGTCACAAATCTTGGATAAACACGCCCCCGTGAATACCAAGATTCTTACTGTAAGACCAAGAGTGCCGTGGTTTAATTTGGAACTTAAAAAACTCAAAATATCGCGGAGGAAACTAGAAAAGAAGATGTTGAAATCGAGATCACAACAGGATAAGGATACGTATAGGGAAGTTTGCAATAACTACTCTATGTCTCTGAAGAATGCGAAGCAGAGGTATTACTCTGATCTCATTGAAGAATGTGGTGGCGATGCAAGAAAACTGTTTCAAGTTGTACGATCCTTGTCTAATAAGCCTGAGGAAAATCAACTCCCTCCCCATGATTATCCCTGCAAGTTAGCTGATGATTTTGGAGAGTTCTTTTGCCAGAAAGTTGACCCGTAATGAGAAATGATATTGATGCTATTACTGTTTTTCCACCAGTTCTAAATGTTCCTACACCTGAGAACAAGTTTGAGAAGTTTGATGTCCTCTCCGAGAAAGAAGTGTCTGATATCATTATGGGCTCTTCTAATAATAGTTGTCAGTTAGACCCGATACCGACATGGTTGCTGAAACTGTGTGGCAGTGAACTAATTCCAGTCATAACTAAAATGATTAATCTATCCCTTCAACAGGGATAAGTTCCAGACAGTTGGAAAGCTGCTTTAATTAGACCGTTGTTAAAGAAACTGGGACTTGAACTAGTATATAAGAACTTTAGGCCGGTTAGTAATCTGCCTATGGTCTCCAAATCAGCTGAGAAGGCAGTTGTGGGTCGGCTTTTCCGGCATTGCTCTGATAATGCTCCACTTCCAGTTCATCAGTCATCCTATCGTCAGTTTCATTCAACTGAGACGGCTCTTCTTAAAGTCCAGAGTGATATAATAGGGAGCTTAAGCAACTACGACGACGACCACAACGACGACTTCAAAAAACAATAGGCTTAATGATCAAAACAACAGCTCAGCACGTGCATCATGCTTTTTAGTACATGTCTTTGACGTCCTCTGCACGAATACGACGTGAAAACTCCTAATTTGCCGTTTTGTGGAGGACGTGGACGTTCCACGACGAATTTTGCGTCCTCTTTTTGAACTTGAATAAAATCCTTAAGAATTCAACTCCAGGAAAGGTCGCCTGCATTTGACATATTGAGAGAGTCCAAATAGACGCGATTAAGTTTGAAAGAACGCAAATTCATTTTTTTAGCGACGTTTTCACTGCCGTCGTCGTCGTCGTCCTTGCTTAAGGTCCCTACTCTCCAACATGGACAAACAGGAAGTAACTCTTCTTGTTCTTTTAGATCTTAGTGCCGCTTTCGACACTGTCGATCATAACATCCTGATTAACATCCTGGAATCAGATTTTGGAATTTGCGGCGATGTTCTGAAGTGGTTTAGATCATATTTGACTGGAAGGGTACAACGTGTAATTGTTAATCAGCAGTCCTCCAAGACCTTCAATTTAAATTATGGTGTTCCTCAGGGGAGCTGTTTGGGACCTGTCCTTTTTCTATTGTATGCAGCAAGGCTGTTTGAGGTTGTTAAGAAGCACCTTCCATCAGTTCATGGGTACGCTGATGATACTCAGTTGTACGTGTCGTTTCGTCCAGATTCGTTTGCTGCTCAAGATCAAGCGATTAAGGCTACTGAGAACTGCATAGCTGATGTTAGGGCTTGGTTAGTCTCACACAGGTTGATGTTTAATGATTCAAAGACAGGATTTCTAATCATCGGTTCGTCGGAGCAGTTATCTAAGGTTACCATGGCTTCAATTAAAGTTGGTGACTGTGACATTCAACCCCTTAAGCATGTTAGAAATCTTGGCACATGGTTTGATAAGCATATGTCTATGAATATTCATATAGGAAAGGTGTGTAGTAGGGCATTTAGGGGGCTTTATAATATTAGGCAAATTAGGAAATATCTGTCTGCAGAATCAACAAAGTGTTTAATTCATGCGTTTGTTACATCTCATTTAGATTAGTGCAACGCTCTCTTGTATAAGCTTCCGCAATATCAATATGACCGACTTCAAAAAGTTCTTAATGCGGCGGCTCGGGTTACATGCTTAATTCCAAAGTTTGCCCATATTACTCCGGTACTTGGGGAACTTCATTGGTTGCCAGTGAAATTTAGAGTAGAATTTAAGATTGCGCTTTTGGTTTTTAAAACGTTGAACGGCCTCGCGCCATAATATTTATCTCAACTACTTGTTGTAAAGCCTAGAACTGAATACAGCCTGCGGTCTGATTCTGAAACATTGCTTGTAATCCCTAAAGTGACACGGAAGACTTTTGGCGATCGAGCCTTTTTCCATGTTGGACCAACAGTATGGAATGCTTTGCCATCTAGCCTTAGAAACTGTAGGAACATTGACTCTTTTAAAGTACAGTTGAAGACTTATCTTTTTAAGAAAGCTTTTAATTTGTAATTTTATATTCTTATTACTATTATTATTTCTTTCCATTTATTGTATATATATATTTATTTTCTTGTACATATTGTAAAGCGCTTTAGAATATTTTAATAGTTAAAGCGCTATATTAAATGTAATAAATTATTATTATTATAAAGATGGTGTATTTACAGCAGTTAAAACTGGATGCAGCGTTCAAAATTAGGTATGTGAAAGGGGTACCGTTTGTAACTAGAGGGTATACAAAAGGGGTACCTTTTCTGCCTAAAACGGTACATACAAAGGGTAAGGGTTGGTCCCTGGGGCGGAGCCTCTTCGTATAAAACTCCAGTTAGCCCCCTTACCCCCCTCCTCCCCTCTGGGTTACTGTTACTCTAGTCTGATTCTTCTCTTTAATTTCTTTGATACTGTGCTTCATTAAATGAATTTTTGTTCATTTAAAAGCTTCCTGCCCCTTTTTTGAAAACCCGGATATGTTTATGCCCCCTGGAGGGGAAATAAAACAGGGAAAATGGGTACCAAAATCTGTTGTATTATTTTACATGAAACATTGAGTAAGTGTAATGTGGCTACTATCCACATACAGTTGCGCGTGTTTACTAAAAAACATATTGGCACTCCAATCTTTTGCCTCCCTGTGTGAGACCTTGAACTCTTTATTTCCAAAACTACAGACAGCTTGCTTGAAAGCTTATCAACCACCTTCTAATAAGCTGCCAACCTCTGCAACATTGATGATGAGATGCTTGATGGTAGGTGCACTACAATATTACAGAATCAAGCTAATTAAGCAGCTTGGCACATTCAGTTTTACACTGAGCTTGAAATATTTTTCTCCACAGAAGAAGAAGAGAAGCGGAGCTCTCCTCTGCAAAAACATTAGAGGAGTCCCCCTAGAAAAAAGAAATCATCCAGAGGGCTAAACTGCGGAAGTATACTTCCCACGCATATTTTAACAGCTAGCCTTTAGAAAGTACCTTCCAACCAAAGTACTTCCCCCATATATACTTGCAACACTTAATATTGCAGCTCAGGTGTGGTTCACTTTTATCCTAAGTTATAATTTTATTCTCCTTGTTTTGAACTCATAATCACAAAATTCATATTACCGTACCCCCAAACAAAGGGAAACAAAATTTTAACCATGGTTATAATAAAATAAAACCACAGCATAGCCATTTGCTCTGAAACAACTGATATTTTTAAGAGCAACTAGCAAGATATGGTTGATATTCCTGGCACATTGCACGTTAATATGTTTAAAGCTGCCTTTTATTGATGTATTTTAAAAATAACCTGATCCATCTTATCCTTTCAAATAATACAATTTGCACCTACTTCTCATCATAGGTTTGTAAATATAGTATTATTAGACTTACAGTTTTAGTCTCCTCGCCAACATGTTTTAATTTGTGCTTCAAAAAACGCTACAGCTAGGAAGGAGCTCCACTGCCACACTATTACTGTCGAGGAAATACACCTGGCTGCTTCGATCTACGTTATCTTTCAGCATGTATTTAAGCCAAAACCCTACGAAAGGCGTCAAGCAAAAGTAGTCCATTGCTTTGTGAGTTAGACCCAGTATAGATTCGCTTGAGTTCCAAATATGGCTGTGCTTTGAGAGCTTTTGTCCCGACTGTAGCTTCTTTCAACTGCTGTTGGAGCATATTTTGTTGTTTAGTAAAACGCAAAAAGGTGAAAAATGTCATGAAATTATTACCTCCGTATTATTTCAAGCACCTCATGAGCATATAGTTCATTAGTAAAATAGCGACCTTAAGTGTTGACTCGACGCTTCTCTATCATCGATCTTACCAGGTTCTTGATCCTTACCGGCCACTTTGGATTTTTATGGAGGATACCGATGACTACTCGTTCTCAGACTTCCGTTCCCCGCTCCGATTGAACAGATCGGTTTTTCTTCTTTTCTCCCTGTCGCGCGAATTATCACCTTTTCTCCTCCACGAACACGTTCTAAGCCTCCTAGTCTCGAAGCTTTTATTCTTGCCCTCCATTCACTCTATAAATTCCATGTTTCTTGTTTTGTATTCTTACCCCTGCCTCTCGGCTTTCCTTGCTCCTCCACTTTTATTAATTGTGATTTTCATGGTTATCTAACTCGTTCTCGTTCAACTTGCATAAAATGTCCCGCAGGTATCAATTTGCTATTAGTTCTCAAGCCCCGATTATTTGGCCAAGTATATCCCACTGATATCCCCTTGACTGTCCGTAACAGCCTTACCACCACTGACTTTAACAAGAAACTAAAACTTAATTTTTTAAGCCTGAATTGAATTAGCGCAGGATTCTCATAGTTTATTGTTAGTTTATTTGTCACTAGTACTTCTAGTTTTATCTCTGCTATAGGACTGCTTGCATGAACAGGAGGGCATTTTGCATGCGCATGCGTGTATCCGCTGAACGACAATAGCATGGTCGCATCAAATCTGATGGCGGGAAATCGAAAACTCGCGTAAAGTTACAGTCCCTTTAAAAGCTATTTCGTTGGTGCTTTGAATATTGTACTTTCCTACAAAAAATGTTGTCGTGACAAAAATCGGACGTTTTCAAGACAGGATTTTTCAGCATTAGGTTTTCTTGACCTCTTTAAGACATTAAAGACTCAACGCCAAAAATCACTGTTCCTGTGTAAGTCTGATTTTCACTAGCAAAACATTTTCTATGGTTTGACTTCCAAACTCATGGTTTTACTTTATATCTAGGAAGAAATGCATCGTAGCAAAGTTCATCAGCTGCTTTAAGAAAAGCGAAAAAATTGTTTACTAGCTGAGGTTTATTTGTTAGCGCGATGTCTCATGTTAAACTGATCGCGGAGACACGCGTTTATATATGCCACAAAAATATGAAATCTATGGGTGTTTTTTTCACAGTTTTTTAAAGTTTTCGCGGAAAATATATAAAAGATATATTCCACAGGAAATGAAGAATGGATTGAGTCTGAGACAGTAACATGCAATTACATGTGATTATATTCATAACTTGAATATTTCATAAGCTCACTTGCAGACAAAACAAATGCACATACACCGAAAAAACGAACATTACCTTTATTTTTCTTTAACTCTTAAAGATACAGAGATTTTTCCTAAGCTACTATTTCGAAGCGACTCTTGAGTAACAGCTGTTGTGTTCCACGGCAATCGATTTCGTATTTTTAATTTATATTTGATGACAGTAGTGATTCATTCAGAAGAGAGAATGCCCATCACTCCATAAATCTAACTGATGATGTTTGTTCACCTACAAAGCCTGTTAAAACATAAGGCAGGAAGTTTGTTAGAGGGGTGCATATTATGCTGTTTCCTCAAAAAAGAAATACCACTGCTAAGGGACGCAAATGAGTTGGGATGCGACAACAAACATGACACAAATGGATGGCGCTGAATTTGTCTGTTATTAATGTTTCTGATGAGAGCTTTCTACTGTGTCCAGATGAACCCCTTATGTAAGTTGTACATAGCACCCTATCGGGAGAATTATCAAGCACATACTGATGCATTAAACAAGAATGTGGTTCAATACAGAGGAAAATGTGAATGAAATTTTTCAAAATTAGCATATCGACAAATGTAGTATCCACAAAATGGTATCATTTAGGGATAAATGCAATTTTTTTGCATTTATCCCTAACGGAAGCCAGGATTTATTTCAAAGGTGTATTGATAATGTTTCGTTTAGCGCTATTTTGGGATTGGGGAGTTAGGCTAGATTTTCTTTAAAACGCCGAAATGTTATTTTTATTTGCATAATAAAATGTAAACAAACTGTGTACCATTAAAATAAGGAGGAAAAAATCAGAATTCAAACCGATTTCTGTAATTTTTTTTCCTTTGTATAACTAAATAGTAGAATTTTCTTACTTTCAAAACACAATCTTACTGGCGTCATTATATTGAATTAAATTTATAGTTGAAGAGCGTGCATTTTATTTCTCAAAGAAGGTGAAGAAAGCTAAAATTACTGCAGAAGGCGATTTTTCACAGCCTTCATCAAAGCACCATTCATTCGCGGAAGTATTGATAGTTTTATTAATTATTAACTTAATTTGGGGAGCGAAAGGGTGAAAAACAATTTCACGGCAAAATGGACAATTAATTTACCACTGTATTCCAGAAACGATTTAGTTCGATTTTAGAGTTATAGTGTTGAGAAGAATTAAATATCTATAGCACGATTGTTTAAAGGAGAATTATCCCACTGACCTTTTCCGGATGCTCAAAAAATGTGGGCGAAATGTTAGGTCGTAACAACATTCAGCCGCCATCTTGTCTTCGATCTACTGTTTTACGAAAGGAAAGACTGTCCTCTCAAGGGCGACAACGAGGCTACAATAAACTCAAATTCATCGGAGAAATAACTCGATACCTTAAAAGAACACGTTTGTGGAACGTAGCTCCCAATATACGTCATTCAGCTCCAAAAAACAACCTGCAAATGCTCGTAGTGAACGTAAACAATTCACAGAAAATAGGGACCTTAAGCAGCCAGGACGAGTTTGTGGACGACGACGAGAGAAGACGAGTGAGGTCTGGGTCGAGAACGTCGTCCAAAGCGGGAAAAACAAATGTTTAAGCAAGCTCCCGTCTCGTCTCGTCGCCGAAGTAGGTAGACTGCACTGAATGGCTTCGTTTAAAGAAATACGAGAGTTACTTCTTTAGTTTAGCGATGAGAACAACACAATTAACGAGGAAGAACTTTTCCTACTCTCCGAAGGATTTAAATCAGTAAACCGTTTATCGAGAATCAAACAGTACAGAACTGGTTTTGTTGTCCTATACATTTTACAGGACTTAATTCCCGGAGGCAAGATTTCCGTACAGTCCATTCATTTATCTACTACGGATATACGACTCTGTTCACGTTGATCAAGTTTACCGGAAACAGTATAAACGAAATATAGTGAAAATCTTGCTTTCGAGAGGCAGACATGTGCATCTCAAAACACATAAACATTAAAAACAGTGTGGATGAAAATGCTTCGAGAGATTTTCCTTGGAATTTTTAACCGGTCTCTTTCATGCAAGGGTCCCGAATATCAACGCCTTTTCCTTTTCGAGTTAAATAGTCCTTCTGGAAACGGATTACAGTTCAGAAGCATTTAAGGAGAACATAAACATTTTACCTTTACTCACAGGTTCTTTCCCGCCGAAGCCATTGAAAACCACGGCTCACGGTTTACCGAAAATCTCTCGAAATCTTTCCTCCAACGACCCAACCTTCGGCAAAAAGTACAAAAAAGGTTTCCTTTTTTTTCAAACATTGGTATTAAACAAGTTAAAATGGGCACAGAAACGTCAAAGATTGCTTTGAATGCTCACGTTCACCTGAGGACGGCAAATCAACAGATGTCACGTCCTGAACGCCATGTGGACGACATCACTGACATGCGCAGAAGTTGCCGGCTTTGTGAGAACACTTCCGGTCGTCGTCCACTGGGCTCGTCGTCTAGGTTGCTTAAGGTCCCTAATGTCTCTGTGGCACTTCAACGGACCATATTGACGCATGCGCAAACAAAATGCCCTCCTATTGCTTGCATGTAAACTTACTTAATTTAAGTTTTGTATCTTGTTTTAGTTTTGTAATTCAGCCTTCAGTCTTCATTTCTACATAAAATAATTTCTGTCATTTTGACCGCAGGCAGTATAAGCCCCAGGCTTTGGCTTTACTGAGTTTGTACTATATGCCGAACAATGGAATAATAAAGGTAAATTAAAAGTTACTAGCACGACAGAGAATTACATGCAGTACTGAGCAATCATTTCCTGTGGTTTATGGTTCTTTAGGTGTTCCTGATAGGATTTGACCTCAGATGCAGTTGTAAAGCGTTTGAATTTTCTTTGACCTCTGTTTAAGCCTAAAGCTTTAATTTAGTATTAAGGCTAAATAAAGATTTTAGTTTCTATGGTTTTCTCCGTAAATCCTGGAACTGCGGAATAACTACAGCATGCATGTAAATTTCTTTGTCCGGGAATGTGATTATTTCCTGCTATGGCCGGGGAGGGTACTCCCTGTGATGCCCTATAAGGGGAGGCTTTGCCCGGAACCCCGGAGAGGGTACCCAACAAATATTTGTACGGAGAGGCTCCTCTCCGAGGTCCAACCCCTTACCCGTCGAGAAAGCGTTCTAGATTTGTGACCGATTCCTATTTTATGACAGTGCATTTCCAGTAGTTTAAAGAGATGCAAAGTTCTAAGCAAGGTATGTGAAAGGAGTACCGTTTGTCAATAGAAGGTATACGAAATCGTGAAAAATGATATATAAAAGGTTAAGGGGTGGGCCTCCGCCGTATAAAATTTGTTGAGTACCCCCGCCCCTCCCGGGCTGCTATGTCACTATGACGCTGGGTCCAGCTCATAAATGTTTTTTCAAGGATTTTGAATTTTCACGGATAATGAGATCTTCAGATTTGAGTTGTATACGGTAGCTTAAACTAAAGCTACCGGCCAAGTATGGAGAATTATGCTCTGCGCGAGTCAAGATCATTCTCAACCGCTGATAGCCTGATGCAGTCCATTTACTTTTTTGGAGATCAGAAGTGAGTCTTTAAACAAAAGCGCGATGTCTTGTTGTCCCTTCGTAGGAATTTACTGTTGTGTTGCTTAACAGTCTATGCGAATGTTATGAATTCTGTAAGAATGCAGTTCCTCGTCAGTTGCTACTAAGGTAAAGTCTTTGGTGCAGAGAGTGAAACTAGCTGTTTAAATACTAATGGCTATAATCGAAAATACTGATTTGCCATTGGCTTAAAGAAAAACCAAACTGAAGTTATAAATAAAATATCCTTCCAAATAATCGGGGCTTGAGAACTAATAGCAAATTGATACCTGAGGGACACTTTATGCAAGTTGAACGAGAACGAGTTAGATAATCATGAAAATCACGATTAAAAGTGGAGGAGCAAGGAAAGGGGGGCAGGCCCATATATATTCTGTAAAGTGTTAGAATACAAACAAGAAACATGGAATTTATAGAGTGAGTGGAGGGAAAGAATAAAAGGCTTCGAGACTGGGAGGCTTAGAATGTGTTCGTGGAGGAGAAAAGGTGATAATTCGCGCGACAGAGAGAAAAGAAGAAAAACCTAACTCTTCAAGCAGACTCTCAAGGTCATGTTTCACATTATCAGCAGACGAGCTTATGAGCAGTGTTTGGCCTGTCAGACGCTCATTTCTAACTGAACAGATCATCGTTTCGGTCAGCATTCGTGAAATAACGTAAATAGTCTCTCAAGAGACAATCCTTATACGACGACTTTCTGTGACCCCATATACACGTGCTTGCTGGTAACGCATATATATGGGCCTTTTTTGCGCATATATGTGCGCGTTTGTAAGAAAATGGTTGTATACTTATAAATAAAAGACCCACAAAGAACGCAAGTATACGTGGCAAAAAAGCGCACGTATATCGTGTAGCAGGAATGATTGCAAGTATACGTGGGAAAAAACCGAACGTATATCGTGTCATAATTTTGAAACAAACTGCCAAATTTTATAGAGAAAACATGCTGGCCCCCAAATTCCCTAGACATCAACTGTGGAGAATCTTCGGAGCATAATGGATGGATTAAGTTGTGTATAAAGACTCAACTCTGGAAGAAAGTCCCGCTAGCCACGCTACATGACTTATCTCACTTCATGCTGCAAAAAGGAGGACATGCTGGATGATGACTTTAAAGATACACGTCCTCGATAGAGCATTAAAACATCTTTAAGAAATTTCATGCAAAAATGTAGTTTCGCTAAAAAGTTGGAACGAACATTCGGGACGCCCCGTGTGAAGGGACTGATTTATGGTCCTATTCAAGCGCCATTTACACCAGAAAATTATCGATACATTGCCAGGTAGTTCTTTGTCCCCCTTTTATCTAACCTGTTCCATTTATTCACCATTTCTATATTCCTGATCCTAGGGTACTAAGAAGCAGATAGGGTCTATTGCCTTTAGTTCAGTTGTCTGTCTTTTCTTTTATCGAAAAACGCACGCGCTTAAAATGACAGCATCCATCCAGTTTTAAGATTAGCTGTTATGGTCAGCCCAACCAAACGTAGTTATTGAATTCATAACGTCATAAACAGCCTGCGAACAAACGTCTCTTCTCGCTCCTTGCCACGAGTTGACACAAAGGACGTGTCGCGAGGAGAGACTGGGGAGCTTGAACGACGACGGAGACGTCAACGAAAATAGACAAAATGGCAAAAAAGCAATTGGTTTAGATTGGCAAAACAACAACTTTGCACGTGCATCATGCTTTCTGTACGTTTCTTTACCTTTACTGCACTACTACGACGTGACAATGCCTATTTTCACGTTTTGTGGAGGGACGTGAACTCAAGACCAGGACTTTCTCGGTCTTTCTTTTCCTGAACTTCGATACAGTCTTTTAGAATTGAACTCCAGAAAAAAATTGCCAACATTTGACGAATTGAACGAGATGGAATAAGCGCGATAAAGTTTGAAGCAGCGCGACTTAGATTGACGTTTTTGTGGCCGTCGCCGTCGTTGTTGCTTAAGCTCCCTATTCTCTCCACGTAACGTCCCTTGTGGCGATCGAGGAGCGAGGAGAGACGGCTGTACTCTCAGGCGGCTACGTCATAAATCGCACGTAGACTCGAAAACATTTCCTACGTTAACTTAAACGGTCGAAATATTTTGTTTACCTGTAAGAAATGTTTTCTCACAAAACATTTAATGTATATGGCTTCTAGGGTAAACACTATTTCATTGAAACAAACGAAAGTTATTCCAATTTATTAAACCCCCTTTATATAACAAGATCCTCAAACCGCTCGCCACTTGAACAATAGCTTAGCTTGTTGCTATGAATACGTAGCCGTGGAAACGTAAAATCCCTTTTACTGTTTTTAGGTCGTCTTTACAATTAATGTCTCATTTTACGAGGTAAATTCTCGAAAAATATTTGTTATTTTAAATACTGCCTGTGGTGTTATTCACGACAAAAGAAAAGATCTTGGCCCAAGACAAAAACAGCCGTCCAATTTGTTTTTTGTCGTTCGTATAAATAACAACGCTTTTCGTGATGATAATAGGTTTAAAATTTCCATATGCCAAAAATTTTGCCACTACAACAGACGGACTTGTCAGCCATCTTGAAACGGAAAGAGCTGTGCTATTTTTTGGTGCATTTGTTGTATAGTTAAGCAAAAACGTAATCAACTAATCTTTCCTTGTTTAGAACATCTTCGTTCATCGACAAAAAAGAAATTAAAGCAGAAATTTTAACTGATCAACGAAAAAGGTAAGATAATATGATTAATTCTAGTTTCTGCGATGATAATGTATACTTATTTTCTGCTGCATACATTCTTAAAAGAATACTTCGCGAGCTAATTGTATCGAAAAGAAACGCTATACATAAAGTAAGTGGTTGCAGAATAATTTTTCACTCTCTATCAGGCAAGTAAATTAAAGACCATTAAATCAAAGATTTAAAAGGGTGATTTCGAATTAACCGCTGTTCATGTAGACCTGAAAGACTCGCCGGATTTTGAATCATTCCTTCGAAAGAAGAAATATTGGGAATTGTTTTTTTTCGGCTTAAACTGTTAGACAAAAGCTTGGTTGGAATTCAAGTCCGCCGTTCGAGAAAAAAAACAAAGTTTACACGCCGCTTGATTTGGTTTTATTAACAAGAGTTTCGGTGAGCAATAATCGATGCCATATTTCTTTTAAATTTCCAAATATATGTCGTCAGATATACGTGCTCGTGGGTCCATTCGCGCTAAAAGACTACATTTTCACCAATTACCAAAACAACGATGCCTAATCAGAATCGATAATCAGAAGGAATTTGAAATTGTAATCAGCGTGAACAAACTTAAATATCATCAGCACATTATTATTCTTTTGCAGCACGATTGTACTTAAAAGCTGCGAAGAGACTTCAACACGAAGACGCCAGCTGGGAAAAGAGAAGGCTCCGACGATTGCCAGATAAGCACCCAAAAGGTACTCGAGTGCTTCGCAATTATTATTGTTTTTAGTGCATGATAATTTTTTCTTAATATCTTGTGTGAAACTGGCTCCTGTATTGAGAACTCCTCTACAGTTCAAGATTCGATCACAACTTCACTTAACATTGTCAGCATATTCAAATATTTTTGAAACCAATCAGTTACGTACTCTATAAAGTAAGTGGACTATACCAAGATGAAAATGTACTCTGAGATTTTAGCCATAAATGCTTGGTCAGTTGTAGCTTTTGATGAAGTCGATATAAAAAAAAGAAACAAATAGTGCGAATAACTAGCTAGTCGACCGACGTGGTCAGTCACCGTGTTGTCAAATGTGAAAATATTCATGTATGGGGCTAGTTGTTTCAGTTTTCGGCTAGCTGTTTACTGAGTCCTTTGCTCTTGGTACTGCACTGACATCCTGTTTTGAAGAGTACGTAGTTGATGGCCGGGTCATCATTAACTTTTTCTTGTTATTCCTAATGCATTTCGTTAATTTTCGGAACATGTTTAAGCGCATTTAATTTTAACGAACTAGCCTTAACTTAAACAGATAGTAAGACTGCCTTCGTAATCCCTCAACATTTTATCATGATCAGTTAATATGTGATATACTACTGTTCAAGCAGGAATCAAAGCTTTTTATGTTCTCTATATATGAGCTTTCTTTTTGCTACGCGTTTGCTTGGAGATTCAGGAACGACGAAAACTCTGTTGTTAAACAATACGGCCATAACGACCGTCAATCTATTTGCTAAACATTTCTTGTTGTCATAGTGTTTACAATATTAAAGAGTGCTTTTAAGGAAGAAAAAAGAGAGCTTATAGCAAAAATAAAGTGCTCTTCATTGAATTTGCAAATTTTTGCTCCGTCCATTAAACTGATTATAAGCTTTTATCTCGGCATCTGTATCGAATATCTCGGCAAAAAAATTAAATAAACCTGATTCGGTAACTGCAAATTAAAAGTGTATACACGTTTTTAATAATTTATTTGCTAACACTAAGCTTCTGAGGAATGATGGCCCGTGCTCTATTTTTGACAAAAAGGGCTTTGAACATTGATATGGATAAATTATTCCGTTATAAACTTTGAAATATTGTATTTTAAGCCGTGAAATGTATTAGAAGATATTTGGTAAGTCAATTTTCACCATCATAGTTAGTCTCTTGTCACTCCGGATCCGAGTAGTAAATAATTATGTTATTTCGTATTTAAAATATCGACATTCATGAAAGTGGTTTTCGTTTTGCAAGTAAAATTCTTGCTTTTAGAGCTAGGCCTTCTTTGCCATTTCACTTTACAAGTCTGAACTAATTTGTTATTCTTGTTATTTTTGCGATATTTGTTAGCGTGTTTTATTGATGTTGAATGAAAATTATTGTCACGTTTGCGATTTTTGTGAAATTTGCAGGCCTCTAGAGGACCTTCTTCACCTTTCTTCTTTATATAAAAAAAAGTCAAAATTTTGGCTCGACTTGTCATTTCTTATTCTTGCAGTATATTTTATTAGCGTTTTGTCGTCGTTGTTGTTTTTCCATTTTTGAGAAGTTAACGGACTTCGAATTCTGTAGGGTCTCTTCATCTTTTTCTTTATACGTCTGAACTTTTCCTTACTTTGTTGTTCTTGTTATTATTGCTATATTTAGCAGGGTGTTCTTTTGTTGCAATGAAAGTTCAATTTTTGCAGACCTCTTTAGATTTCTGCAAGCAATTCGTATTAAATAAGTTTTTGCTAAAATTGGGACAAAAACTTGCTAGCACATTTTTACCGCAGTTTTCAATCCTTTTTGAATTTACTATTTTTGCAATGTTTTCTATTTCCCCTGTGTACATTTCTGACAGCAGTTTCCTTTTAACTTTTTGGCCAAAGTTTCGACAACAATATGCTACCAATTTTTTGCGACAGTGTTCAATCCTAGACATATATGAGACTTTGCTTTTCTGAAAACTCCTGTTAAGGGATGAAATACAACCGCGGCAGTGTTAGCTCAGTCGGTAGAGCGTTTGACTGCAGAGCAGGAGGTCGCAGGTTCGATTCCCGGGGCCGGACCAATACTCAGGGTCTTAAAATAACTGAGAAATGAAGGTACTCCCTTTGCACTGCAAGCAGCTAGACCTTAGCGTGGCTCGGATGATCTCGTAAAATGACGGTCTCGTCTCTAGTAGGAGACGTAAAAATAGTGTCCCCAATTAGCAATTTCGAGCTAAATACATTGACACTCAAGTAAAGTGCTGAAAGGATGTAAATGTCACTAATTCTCACTGGTCTTTTCAGTGTCAACGGGTTAGTCTTAAGTCACTTTAATATTAACTCATGCTCTTTTGAACCAAGGGAAATCGAAATATTTTCCTTTGTTACCCCGCCTGCCGACCTGATCTTCCTGTCTTTGAGCCTATTCTACTATTTGTAGTTTTCCATTGACATAAAACCTTTCTCTTTTAGGTGAAGAGAATGACAGCACTAGCGTCTACGTTTGCTCCGACAGTCACTGTTAAAGTTTACAAAAATGGGAACCCCAACTTTCTGGGCAAGACGATGGTTATCAACAGGCGTCGTATCCGTTCCATGGAGGCTTTGTATGACGAGGTGACCTTACGTTTATGCGCGTTCAACGCCGTGCGAAAAATTTGCACGCCCATCGGTGGGCGTCCCGTGCAAAACCTTGAAGGCATTCACAACAAAAGCGTGTACGTAGCTGCCGGGAGAGAAGAATTTAAAAAACTGAACTATGCAGATTTGGGTAGCTTGAAGCCCCGCCCGCCCCGAAAAGGAAACTATTCCCCCAAGAAAATTGTAGCGGAGGGAAGACATAAGATGGATTACGAGTGGGGAAAACGCGATCTGAAAATCATACACGTGTTCTGCAATGGGGATGTTTTCAGGCCAAGTGTGAAAATCGTTCTTCAAAAGCGGCTGCAACAGAGTATGGAACAGATATTGAACATTGTACAGGATCATGTTTTTTTGGCGGCAGCCATTGCTGCGTTGTATACAATTGATGGTAAGCTTGTGTTTACTCCTGGTGAGCTGGTCACCGGCGGACTCTACGTCGCAGTGGAACGAGGAAAGCCTTTTAAGCGTGAAAATTACGGTGGAAGTTCCTCTGTGTCGAGAAGCCCTCGTGCAGCATTTTTACCTCCAATCGGCAACGGACAGTTGATTCAAACAGGGGCGCAACGTTTGACGAAAAAACATGGAACTCGAAGAAAACGGCAAGAAACGAAAGTTAATGGTGAAAGCAACACCAACCGACAATCACGTGATCAATCATTTGATACGAACGTCATGTCGGTTACATCTCCCAGTGACGCTAATCCAAACTCTTCCCCAGACCCTCCAATCTCTCATGCTCTGCTCCGCCCGAGTGTATCTCAGGACCTTGAGAGTGTGAATAATTTCACAATATCGTCTTCACCACCTAGATGGCTGGAAGACGACTCACCTGTACCCGAAGACACATCCTTAGAAAAGGCAGATAATGACAAAAACGAAGGCTTAAGGGTCGGGAGCGTGTTTAAGGCGAGCGGTATGCTACAAGAGGAAGCGGACGAAATAAGGGATATGCGCCAGACAAGGAAAAAGAAACGGCTTGATTCACTTCCGGCGGAAGAAGTTATGGAGGAAGTTGTTGAGAAAATTGAGAACACTGGGGCAACGATTTCTGGCGAAAGTCCCCGTCGGGGTGATCAAAGAAATGACGAAGGTAAAAATCATCTTGAAATCACAGATGATTCGAATGTTGAACAATTTGTCGGTGAAGTGATTCAGTCCCAGATACAGGCTTTGCAGGATAATGCTCCTAGAGACGAGTTTAATTCGAAATCTGAAGCTGAGTCTACTAACAAGAACATGAGTTCTGGTAAACCGCGAAAAGAGACAAACCAAGAGAAAAACGATAACTCTTCATCAAAGTCTAAAGCTCGTAACAGCAGAGGCAGCAAGGCAAGCCATGACGCAACACCGGGCAAAACAAAGAAGTAATGTATCATGCTGTTGACGGAGACGAATGGTACAAAAATAAGGGCCAGATTTACTCCTGATATTGAGGGAACTAAAGAATGAGAGAAATCCAATGAGGATAGAAGCAATGTTTTAAAGGGCCGAAAAACGTTCAGATCAAAGAAGATGCAGATCGTTGTTGGTTCAATAGACCAGTTCCAAGTTCCAAAAACTGTCACTTTCAAAACGAGGATAGGTGCCAAACATTTCTTGTGAAATGAGTTTTGCTTTCATGTGAATAAAAACCTATTTTGACATCAATGGCTTTGCACTTAGCCTCGCTTTGAAACAGAGGCAACCCGGAAATGGCATTCGTTTTGGTTCTATTCTGCTGCATTCGTTTTATATCAATACAACCATACCTTTGCTAATAGGGAGAAGGGTCACTTTAATATTTAAGTATGAGTTAGTATAGATCTAAGATATTAAAACAGTAAATTGATATGTCTATCTCGTGTGTTTGTTTGCTGCTGATAGTGATCTCTCGACGTGAGTAGCACCTTGTTTGACGACGTTAATGTCTAACTATGTTGGATGATTTTCCAACAATGTTTAATGATGTTGCACAACCATGGTAGCCTGAATTTCATCCGATTACTTCGAGAGGAGAAAACGACTCGAAGCAATCGGATGAATTTCAGATTACAACCATGGTGGATTCGGTTAAAGGGACCCTAAGGGTGGACTTGATGCTGGGCAACGTCGCAAACATGACTGCGGTGCCTGGGATATCTTCTCGCCACAGTCGCTCTTTTCCATTGTATTAAGAGACAAAACCCAAAGCTAAAAAAAGCCCGAACACAAGAACTCCCCCGGGCCCCGAAATACCCCCTAAAATTACTGCTTACTTACCACTAAAATCCGGAAATAAGTAAAATGAAAAAGACGAACAGAAACCCTTAATTCACCATCACATTTCTATAGAGAATCTTTAAATTAAAGTGTTTCGTTTTTTTTCCATTTTTCATTTTTATTGATTTGATTTGTTTTAGGTGTTTTGGGATAAAGTATGTACACAGCCTTGAATATAACCATGGTGGCCACGGTGTATCTGGCATTGCAGGTTCAATCAATGTTAGATACACTCTTCCCATTCCCAAGTTTTTTCGAGTCCTTCTTAAAAGTCGCATTCATATGGATTGTAACAATAAGCGTGGAATTCTGAAAGGATACGAAAATTGATGTAAAGTCCACCAAGTCTACTATCAAAACTCACATACTAATCCACTTGTTATACTGTATTCTAGTGGGGACAGAATCATCCATCGGGTCACGTCATCAAAAAATGGCCAGAATGTGAATGTTAATTATGGAATATTTAAAAATAAGAAAAAAGATCGTGATCGTGATACGTAAAATTGAGTTTTATTCTTATTTCTTTCTCCAGTGGACGAAAAAACGGCTGAATTACGATAGTTCAATTATTCTGGTCAAGAGGGAATGATCTCTTAGCTCATTCTCTCTTTCTCTAGTTTAGAAAGAAAATCACTGATTTTCATAGCCTTTTAGTCCAGTTACACACGCGTTATTCATCAGATCGTTTCATCATAAATAATCGACGAATGTTATTTTTGAAAAACGTGATAAACTGTTTCAATGCTGAATTTCCGGAAATTAATTAGATTACTGAAAAACCAACCTGCATTAGGTTTGAGGATTTTTTTTAATTAAAACGCCTAGCCATTAGGAGCCATGAAGGACCATGAACAATATTTCGGAAGTATCATTTCGTCACTATTTGAGATCATTATATTTTAGCTCAAATGTCAGAAACTGAGAAGTATATTTTGCATCCAGGAATCTATTTAAAATAGGCTAAGAAACATAATAGTATCATGCAATACAGCAGCCAAAGAGGTTTATTTCAACGGTTTCATCGTACAATTTCTTCTGCAGACCCAAAGTTAGAACTAGTACTTAATAATTCAATCTAGAGATAAAAGGGTTTTTACATGTAAACTCAGAATCAGGTTGATCATCAACATATTTAAACAAAAATTGTCAGGAATAGCTTCTATTTTAATGGCATCACCACAGCATATAGCATTTCATCAATTGTCAACTTAAGAGTTGCTTAAGTAAAACTAATTTTAAAAATGAATGGAGCAACCTCCGGCCTAGAGAAAGAAAACTTTAATGAGTAAATATTTTTTCTTTTATGTACGTGCGGGCTTATGAAATCAACAATCAAACCCACTTTTCTTTTTTTTGCCGCTTGAATGGCCATAGATTTCCGGAGAAGCTGAGCACTCAACATGTGACTCCATGTTTTGATGTTTCTTTGCAATTTTTAACTGATTTATTTACAAAAGAAGCAGCAGCTGAAGTGGCTATTTTAAGACAGAGGAATGGGAGCGGTGAAATGTTTTACAAACGTTGTGAACAATTGCTTTATATATTCACAGTCGAATTTAACTCACTACAAAGAACCGTCAGTGAGGTTTTTAATTAACGCAGTTTGGGTTGTAAGCTGCCTTGCTCGCGCTGGTCAAAGAATGGATTTATCAACAACAGCAAAAATTCAGGTTACTAAAGAAAATGAATCTCGCTGCAGAGAGGAAACAATGGATATCTTTGGAGTCAAAAAAGATGCTAAGCGTTCGTTTTTGTCCAGAGACAGGCGCGAGTTTGGTGTTCTTCAGTCCACGCTAGCGATTTACGAAAAGACAATGAAACTAGAATTCGACATTATGAGGATGACATGCGAAATCTGCAATGGGCTCTTTACAATCTTCGCTTGGAACAAACTGGTAAGAATGCCCAGTTAATTCCCGAAAGGACCTCGGCATTTAGGAGCATGAAGGGCTAGTTATTGATTTTGCCCTCTCTGGAAGTCACGTCTAAAACCTTACAAAAAAAACATCCATCATTCTCCTTGGTGTACAATAAGGGGCTGGGAGAAGATCCTAGAAGGTGGAACAACTTTCTCGGTTGGGTTTACATGCAGCTAGAAAATCCCCCCTGTGTACTCTCTTTACTGGCGTTAATAACCACCTTTCAGCAGAATTATCACTATTATCTCAGCTCTCGTAGTAACGCCAAACGAAATGGTTGGCCCGGCTTCATTGCTGTTATTACCGCCACTGAATGACCCGCTCCATTTTTGTCTCGTTGGTCCCTATTACTATAGTCTTCTTTGCGAAAGCAGTATACATTGTGCCAGGATTTTCCTGCCTCTCCTATTACTATAGCAATGTCCTACCGCTAGGGACAAGTACAACCCTGCGCATGTAATCTGAATACAGAAAACATATGGCGCTGAGATGTTTCGCCTTCTAGGATCCTTCTGGTGCTACATGTAAACAGCCCCTGAGCCTTGCTTCTTCTTACCAGTATCCGTTCTTTTCGTTGACCTTGAACCCACATTAGGGAACTTAAGAACCACAACGACGACGACGACGTCTGTTGACTGGGAAAAGACTGGAACGAGAACGTCAGTTTCGGCGGGAAAAAGGGAAACCTAAGATGCAGTCGGTTGGTAGGTCGACGACGCACTGAATGTAGACACTAGTACAAATGTAAAACTGTGATGTTCGTTCGCAACAAAGGTTTTCGCAATGACGTCTTTTAAAACAATACAAGATCTTATTTTTTAAGCCGTACGACTAATTTCATTGAAGATGAAGAATTTTTTGTGCTGTCTGACCTTTTCGAGTGGAAAAACACCTTCTTTCCGTACGAAGATTATTCAACCTTCAACTTGAATGAGATGACCGAATCCGAGTGTCTGTCAGAGTTTAGATTTGGAAAAAGAGACATGCTGATGTGATAGCTGTTTTCCATATAAAGTTTATTTCCTCTATATTAAAGATATATGATTTGGCTTACCTAAATACGTACAAATAAATTCATCACTTACGAGTTCGCTCGCTCGGCCTACACAGCTGTTGTCATTCTTTAGTCGAATTTTCAATCAACATCGCTTGTTGGGAGAAAAAAGGAACGCCTGGATTTACGAGGATAAGAGAATGCAGAGGACTTCAAAAATCGCTTAAAATAGTGGATTTATACCTGACGACGATTGTGGATTGCATGCCGGACGACGTGATTCTACTTTACTGACCTTATGTTAGCGTGGACGGTGCCCGATTTGGGGCTAATTTGCATATATCTCAGCCGTCCAGCCTACGTCGACTGCACGTCGCGACGTTGAGAAAGCTTTGTGCGGCGGTGTCTCGAGAACACGAGTTTTCTCTTCGTGTTTTTGTCTTCAGAATATCGTTATTTTAACAGAATACCGCTTCAATCTGTTTCTGTAATGTCTAGTTTACTTCAAATGGTAAACCTTTCTCAAGTACTTTTTATAACACTATTTTATGATGGAATATTAAGCACACTGAACTTGTCTAAACTGCAGCGGATTAGAAATCCCAGCGATAAAATTATCACATTTAATATTCTCGCATCATGTGACCATCGGCTTCTACCTTTTTTTATTCACGAAGTATTTAGTTCATTTTTTCTGCTTAAGTTATTGGCCAGAATGAAATTAGGTGTTCTTAGGTTCATTTATTCGACAAAATAAACCCCTTGATGAAGCAGGATGAAGGAACTCGGCTTGTTTATAGCGCGTTGTCCATCGCATTGATTTGATGTTATTTTAAGAATGTGGAGTGGACTAAAGTTCACGATAGCCAGCTTGTTAAAGAAATTCTTGAGGGTGAACCCTACCGCTTCAAGCCCAGAACTGTGTAAGCTCGATTACCAGCCGTTGTTAGCTTAAGAACTGTGGGGCGTTGGAAAATGTGGTAGTACGTAGATCACAAATTGGTTCAATGAAGCGACGAACATTCTCTTTCGAGTAACAATGCGCTCAACTAGATTTCATTGTACAAGAGAACGAATTCCTCATCTGATGTGACAGTCACCATCTTATAGAAGTAGACCATAATCTCTCGGATTTCTTTCAGGGAGCTCATTCTCTCAAACCTTCAATTAAGTTAAAAAACCGTCTTCGACCGTCACCTGTACTGAAACTTAAAGATTGTTTCTCTCGCCAAGTGAACGTCGTGTATCCCCAAGCCGCCGGGGCCTAAGTCACCGTCCTCTACGTCACCGTCCACCTAAACTTAAGGTCGGTTTTGTTTGGCATCGTCGACGACACCCACCACTACTTCACTGGCGAAAAATGTCTACGCATGCTCTGCAAAAAATGACACGTGATCGATTTCGGGCAATGTCATTGGCTCCGAGGCAAAAATGCCCGCGAAATGTTGTTGAGATGAAAGAAGAGATGGCACCTTTTTTTGGCAGTGACAACGTTGCAATTTCTTGCCACTGTAAGAGATCAAAAATTATTTTGGTCGAAGTTTTGACGGAGATGTGTTCTCTAGAGAATATAGCGTCCTGGAACTGGCGAAAAATCGCAGTGGCATGGTCTTATTCAGTTTTGTTGACGTTGAGATCGCTGGTTTGCATGTGAAAGACAGGACGAAAAGGTGGGTAATTTTTACTCTCTTTGTTTACTGCATGTTCCGTGCCACTCGGTACAAAAAGAATTTATAAAGTAGTGGAAGAAAAATTATTGGGCTTTGTTTTGGTATATAAATAAGCTTGTACCTAGTGGCACGGAAGCGACAGTTTTGTTAAATGTGTATCCCGTTTTTGTGTCAAAATTCGACTGTTGATCGAAGAGCGTATTACAACGCTACCCAAAATGTTTTTGTTGTTTAGTTCGAGTTTCCTATCACGGATTCAACAAAATAAAGTAGAGGGACAGACATTTTTGGGCTTTGTTTTGTTAATATGACTTAATTGTACTTTGTTGCTCGAAAAACTATATTTAGATACTAAATCTCCGTGTGTTTACACTGTTTATGGCAGAAAAATAAGCTTACGCTTGGTTCAACTTAATCTCGTGTCACTCGGTACAAAAGAAATATCCTTAGCCATTGTCTTGCTGTGTAAATTGGCTTGTGGCTAGTGGATCGAAAGCGGCCGGGTTGCAGCAGTTTTCTAAAGTGCGTAGTTCGTAACGTCTTTTTGTCGATCGGTGCACATTTCATTGTTGTTGCACATTATTACAGCTTTGTATGTTACAGAAATTTGAGTTTTATCCGAACTGTCGAATGAGAAAATGTGAGAGTGTTTTCATTAAAATGCTTAGACCGTCTTGGAGCTACAGTTCGATAGGTCCAGCAGCATTTTGATTTGTAAAAAAATCCTGTTTACAATGTGCACAACTGCTTGCAATTTTATAATTGAAGGATCGAAGTTTTGATTATTTTGCTCATAAATTTGGCTTGGGATTACTAAAATTTTTACACACAAGGCTTTCAGTGGGGGGTGCTTCTTTGCTTGATTTTGGATCCTGGAAGGAGAAGAACAGGGTAATTTTTCTGTGATTGCTTTTGTTTTTATATGCATTGTTTTTGGCTTAAATTTTTTGGGAGCCAAGTTATAAAATGAATGACAGAGTTAACATGCTACTAAGTATTCAAAAGCTCTTTCCAAGAAAAAAAAATCATCACAAATTAAACTTACAGGAGTGTAAAGCTTGGAGTAAACTTTGAGTCTTAAATGAAATTTTCGTTGGATCATGTTGATGAATGCAGTTGTGTAGGATGTGCAATTTCCAATTTTGATCTTCTGTCAGAATTATGAAAGGACACTCACAGATCTCATTCAAAAAATATAGTTTCATTGTAATTATCGTTTGTTTCTATTCCTATAAACTCCTCATCAGGTCTACATTTTGCATGAATTAATGTGATATATATTTGAAGTGGTTGTTGTTTCACAGTGAAGAAGCTTTCACTTTGTTTTTTGATTTGAAGTTCAGTTTCTTCTTAGTTGTTGGCTAAGGCAGTTTTGAAGTATCTGACATGTTAACATACTTTACTTTTCATTTCTCTTCAGAAAAGATTGATTGATCCTGCATCAAACAAAGTGCAGCTTCACAAACAAGATTTTTTAACGAAAAAATGTGTACTCAAGGAAAGCATATGTCCCTGACAGTGTCAATAAAATTTATTTATGGAGATATCTGGGTTTTTGCTCCTTTGTAGCACTTTAGACTATATGTATCACTTTTTTAACCTTCATTTACTGAAAAAATATAATCAGTATTTTTTCAACTAACGCTTGAATCAAAGTTCTCTTTAAAGACGGCTTTAAAGTTTTGATATTAAAATGGCACCCGTTCTCAATGAAAAGACTGAATGCAGACACTAAAGTTAATTTAGCTCGTGTTCAAGCTTTTTTTGTAAATTGGAAAGTGTTGCTGGAGAAAAAGTATTTTTGGCTTTACCTTTCAGGGAAAAAATGATAATAAAATAACTACCAGGTGTCTAAGCAATTTCAAAGGATCCATAGTGTCTTATTTATCTGCTGCATTGAGCTGTGAACAAACGCCGTTCTTTCTGGTGACCCTGCTTTTTTCAGAAACATTGTTGTCCTTCGTGATCCGAAGTTGAATCCCGAAAACCGGCCGAATCGCGAGCATCGCAGGAAACGAATCCCATAGGAATAGGTGAAAAAGGATAATAAAAAGTCTAGGCTATTCTAAAAATATCCGATGTGCATTTGCAACTCATATTAAGCCGCAAACCTTCTTTCCACTGGAATAAACAAAATACGGAGGTATTGCCGCCATTTTGAATTTAGCAATGTCACGTGGTCGCACGACGACCAATCAGACATTTTTCGCCGGTGCGGTGAACACCACTACGAAATTTACTAGTCGCGCTTGCGCAGTACACTGTGACTCACTTCCGGTCGTCGTCGACAAAGTTGTCGTCGTGGTTCTCAAGTTCCCTATTATAGTTAACGTTTGGAAACCATTCATCCACATTGATCTTTTTTATCTCACTAAAAAAAGTTATTCAGTGGATTCCTTCGAAGATTTTGCATAGAAAGATTAGCCTTCCCCCCAACATTTTCTGACAATGAATTGTCAGAGTGAAGAATGATCATCGCAGTGAATTTTACAGAACTCAAATAGACCATAAGGAAAAGTCAAACGGCATTAACTTTTTGCTTAGAACTGTTTCAGTCTTTAAAAGTCAGCAGGTTGTTAAGGGAAAATGTTGGTCTTTTTTCCATATATGCACTTTTCCACGGTTAAATTGGTATATATTATACGACCTCAAACCTCCCCCCTCCAGGCAAACCTTGAACGATTTGTTTTAGCGCGTTTTGACAGGAACTGGATACATTCTGAAATAAGGCCCACAAGTTACTGTTCTCAGCCGTCTCAATCAAGAAGATACGACTGAGTAATGCGTTACTTTTAAAAAAAACTTGTTCTTTGCACTTTTTTGAGTGAATGCGAAGCTTCAATCTCGAACTCCGGCAAAAATCGTTAAACACTACTCTGTAACATCTGTCTCCCTTCACTCTTCCCCGGGTCCCCTTTACAATGTTGATCTAGACACTAAGACATGAAATTACATATCAACTTTGAAAAGAGGAGAGGAATTAAGAAAAGGATTTAGCATATGGAACATCAAAAACATGAGACAAAATTGTGTTGGTAGTCGTGCAGGCGAGTATCACACTGTCTTTGTGTTTTTGCTGCTATTGGTTTTGTTTTGGTTTTCTAGTTGAGTAATTTTTTTTGTTTTGTTTTTGTTTGTGGCGTTATTTTGACCAAAGCGATAAAGTTTTATCTCAAGCTGTGAAAGGAATGCTTATAATACACTTTTTAGCAGACCACTAAAAAATCCATTAACCGAGTATTCAAATAACATTTAATCTTTCCTCTTTGATGTAGTGAGAACTGACCTAAAAAAGAGTTAAAAAGAATTAAATTTAAGCTAGAACTTATATGATCCTTGGAAAACATTCATGCAGAGAGTGTTTCGGTGAAGAGAATTCTAGTTTTATCGCTTAGCAGTCGACTATATGAAAACGGATAATATGGTTTGTCAATTAAAGCGTGGCCACTTAACACCTGCACGGTTTGCTAAAAAAGTGGATTTTATCTATAATTAGTTTCTGAGGCATATCATTGACTGTTTGAGCCAATCGAGCAAAAGCAATCATTTTTTTCCAAAGTTGAAAGCTGCAAACACTTTGTAGAATTATTGAAGGAAAGCGTTCGACATCCAGTTAAGTAATTTAAAACATGGATTGCAGTGTTAGACACCAGAGTTTTTATGGTGTGTGTGGCTCACGAAAAATATCTAGAAATGGAAAATAACCTCCCGAGGACATTCTTTTCAAAGCCGTACGTTTTGAACCCAAGAACTATCTCCAACACAGCAAGAAATGTTTGTTGTGGGAAAACTCGAAAAGAAAATGCCTTGTTGCTACGGAAAATAGACGCGTTCAAAGAAGAATTGAGAACTAATTTGAGAAAACACCAAGAAGAGAAATGTAACCTCCAACAAATTGTTTTTCATCTAAACTGCCAAAGAGAAGGTATGACAAAGAAAGTTAGTAAATACATCGAGAGGTCAACGCCAGGAAACGTATTCGTAAATCTTTTTTTGATTATCGATCCTTTAACCTCTTTGATTGCTGTGATCTCGTAGGCATTTTTCGCACAGTTGCAATACAAGTTTATAACCAACGATGCAACGATTGTTACGATGTGCGACAGGGCAAACGTTCAGCAAGACTGCACACCTTAGAATATACACTTCTACTAACCACCTGTTAGGAAGTGCGTCAATAGAACAAGAGTTGCATACTCACAGGTTAAAAATGTACTTTGGAGATTTTTTCCGCCCAAAACATGCTCCTAAAAAAGCAACAACAACAGCAACAGCAACAGCAAGAAAGAGATCGGAATCCAGGAAGGTTATGCTCGTAGAATCCGGAATCCACAGAGTGGAATCTAGAATCTAATGCTGTCTTGGATTCCCTTATATGGGGATATATCAGTGGCGGAGCCGGGGGAGAGGCTCGGGCGCCCCCCTTATTTTTAGACCAAACTGAGACCGAAGGGCCGAATAAAGTGTACTGGAGACCTCCTCCCCCCCCCCCCCCCCCCTCTTATCTCTAAGTCTGGATCCGGCACTGTACATGTTCCTCAACAGCGTCTTGTTGTAATATTTAACCTTTTCCTTTGATTCGCAGGTTTAACACCGTTAGGAAGTGTTATTTCTGGAGACACACACCAGCTAGCGTCTTCACGAGGAATACAAGCTAAGAGTGACTGTCGGAAAATCAAAAGCATTCGACGTCCTCTTGCACCAGAGAACACTCGGGATCACGGAACTAGACCTTCTACTCAATCTAGTCTGCAGTCTTTACAGGGGACGACTATCCCGCGTGAAGTAAAACGTGAGATCTTAAGGCGGAAGTCCATGCGCTCAAAGGAAAAACGGCAGCAGCAACTACAAGGCGATAAGCAACGAGAGATGCAGTTGGAGGATACCGTGGGAGTGTATACCAGGATAAATATGTTAAAGGGTAGTTTGAACTACAAGGGAAAGCCTACGAAGAGGTACCTTTGTTTGTGACTTTAGTTTATTGGCTTATTTGAGGTTGTCCATGAGACTGCGCGCGTAGTTGTTGTGACGATTTGTATGATGGAGTTGTTTTGGGCATAGTATCCCTTATTTTATTAGCAATTACAAGGTTTCGTAGGACACTGGGGCCAAATTCCTATGACAAATCACGGCAATCCAGGAACTCAATAGGATTAACCAAGCGAATCAAATACACCAGGGGACGAAAAGATGCGGTAAGATTTGTCTGAAAATATGCCAGATGAGTCAACCAATGGCTGAAACAAGGCAAGGCAATGCAAAGCCAAAGTAATCAAAAGTATATATCAAAACTGATCTGATTTTTGTCAAACGTTTTTGTCAGTTGTGAGTAAACTGCTTCAGTTTTCAGATGAATTTCACGGCAGTCGGTTTTTCCTATGGAGCATCGCATAAACCCCTAAACAACCCACACTTGATTTAGTTCCAGATATATGCACTCGCCTAAGTTCTTCTAGCTGGATTATTTGTTTCAAGTATATAAAACAGACCATTTAAATTTCCATTTTGCTCTAAATCGCAAATTTCTACCCCAACAAAATAGATAATAAAAACTAATTTCTATTTTCTTTGCAATTATATATCCTCTCATGATTCAGTGATAAGAGTAAGTCTTCTTTAAAAAATAGAAGCTCTTGTGAACTTTACTTGACTGCTTTTGATTTAACTTCAGTTTTTATAACTTTCTATTATTTAATTTACAGTTTTGACGAAGGAGGTAAAATGGTCAATCCGCACACACCATCATCAATGTCCCAAACTTGTAAAAACCAGTTTACCTCGCCTACCAGTGATACAACGAGTATGTCAAACCAAAGATCTGTTTTGAGCACGAGAGATAGAAAGCGATATAGAAAAGCTTTTCCTCATGTAAAGAATCAGGAGGTCTTTCCCTCGCAAAAACCCGTAGCAAAAGGCTCAAGTGGTATTACAAGGAGAAGAAATGTCCAGGGAGCATTTGTAGGCCCTGAGGGGAATAACACAGCACTGCGTGATAGATATTGTACCGCTTGCTTAGGAGAAAGTCTGAAGAAAGGAGAGCTAGAATTACTTTCGCACAACGAGGTGGTCATTTACCACGATCTGGAAGACGATAGAAAAATTGTCCTAGGGAAGACCTCTCATGGCTTTACTACTGTGGAGAATAAATTTGATCAATCCAAGAGTGAAGCGCAGTCTAACGAAAATAACTTTGAAACTGCAAAAAAAGAATTTGAGACAAAAGGTTCCTCGTCGGGAGTATTAGGAAGTGGTGATAGAAAAAGAAATTTTATTCAAGCAGTAACCAACAGAGTGATTCTTCCGATCAGGTTACAGAAGCAAACCAGTCGTTTGAATAAAAGAAGTGATTTAGTGGCCCACCGTGGGCGTAGTTTTACAGTTGGTGAAGACGTACTAAAAGAAGACACATTCACGGAGAAAAATGAAGAAAATGATGTCTATAAAACAGCAAAGGTGACTCCTTTGAGCGCTGGTAAGTTGCAAAAGTTGATCAGAGAAAAAGTTCTCAGCCAATCACAAACTAAAAGTAAGAAATCCAACCCCAAGACGGTGGTGCTGGCTGACTACGTGCGTACACTCCAAATGCACATGGGAATCACAGACAGTGTCGTCCCAGAAAGTAAATCACCTGACTTTAGTGCAACTCCATTTATAGAAACAGCAGGAAAGTTTGGAAGTGAAGATCGCAAGGAAGATCCTCCAACAACGATGCAAAGGCGGTTAGAAATGTTGCAGGAGCAACTGGTTCGACTACCGTCGACGTTTACTCTGTTAGACGGAGACTTGGTCGAAGATTGAGACTTTGTTCACGCAGTTATTTCTAAAACTATCTCTTTCGGAAATAAGATTAGTACTATGCAGGACACACATATATATAGACACAGAATTGATTATTTAAGAACCGTTATTTTGTAATTTTGTTGACTATGTATAGTTCATTTTGCAAGTATCTGCACTTTCTTTCATATTTTATTATATACTTATATCAACTTTCGTTGATATCAGCACTGTTGAAGGGGCATGTCCTCTATAAATATTGGTAACTAATAGTAATAATAATAATAATAATAATAATAATAATAGCTCCCAGTGGGGATGTAACGAGAAGGATGTGTGGAAAAGATGGAAAAGATGCCGAGACCCTCCCACATGTTTTACCGGGGTGCTGCTCAATCAAAGTATTTGAACCCAATTGAACATTGACGGATCCAGGGGAGGGACCCAGGGGACCGGCTCCCCCTTATTTTTAGACCAATTATATTTTGGAGACTGCTCCCTTCTTATTTCAGGGTCTGGATCCGGCACTGGAAAAAAATGCCACGTTGAAGATACTTTTCTTCGAAATGTGTAAAGACCTAAAATTTGTGGACTCCATTCTCCCATGGTACTCGCCAGAAACACCTAAACCAATGTACGAGTCACCTGATGAGCAAGCCTACTGGGATTTTCCGGTTTACGCTGACCATACTTGTGTCAAGGCTAACAGAGTGGATGCACGGTTGGTGGATTATAAGGGAAAGAAAGTCTGGGTAGTATACGTAGCTGAGGGAAGATCGATCGAGGCAATACACAGGTTATATATATATATATAACATCGAGCAGTGCAATATTGTCATTGATGAGCTAGGAGAGTGGTCAAAGCTAGGACCTTAAACTGACTATGAAGAAGCTCGTTGATGCAAGGGTAAAGGATGGTTTGCGAAGAATGCAGAAAGCTACAATCTCATGCACGTTAAGCATATAGAGCACGTACTTTCAAGGCACCTGTTTTTTAACTGTCGGAAAGGACGTATTAGGGCCGTGTTTCGATGAGGTCGCAGAAGTTACGTTTTTAGTCCTTTTTTAAGGATTAGTCTAGATTCGAAAAAAATGACTATAATCATATTTATTATTAGTCATTGTATTTTTCCATTTCGAGATTCCCTAACAAATTCAATTTTTTTACAAAAAAGAAAGATCCTAATAAAGGATCTAATCAGCAATAAGTGAAAATATTAAACAAAAGAAATAAGGTTGATTTTACAGTCGGGAATGTTTATAATATTTTACCAATACCGTAAAATTCCGATAATATGCTGGCAACTGAACACTTGGAACTTAGGACGTCCAAGACTGAATTAACTTCTGCTATGATATATTGTGTCCATAGAGAGGTGTTTTTCTCAGTAGATGTCAATTTTATATATAGTTACTTACATTTAATTTGCCTTAGATCACCTTAAATCGCCTAAAGTCGTCTAAAGTCACTTTAATTAAATCGCCTAAAGTCGCCTTAAATCGCCTAAAGTCGCCTTAAATCGCCTAACATTCTGAGCAAATTCTCCTAAAGTATCCTTAAATCGCCTTAAGTTACGGCGACTTAGGGTCTCATACAGCCGTTTTTTTCAGCCACTTTCAAACCCTATAAACATGTGTCTTTTAAACAGTGTTCTCGTTTGGCTGCGGATTGTCACTGATCAGGATGATAAATAAAACTGTTTAGTTCATGACCCTGACTAATTCCCGTTCTATCTTGCATGGCTTTAGATATGGTTCAAAGATAAAATTTTTCCGTATAAATCGGACACTAGCGTATCATTATAATTTTCCGCCATCCAACTCCATATCCTCTGCTCCAGTGATTTGATTCCCTTTAGAATTCATAACAAAGTTGAAAAATGATAATTGTTTTATATTACAACCGCGTCAACTTTGTTGTGCTTACTGTAGCGTCGACATAGCTTTTGCGTCAATGGTAACATGTTGGCTCGGGAACCTTAATTGGTAACATGTTTCAAACATTATAATGACATCATATTTGAGAATGTACTGAGAAATGAGGGAGTAGAGCGATTTTCGTATGACCTTGAAATGAAAACGCGCGAACAAAACAGAAACAACAAACGAACGGAAATAGAGCGATTTGATTGGTGTATGAAGCGGATACAAACGCACCTGGGTTTTGGTTGGCTAAGCGAACGCGCGGGTAAACAAACTTCATGCCCGAAGAACTTTCTAGAAATTTCTTTGACGTCATACTGCAACACGATGGGCCAATCGAACAATGCCTTCTCCATATTAGGGTTTCTTTGGCGGGAAAACGAAGAGGCCATGTTTTGATCTTTTCATCCATTGGCTGATGAAACAAAGAACGAACACTTACCGAAACCTTTTTTCAAGGTCATACGAAAATCGCTCTAACTGTGGGCCTGTGCGACTTTAGTGCGTAAGAGTAAGAAACACAGTACTACACAAATTTCACCTACAAATCTTTTAAATATTTTTCTCTCAGTCTTTTATGGATAATCAACAGACAGGTTCTTGCAACCCTTAAACCTGATTACAGTCATTGACTATTAAGACAACTAGGGCTACAAATCAAAGACAATATGGCGGCCACACGTATCCCCTTGTATTTATAGGCGGGACTGCAGTATTGCGTGCCTTAAACCATCGTTCGGCGTCTTACCTACGTATAAAGCAAATTCCTTGCTCTAATATACATGTAAGAAGGAAGTAATATGACCCGACTGTATTTAGCCATTTCATCGTAATCGCATCCCTTATGGCTGCATAATACTGGTATCAGACAGTCTCAGAAAATTGACAAAGGTACATGCTTGGCTCGATGTAGAGGTTAAATATTGTGGGGCAGTGTTCCAGCAACTCGCTCGCTACACGAGGTACCAGGAGTCTAATTCACATCTGGGTCTTTATGTTTTTTTGACTTCTGCTAACAATCTTAATCTACTTTGACTCTTCTTCCCTACTCATTCCTTACTCTAAACTAGTTCAAGTATACGGTAGCGGTTTTTAAAGCTAAAGTTTGACTAATCTCGTACCCAGATCTCCCACGGCCAAGGGAAAGGGAGTGAGATCTGGGTACGAGATTAAAGTTTGACATGTTTGGGTTATTTGACGGTCGGTGGGAATAAAATAAAGGTGAACTCAGGGTGTGTGTAGTGTTTTGGTATTATACTGAACCTACATGGTTGCGATCGGCAAGAATTGAAACCAATGAAAAACTGAAACGCTGGTTAACAAACCCAAACACGAACTTTAACGAGACTAATGAACCAAGGTGAGATCAGCTAGCTACGACCACCTATGAAAAACTGAAATCTGTCAATGGCAAGCGAACACTATTCCTAAAATGGCATTAAGTAAATCCGAGAGCTAAGCAAAAATTCAACAAATAGTAAAAGCACAAGATCAACATAGGAAAACACTTATGTGGACAAATCCAGACTACCCTTGACCCACTTAATGAAACAAAACCGAAACTTAAAATAAAATACAAATCTTAAAAATAACTTTCAAAATGCTTCACAACAATATTGAGGAAAAAAGACGTTTTTTTTTACCAAAACCAAGAGAAATCATAGGCGACGACAACGACAACACGAAAAAGCGCCCGTTTGGCATTTTGACAGATCTTGACATCAATTCATTTTTTCTCACTCGGCGTAAATGGCTAGTTTATCTGACAAAGGCGCTAAAATTAAAACTATGTCAACAAAATCAAATCAAATCAAATTGAATCAAAATATCATGAGACTATGAAAGTACAATATCATCTCTGCTTTTCTTCCAGTTTTTCCCTTAAATACTATTCCGCGCGAATGTAAAAGTTCTCCGGCGCAACCGTTTGTATTTCAACTATTTTTGTTTTCACTTCCATGCTGGGTTGAAAACTTGCGTCTTTTTCATGGGTAATAACTAATGATATGCGCAATTGTTTGATACGTTTTACTTTAGTATGAGTTTCAACTCGTTACAGCACAATACAATGTAATCACATTTTTTGCAGTTCTGTAGGAAATAAATTCTATACCGCATCACTCAACTTTGCAATTGAGTGACCTTCAGCCAACGCGCACGCGCGCGCGCGCGCGGTCAAAAAGTGGGTCTGGTGTGAGGTTGAAAACGGAGAGTACGAAAAATATCACGCCTCTTTTTCGCGTCTCCTTTCGCGTGCTGCTCTCGCGTGACTTCTCAAGACAGCCCGAAGTGTCCAAATGGAGAGCTTGCTCGCAGGCTACGCCGCTTCAGGTCATAGGCTCCTGATAAATGATGACTGCTCTTTTAAAGAGAAACAGTAACATAAATAGGGATTTAAACTTATACCACATGTTACGTGGCTTTCCATCGTAAACTTGCTCCTCTTTGAAGAGCCTCTGCTTGTAGGGCATTATAAAATGGATACTCAGCAGTTATCCATGCTCAACGTTCTGAAGTTTTAAGTCAGTTTATCACGGAAAAAACGCTTTCAGCGTGCACGTGCTAGCTCGAGATTATGCCATCGCCATATCTCTATACATATCTGTCTGTCCGGCCAACTTTAGCGCTCTACCGAAAAAAAAAAGAATAGCTGATCGCAGGTTATCAGCACGCAACAATTGAAACCGATGTGATTTTGCGATTGACATCGGCAGTGGATGATTGATAGGATTACTCAGTTTCAAACCCTTGCGACTGGCATTTTGATAGTGATACATCCGGTTTGCATGAGGATGGGAAAAAAATTCGAGTTTTGCGCGCTGCCTTCGTGAGGTTTCATCTTTTGGAGAGAGAGGGATCGGTTTCTTATTTACTCAGTTTTTGTAAAAATGAATACCACCGTTTCCCGTCCCTCCCACTGATTTTGTTGCCAAAATGTACACGCATACGTCTCAATATCTTTTCTTCTTTTCTTCTCTGTGTAACAAATTGAAGGGAATAATGAAACAAATTATTCGTTTTTCCGGTGTTTTGTTAATGCTAACACACTTCCTAAATTGATCGTGACACAAAGTTGACCATAGTTGTCATTAAAGTTGTCATTAAAGATGTGAATATTAGAATGTATAGCAAATGTATAGAAAACCTCGTTTTAGCCTGTGAACAGCTGGTCTTAGCGGTTTTTCAGTGCACCCTTTCCCCAAACAGAGAGCCTGTTCACATGGTCACAGGCTAACCTCGTTTCATTATTCAACGGTCTAATCTCAATAACGTTTTCCTTCAGACCTCAAAACACTCCAAAAGACAATCAGGGCTCCTCTGTGCACAACCCTAGTATAAAGTACATGTAGGTCAATTTTTTCACTTAATAGATCAGCGAGACGTTCCGCGCGTATCGCACCACGAAGAAACGGAGATCGAGGGAGGAGGCTGGCCCTACATGTTACCTGCATGTCATGTCAGTCATAACAGCACTTTTCAACGGGATCACAGATAGAACACGTGATATTAAATGACTTGCGTGTTTCCACGCCTCTCGCGCCTCTCGCCAGTCAAAATAGAACGGTATAAGTTTCTTCCTTAAAAATGATTTTGAAAATAGTTTAACTGAACCAACAAAAAGTTATATTAATTTTCCAACTTTCTTGTAAAAGTAGCCTTATCGAAAACTGCAAACGTACCAACCCATGTGCCGTGAAAACTTAACAGGATATCAGGAAAGAGGGACGCCTAAGTTGCCTGATAAGAAATAATCGCTAGCAAAGCAGCTTAATTAGCTAACTCGTCAATTCTTGACTAGTTCACTAAATCACGATCACATCGCTAGGAATTTAGCAGCTGAGCTGTGTGCTGCTTATCTTATCTACTCAAAAACTTAAAAAGTTAAAATTAAAGCCATTTTTGTGAGTGATAAAATGAGTGATAAAAGAGCCTTGCTTGTTTTACTCAATCAAGGTCACTGTGGAAGAAGTTCGATGATCTATTTTATTTTATTTCTTAAATACTTACTTTCTACCTATGCTATTTCCTTAGATTAGCCATATTTAAAGGATTTCATCAGGGAGCATGAGCACTAGCCATGCTCAGGTGCTACTGAGAGAGCAACAGTCATACTATATAAGCCTAGTACGGTAACGTACGATCATGCATTTTTTTTTTCGGGGAAAGGAGAAAAACAAAAAAAAAAAAAAGGGAAAAAGGACCCCTGATCGCAGTCGTCAAAGTCATGGCGTTTTAACAGCAGGCCGTTTTATTCTTAGATACATTTTACAGCACTTTTTCCTGAGAAAATGGAAGGTACACTCCCTCAATGAGCGCATTCGAAGTATCAAAATACCAAAAGGGGATAACTAATCGTCTTTGGTCAAAAATACCTTTGTTTCGAAGATTTGTTTGTGGATCTTAAAGAGATACTAAATTTGCACCAAAATCTTTTAAAAAATAAACTGGTCGGTGAAAACGCCGTGGCAAGAGTACATGGAAGTTGTTCGTTCCGGTTTATGGACTCCTTCCATAATATAATGTTTTTGCTGATTTGTGCAGGCATGCTGGCATACTAGCGGAAGTTGGTCCAATTCTTTCAAGTTTCAATCCATGTCCATCCTTGCTATCTGTCAACCTCGATCCCAGCTTCACGAAGAGAAATGACCCTGCCGGGAGCAAGGTTGGCCTTCCTTAGCAACAGACCATAGGAAACAGTTTCAGTAAGTAAAGCCTTGAATGACAAAATTGGACCATCGTTTTTGGAATGCAGTTAAAAGATAGCAAATAGATAACATTGCCCTTCTTTTTCATCAGCCCCACCTATTGACTTTGAGGTGGGGTCGCCCGATGATATATGGTTACCATGGTTACGTACTGAGTCGGACTATTTTAAAAAATGGCGTGCACTTATCGAGCGCGCGAGGGGAACGCGCACTCGCGTCCTTTCATCTGTGGCGCGAAAAGTCAAAGTGAAAAGTCCCCAAGGGTCGAGGATGGCCTGGACGGCAAAACAGTCGGGTATTTTTTCTCTAAATCAGCTTCAAATTTTGCCAATAGGGTGGCCAATTAAGTGATGCTCGATGGCTCTGTTTTTAAATGTTCATATTTTAGGTTTCATAAATAAACTAGTCCAGGAGCCGATTAGTGACTTAGAGGAAGATCATGCCCCCGGGGGGTAGGGGTGATTCCTATGATGATCCATTAAGGGCGGGTATATCTGAGGCCAGATGATATGAAAGGCTAGGGATTTTACTTCCAGTTGAAGTATGAAAGGTTAGGAGAATCTGTCATTTTGGTCTGCAACTTAGGACTTAAAAGGGCTAACAGACTCAGGGGCTGGGTCTCCGGGTGGAACCCTCCAGTACAAAACTTTGTTGTGTACCCCCCCGGATTGTGCACTCTCGAGAAAATTCTGGCCGCGAAAATTGAAGATCCCACTCTAGCCTATGTTAAGATGATCTAAGATTCTGATCTGGGGACGGCTCAGGATAAACAGGATAACCTGGTCAGGTTCATGCGATAATCTTTTCCAATTAATCTTGTTCTACATTTTTTTGGTGGATTTTAGTCCTCTCATCCAATTTTTTCCACACTATATTCAGCTTTCAAAGAAGTCGACAGACCATAAAATCAATTAACTAGATCGACAACCTTTAAACAAACCCATTCCCACGACCTTATAAGAATAATTAGCATTTCCTGATTGACTCGTTGCCTGTATCGCACTATATAGAGCCGGGCTTTCGTTTTCTTAACAAGAAATAGATCGAAATAAGTTTCAAGACCGTAAGGACCGGAACCGTGACTGAGCTAAATAAAGGCTTCGCGGCATTTTATATCAAAACTGAAAAGTGTTAACATTTTAAGCTGTCTACTGAATTTTCGAACAAATTATCGCACTTCCTGATCGTCTGTTTATCTTGATTAACATCGTCCCTTTTTGCTGAGTAGCCATTGGCTGTGAGGCCTGCCTCTTTGAATAAAACACATCACCGGTTTCGGTATTGGTGCTACGTGTTGTTTGTTTAAAAAAGGACAAAAACATCAAGCGGCTAGAACCGACACATTCTACAAGTTGCGGCGTATTTGAGCTTCAATGTGTATGCTTCCTGCTGTATATTTTTATGACTCCTAGAATATTTGTTTAGCCCATTAGTTGTAAAATATTATTCAAGTTGTCTGTTAGGCGTCGCCGTTGAAAACAAATTGAGGCGGGGAAAACAAAAAGAGAAAGCTCCAAATGTACTGTTTATTGTACTTTGCCGCAATGTAGAGTCAAAGTGCCGTCTTGTAAAGAGGGACCGCGTCAAAATTCTCCGAACGCGCCATTTAAAAGGTATGTTAGCTCAAAACGTCTACAGCTGGGTTATTGCTGTAATTAACTGTGTCTAAGCTCCGGGTCCCTGAATCTAGACTCTCAAACTTGCTAGAGTAAGCAAATAAATTAGATCTACTTCTACAGATCTGCTTTTTCAGCAGTTCTAAGTGGATTAGAAATTCCATGATTATAACGGGATAAAGTACGTCTTTCCTTTCGGAAGGAAAGATAGGGAATATTTAATTTCTCCGGGCAAACGACATGAAATCCGACTTACCGCGCCACGCGGTCGCGGTACTGGGTACAAAGAGAACTGGTGTTTTCAATTTGGTCAGTAGCCGATTACTGATTTGGTGTGAAAACACAAAGTAGAAAAAAATTCTTCTCAGCAGCATTTTCTGACAGTACTTGTTTGATAGTAAATCCTGCTAAACAAAAAGAAATATAACGATAACGTAGCCTTCGATCGTATGAGGAAAAAGCCCCCACTTTTCAGCCGGTTGGAACACGCGCGTACACGCATTGTGTGCACGTTTCACGTGCACTGTGACGTATTGCGTGTTTTAGAGGTCACCAGAGAACCACGGGAAAGTTCCCGAATCTACACAATTTTTCTTTGTGCATGCTAGCATAAGGATTTTATTTGACGCTTGATGGTGAGAAAGCGGCTCATCTAACTTGTACTTTTTCGCTTCTTGTTGATCAGAAGCCACCGACACCGATGAGACCATGAAGCTTTAAAACAGAAGCTAGTTTGACTAGGAGATGGGTATTTCTGCCAAGAGAGGAATAGTTTTAGCATGCATTTTGTTGAGCTGTGTTGCCTTGAAGCCGCAACGCAATTCACGAAGGGATGTTTATAGCAACACATGGGTGGTTTACGTAGAAAGAGAAAAGAGATTCGTCGATGACTTGGCGGAAAGAAAGGGCTTTATCAACAGAGGAGAAATTGAAGGTTTTAACGGGCACTTCTTGTTTGAACACAAGACACTTGCAACGCGTCGATCGAGGCGGCATGCCGCAGAACACACGGACAATCTTCTGCGGGAACCGCACGTTAAATTTGCTCGTCAACAAAAGATTTTGCGAAGGAGCAAACGCGGATATTTTTTAGATCCTTATTACAAAGATCAGTGGTATTTAAACAATTCAGGTGAGTGAAAATATCGCTGATCCAAAGTAAGCTTAACTTACTATACGCTTGAAACTTGTCATTGCATGCCCGCATGCTTGTTCACACCTTTAACTTTTGAGGATACTTGTTTGGGAGTAATAAAAGGCTACAAGCCTATGAAGAAATGAATTTACTTGGTATACGACGTTCGTACGTATGTTACGTGTTCATTACAGCGCATTTGTTTCTGATAAAATTTCACTCATGTGAGCTCACTGAAATATTTTTCCTAGTCACTTCTAGTTCGCTCTAAGACAGAATGAGGTGCCAGAACAATTTCTCTGTGGTTTGTTGCAGTTGTGAATTAGCGAGAGATCTTTTATTTCTTTTTGTTTTTCTGTCGCAGAGTGTAATTTACGTCAGTTCGAGCAAAAGCTGATCTTCAGCATTCAGGTTAAATTCCACGCGAATATTCTTTGTTTCCTCGTATACCCAATATAGTTTTTATTTTAACATCAAACACATTAATTGAGGCAGTAATGACGCTTAAACCATATTGCTCGTTTGTTCTTGAGTTATTTTTACGAAACGAGTTGAGCTCATGGTTCACATTTCATCAGTGGCCTCATTTACCTTATCGAAATTTTACAGTTCATCTGAAAGCTCAGCTATTGAATTTCTGACGGGATCTTCTATTAGGCAAAACAAAAGTCCTTGAACGTACAAAGCGAGCCGTTATTATTTTAATAGCTAAACATCTTTGTTTGTGTTGTCTGTAGACATAATTGTAGTTTTCTGTCCTCTCCATTTAAAAAAACTGTGATCTAAAATTCGCGTTGTTATTTTGATGAGGTGTTTTTCTAAATTCTTTGGTCTATTCAACTAGTGCAATATTCAAAATAAGCGCTCTCTTGTCGGTCGTTAATCTCCAGTACTGTTTTATGAATGCTTTTTTGACATGAAGGCCACATATTTTAATAAAACTTGTCTCTTTGTCAATAATTATCATTTACCTAGGATGTGTGTTAAAAGGCAAAAGGTATGTCAAAAATTCAGTTGAGTATTGCACATCAATAAACGGTCTGGCCCATGTTCTGACCTTTTAAGATTTGCAAATACTAATTTCAGTGAATCTTCCATTACAAAGACCTAAATACTTGGGTCTGTTAAAATGCTCCTATGTCGTGTGTGAGTATGTGTTAACTTTCTTCGTTTTACACATGCAGAATGTAAATCTTTTAATTATTAGAGACTTTCAGCACTTGTGTACTAATGAGTGACCTGATAGTGTTATAGGATATGGATACTAAATATCTGAGGGGGATTAATGATTTTTTTTCAAAGCTACAAGATAACAAGTTTGCCAATGTTGTCATTTTATGACAGAGTAGCATTTGTTCTGCAACCAGGTGCATTGCAGGAGATAACAACTCCATTGTCAGGCAGTTGTCTTCTTGTAAAATCTTTCACAGATTTAGTGCCATATTTAAGTTGATGTATCAAATTTTTAATCCCTTGCGTACTATTTATTTATCTGATTATTGGTATTTATTTTTTAAGCTAGTGACAAAGTTCTCTGCCTGTCCTCTTCATTTATATGCTTGTCCTTTGTAAAGTATAATCTTAGGGAAGTTGGGAGGAAATTCCTGGGACACTTTCTTTTTACAACTCTCAAGATCTATTACAAGTATCATAGAAAAAAAGCAGAGTAATAATTTTGACAAGCATTTATTTTTCCAACTTAAAACATGCACTGATATTGTATACAAGTTGCAAAACATTTTTTCCTCTGCTTTTGGTTTTTGGACATGTATACACAAATGTACCCTGTGGTTTACCAGGGCTTGCTGTGAGACCAGAAATGGCAATTTAAAGCAAAATTTACGAATTGTGTAGTTTACCTACAGCTGTAATAATTATGTTTGGGCAAATTTTGGATGGCTTAGTTAGGCATGTTTTTCTAGTATAAAGGAATTACTTTGTAGAATTATATTTTCATTTGAAATTACATGGACTCCATTAGCCATCTATTGTAGGCCATATTTTCCAAGTTATGCTCCTCTTTTGTGAGCACTCATTTCTGTTGTTGATTACATGATTAGGGATTTCAATGCCTGTGGTTTTGGTGAAGGTGACCATTGTAACCAAAACGTGTAGGAATTTGGGCATCTTAAGTAATTATTTAACAAGTTGTTTAAAACCATTCCATGTACATGTACCATCATACTTGTTGGTATGTGATTTTCTAAAATTATATTCAGGTGATATTGCTTTGATTGTTCTTAAGGCTTAGATATTGATGCTTATTGCTATATATAATCATTTATCACTTTTTCTCATCCAAACAGCCTTGTAACCTATATCAGTTTGGTGACGACATTATGTCTTCTGATGTGACCCAGAAATTACCTGAAAACATATTTGTTTAATTTTTTTGTTTTTGATTTTGAGATGGATTTTTTCTTGAATTATGTTATTTTTGAGCTGTTGTAAGTTGGTTTCCAGTTTTAATAATAAGGAAACTAATATTTTTTAAATTAATGATTATTAAGAAGAAGAGTAGATATTTTGGGTTTGTATGTTTGCCTGTTTTGAGGGTTTGGTCCACTCAAGAAAAGGTAGAATATTATTTATGCAAAACTAAGGAGGTCCACAATAATGTTTTCTTAAAATACAAACAGGATTTGTTAAGTTGCCCCATTTTTCATCTTTTTCTTTGATGTTAAGCTTCATCCATCACAACTAGATAACCATACATGTAGCTACCAGTACTAAAATCTGATGATCAGAATCAAAGTGATGCAAACAGTGTCTTATAAGTTAAAAAGTAGAGAAAAGATGGATTGAACCTTTTTGAAGCAGCCCGACCATCTTTTGGCTGCTCCAACGAGAATTCTCCCATTATTAAGAATATGGTGAAGGAAAATATAGTCCGAGATAGATGAAGACTATTTATGGACCATCAATGCTTCTCCCGTTGCTGTTTGTTTTATTGTTTATTGTCATTTTTGCCATACACAAAATAGAAAACTTAAAAGAATAAAAAGATAAGGCAAGGAACCCCAAGAAAGCCAATAAGGCTTATGAATAGGACCACCTTTTAAGATTATAATACATAATAAATTAATAATTACAATGCTGACATTAGCAATTTAACTCTAAGTACGCATAATAGAAAATAATCATTAATCATTAAAATAGGATAAAAATAGAAAAGGCTGAACATGTAAGTGCAAAAGAAAAAAAAAGGTGAGGAAAAATAAAGCAAGAATAAACACGAAAAAAGAAAAAAAAAAGCAAAAGAAGCGAAAAACTACACACAAGCATTAGGAGAACTAAAGTGTGCTTAAACCAAGAAAAAATGACTTGAGTTTAGAAGTGAACAAAGCAGTGCTAGAGGCATTCTGAATTTCAGAGCTAAGGGAATTAAATATTTTGGGCCCTCGAAAACGAAGTGAAAATTTCCTTACATTTGTCCTACAGTAGGGCAAACGGAAGGAAGTATAGTGATGTTTCTGTTAAATTATGACAAACCTCTATCATGTGGCCAACCGCCATTAGGTGGCCACCGAGGGTGGCTGCTTAATGGAGGTTCAACTGTGTGATACACTGTAGTGATAAGAAAACTAACAATGCTTTCTGGCCTCTTCATAGGACAAACTGTAGGTCCGAGAGGATTTGATATTAATGTTGACCCAGTATGGAGAAAAAACATCACCGGACGGGGCATAGTAGTGACTATTCTAGATGATGGCATTGAGTATACTCATCCAGATCTTCGACAAAATTATGAACCAAAGGCTAGTTATGATTTTAACAACCATGACAGTGATCCCATGCCACGGTACAGCAAAGACAACATCAACAAACATGGCACAAGGTACTGTTAGTCTTTGTATTTCACGTCAGATTTGAAATAAAATTAAATGTGGTTCTAAGCATGTGATGTAACCTTATCAGTCCAAACAGTACCAAAAAAAATCAAGGGATACTCAAGATGTTCCAACGAATGACACCACAGAAATGCACTCCCAGAGAGCAGGGGTTTCATTGAGGAAAGGGAAAAGGGACCTTATGGCCCCTCTCCTGGTCACAGCTGCCTATGCCACCTGTGTGAAAAAAGTGTTAACTGTTTACAGTTATTACAAACTCGGTTAATGGTGTCCATGCATTCTAGATCAAATTGGAATTTTGAAGTGTTTTTTTCTTCTTGAGGAGAGGAGTTAACTGGAGTATGAATGTATTATAGAAACAATAAATTGGCACATCAAAATTTTTTGTAATTTTCTCAAAATAACAATAAACAACAGTTGTGTATAATGTGTAACACTTGGCAGATACACTATACAGTGTAATAACAAGCTATTCAGCAGGGGTTTCCTGCAAAAGAGGACCCTTAAGACTACCCAGTATTAACATGAAATTTCTGCCCTTGGTCCTCAGAGATCATTGTCACTGGGAAGCCAGTGGTGGCAACGCCAAATTGTCAACCATTTACTCAGGCTCAGGTTTCAATAGCCTTTCTCCATAAGCAGCTGCCAGCTATTTGTTAGTTTGTTGTTAGGTCTCTCCTTTGCTCTGAGAGATTTTTCTCCAGGTACATGTACATCATAATGTACGCTGTGAAACTGTCATGTATCAGCGTGCAGCTTTTTACTCAGAATTTATAACCACTTGTCTAACTCCTTGTGTGTGTTGCGTCTCACTGTTACAGATGTGCAGGGGAAGTAGCCGCTGGAGTGAACAATAACATGTGTGGGGTGGGCGTGGCATATAATTCACGCATAGGAGGTGTTCGTATGCTGGATGGAGATGTAACTGATGCCATAGAAGCCTGGTCATTGGGTCTTGCTAGGGATTTCATTGACATCTACAGTAGTAGCTGGGGTCCAGATGATGATGGACGCACAGTCGATGGTCCTGGGCCTATGGCCAAGAAAGCCTTCAGAGAAGGTAATCATCAGTTGCAGCTAAAATACTTTTTTACCGTAACGGAACATTTTCTCACATGCTGATTGGTTGAGAGCTATTTTTGATAAGAGTCCAGTCCACAGAATGTTTTGACATGATTTCCATACATGTATGTGGTCGATAACAGTACAGACCATGGAAAATTGTTGTTGATTTTGTTAACCTTATTAGCTGTGCTCTGGGTCTGTACTGTAAATTATATACTTGAGAAAAAATAACGTGATTCTATAAGATGTCCATTATACAGCAAAAAATAGATGCCTGACAGTGGATTCTTCAGCCCTTAAAAATATATATGTTTCTTTTTATTTTTGGATCAAGCAAAAAATTATTCAGTTGTGGGGTTTGAACAAGTGAGAGATAGAGAAACATTTTAATGAAGTATTGTACACTACTATACGCTGTAGTTATTCTTTTTGGCCATGATTGGGCGTAATTTGAAGAAATTAGTGTCAGGAAGCTAATTAAACCTTTCCCTTAGCATTGCAAAATAAAGCTGTGTGAATTGATATGTGTATCTCGTATCAAAATACAGTGTAAAGCTGTTTGAATTGATGTGTGTATTGCTAGCTAAACTGGTTAGAGCTCTGCACCGTCATCACATTTTGTGGAGGTCAGAGTTTGAATTCCGGCAAGCCTGATTTTTTTTCAGGCTTTCTTTTCACAACTGCATAAGGTGCACATTTACCTGTGATGATTTTCTCTGCATCATTTTCTAAATCCAGTAGTTCAAATGTTTGAAATTCATAACTTTGTATTTATCATTTCATGATATATGTTGTGTATTACAAACAGGTATCAGAAAGGGGCGTGGTGGTCTTGGAGCTATCTTTGTTTGGGCCACTGGTAATGGCGGCCACTACGATGACTACTGCAATTGTGATGGCTACATTACAAGCATTTACACTGTCTCCATTGGAGCAGTCAATGATCGGGGCAAGTCTCCTTGGTATGCTGAGCCTTGTCCATCAACTCTTGCTGTTACCTACAGCAGCGGTGAGACACGTGGGCAAGACAAGCAGATTGTTACCACTGACTTGCACCACTCATGTACCAAAGGGCACACTGGTACATCAGCTGCAGCTCCTCTTGCTGCAGGTTTGTTTCTCCCTTTGTAAGCTCTGTAATGAAAAATATTTAGCATGCAAATAGATAGTCTGCATCGGAAGATGTTATCTAACCGTGATAAGTAATGTCTGCGAAGCAGAGTCGAGGTTCTTCTTTTCAGCTCCCAATGGACTCGTGCGTTTTGAACTCCCTTCAACCTGATTGGCAAATTGACAATGGCTTTTTTAACAGGCCAATCATGGCTCATACTCAAATCCTAGTACACAGGTAGGGTCCCAGAATAAAGATTTGGTGCTGTTTCATAGATGTTATGGCAGGTACAGCTGTAATCGGGGTTAAGTTTTGTCTGTGGTGCATGCTAGCCAATAGACTCTTCTATCATTGGTGTTTTAACTTTTGAATGGCACCAGTTAGAAAAAAAATCTATTGACATGGCTGGAAAGAACACAGTAAAATCCGATGTTCTCAAATTCCCAGAACTAGAATCTAGAAATACATGCATGTACATGTGCATGCCTGCAACTGTTAGTTCCAAAGTTGCAACTTCTTGTTCCAAACCTTGTGAAAGCACTGACATGTACAGGGTAGGTTGAACAGTTTAAAGAAAGCTCCAATAGTTATTGCAGGTTGCTTTAATCTTCTTAAATTTCATGTCTTCCTTTGTCATCACTTTGCCTGTATTATTCAAGATGTTCCTTCACTTTAAAAAGTCAGTTATTTTTCTATTTCACTTGATTTGGTGGTTAGTTCATAGTGAATGAATTTCGCTGAACTGTATGAGCTCCTGTTGTATTGATACTTAACTCACACTATTGAGGTAGTAAAGAGAACTCCAATGTCTGAACAGAGGTGTCTGTAAAGACATGCTTCAAGGCTGTATTATACACTTAATGTCAGTTCCCGAGGGAAACAGTTAGTTTTGTTTTCCCGAGAGTCCTGATGTTTCCCGAGACGAAGTCGAGCGAAACATCAGCGGGGTACATTGCGTGATATATCACGATCTGGATACATTTGATTTTAGTCAAGGCGACGTGACCAGGAATCAACCAATGACAGCCCCTGTTTAGTTGATTGAAAGTCTAGGAATATAACAGTATTTCTTATTACAGGTTCTGAAATATTTTGTGAACTGTTTTCTAGGTATATTTGCTCTAGTTTTGGAAGCCAATCCTAGACTGAGTTGGAGAGACCTACAACATCTTATAGTCAACACCTCGAAAGTGACTGATCGACAGGACAGAGATTGGCAGAAAAATGGGGCGGGACATCGTGTCAATCACAAATATGGCTTTGGAGTTTTAGACACGGCAGCTTTGGTGGCAGCAGCGACTTCACCTAAATGGAGAACAGCCCCGGAGCAACACATGTGTCGAGAACAGGATCATACCGACAGTAAGAGAATACCTGCCAGGGGTACTCTGACATCTTCCATAATAAGTACAGGTTGCTCTGGGAAGACAAACTGTGTCACTAAACTTGAGCATGTGAGGGTATATGTCACCCTTAGCCATAAATCCAGGGGTTCATTACGAATTGTTTTAACATCACCTGCTGGCACAAGGTCAGAACTCTTAGCACCCAGAGACCGGGATTATTCAAGTGATGGTTTTTCAAATTGGGCTTTTATGACTGTGTTCAACTGGGGTGAGAATCCTGCCGGTGTTTGGAAGATAGAGGTGTCTGATACCAAGGGCATGGAAGGAGAATTTAAAAAGTGGTCCATTAGACTTTACGGCGCTTGTGAACTTAGTGTTAATCCCCAAATCAATCCAAATGATTCTAAAACATGTAGTCAAAAGTGCAAAAAAGGATGCGAGGTGCCCTTCAGCGAATCATGTCCCAACTGCACCCTGTATTGCCACTGTGACTACGGAAAATGTTTGGCCCTCTGCCATCCTAACGACATTGTGGATCAAGTAAAGAAAGAATGTTGTAGAGATCCAACTGCTACTGAGGAAGAACCTGATTTCGACACAGTGGTGCCTCCCACCTCTTTACGTGAACAGGGGATGTCTACCTTCGTCAAACTGCTCATCATTTTTATTCTTGTAGCTGCTTTCTTAATTGCTGTGTTAATCATGTGGCACTTTAAAATTAGTCAGAAGGTTTGCTGGGGAGACGGTGACAAGTTAAACAAGCAGATTCGCACTTACTCCCAAAACAACGTTGCATATTGGCCGGTTGCTGTTACGCCAGAAGTCAATAACCAGAACTTGAAACAACTTGGAAATTTACAAAATGTTGCTTGATTCCAAGGTGGTAGTAAGTTTGAGAGAAAATAGACTGTGAAATATAACTTTGTTTACCGTTGTAATGTAATTACCATTGGAAGAATTCTTGTGCTTTCATGTCACAGGAAAAAATAACGGATTCCCATTTTTGGATATTTTAGGGTATTTAAAGAATACCCACAAAAATCCCAAATTTGGAAGAGTGAGACAAGTCCAAATCAGGGAACTTGGTTGGGAATTCCCTGGTTGGGACTTGTCTCACTTTGCCAAATTTGGGGTTTTTATGGGTATTCTTTAAATACCCTAAAATATCCAGTTAGTATTTAACCTTCGAAGTACCAAAAATGACCAACAACAAGTTTCTCCTTGCCATATCAGTACATAAACAAGAGAAAAAGTGGTGAGAATTAATGAAATAATCACCTACTGTAAGATAAATTCTTTGATTTTCTATGAAATTCTCTCAAATTATTTTTTATGGAAATTTATTGAGACCAGTTTGGAGAATTTGTATGTGGATATTGGGGCTTAAAGCGTTAAGCAGAATTAACTCTGTTGTTCCAAGATTCACAACTATAATGCTGGCTGATAATCTAATAATCTTGCCATAATTATGGTCACTAATATTTCAAGTTGCTGGGTATACATGTATGCGATAAGTAGACAGGAATTGAACAGTTTGAAAGCAGCTGGGAATCGTGCTCATAGTAGCCTGGGAAATCCCTCACCCATGGCCTTCAGTAACAGCCCTGTCAGGAGTGAAGGGTTAAGGATAAAGAATATAACTATTTACAGCAGTGTCATAAGTGGTAAAATTAACAATTCCACCTGCTCCCATCATTTCTTACTGGAAAAAAATTATAATAGTTGATTAGCAGTAGTTTAATAGTTTAGTCTTGAGCAGACACATTCATGTTGTTACTAGATCAGTTTTTTATATAACATAAAAAAATCAGCACATTTACAGCTTTGTGCAAGTCACTTTGCTCAATTTTGAGCAAAGTTTTTTACTCTGAAACTTAAAATAGACCAAGACTATTGCTAGTTTCCAATTAATGGTAATATGTTAAAATAATATCGGACCCACACTTCTTAACTCATAAGCGTACCTCAGCCCAGTTGTTTGCTTAGCTGTGATTCCAGCTGTTTCTTGGTTAGCAGGGACAGTTGACAAAAGAGTGAGCACAATGAATAATTATACAGCAAACCCCACTTTACGGACACCTCGTTGTTACAGACAGTTTGCTTTGTCCCTGGGGAAAGAAAGCCCTTACATTTTCTCTAAATTTGACCCACTATATACAGACACCAGGTTACTACAGACGCTTTCTATGGGCCCCTCAGTGTCCGTATTGATGGAGTTTGACTGTACCAAGTGGTATGTTTCACATTCTTTCCTCTCTTTTCTTGTCTTCTTTTCTTTTTCTGATTCTCAGATGGTACAGGTTGGTCATAGATCACGAGTTGTCCTTGTTTCCTCAGAGTCGTGTGGTGAGTGAAAAGGAAAATTCTACAAATTAATGGTAGAAAGGGAGGAGAGATCTGGGCGGAGATTGAGAGGAAAAAAGATGTCTCTTTTTTTCTCTTTGCTCGGGCTTCCACCCTTGTTCCTCACAGCTTTGCTGCTCTTCCCTCATGTCTGCTTTCGATCTACTGAGAATCAAAAGAAAGGCAAGAGACTGCTTGCTCAGGACCTACTCGCTCTCTTGTGAATAGCCATGAATGACTTAGACTGTCTGAGAATCAGGCTTCTTTAGATTTCATTTGTACATCTCTGCTAAGTGAGAGCTAAATGGAACCAGTTAGCTTAGCTGGTGTGATTCAGACATTTTGTGAATTTCAAAGTGTGCTGTCTGTTGACGAAAGCTCTTTTTGTAATATTGTTGAAATTATAAATAATTATAAATGCTGTGTATAATTAAGGAATGCAATTTGCAATTCATTGTACTGAGAAATCTTGATTTACGTTTTTTATGAGATGACTGATGTGAGAATTGAAGGGGTAATTGAAAGTGGCCTTCAGAGACTCATTCATTGAAGTCCAATTCTAGCTTTCTTTGTTTGTGCTTGCCAACGAATTCAGACATAATTTCCTGTTGTTGCTTCCAGATCTCTTGCAATGACTGGAAATACGTCTGGCTTCGCAGACTATGTTAATTGTAAAAGCAGATTGGAAGAGATGATCGTTCGGGGCTTCTTTATTGAAGTTTTTTTTATATCACTCACCAAATTTTACAAATATCCATGTATATTTTGCTTGGCAGCAAAGACAGATGTTTTCATGCTGTGTATACTTATAATCTAAACAATGATATTTATACAGTCAATCGTATGTAGAAATTAAAGTTTTTTAGATTATCCAAGCAGAGTGGACTATTAGATCTTGCTAACTTATATGTGACATAAGTGAAGAAGATTGTTTTCACAAACTGCTTAATTCCCCTGGCAGTATGCCTTTTTTACTTTAATACTTGTTAATGTAATGCCCTATTCACACCAACTAAACATGTTTTAAACAGGTTTAATTAAATCAGGTTTTAAAAAAAGAAAACAGACACAGAGAACTGGAGCACAGACTTTCACAAAGGATGCAAATGATATTCATCACATTTTGTAATTTGCACTAAATTTGCAATCAACATAAGTCAGAAGCAGCTTTTGTGAAGGATGCCAACCTCTGGAAATCTTAAATCTAGAGACTCTTTCTTTTCACACCCCAAGGCGCCCCCTCCCCCCCTCCACGACAAACCATGACATCTTCGGCCACAGATGTAACTAAGATTCTGGTTATATCCGTCTATGAAACAGCAATGTGTCAATGGATTTCGCTAACTGGTCCCATTCAAAAGTTTGAAAAAAAAAAAAATGGAAGATTCTATTGGCTAGCCTGCACCACAGACTTAACCCGTTAACCCTGACTACCTGTAGTGACGTCTATGGAACAGTGCCAAAGTCCTTGTTCTAACCCTAACCCTAACGCGTTGATTTGAGGATTTGAGTAGGCACCATGATTGGCCTGTTAAAAAAGCCAACGTCAATTTTCTAATCAAGTTTGTTACGTCGCAAAATGTACTATTAACACAAAATGTAATAACATTGACGCGAAATGTAATAAAATGTTCAACGAAAAATTGTAATAATCTTTCAACGCAAATTGTAATAACTTTTCTAACGCATAATGTAATAACGCAAAATGTAATAATTTCCGAATAACGACGAGCATGCTATTTCGAAATCGGTTTTATCGCTCAGTCATCGGTAGCGAATCCAGATCTTCAATTAAATTATAAGCTATTATTATTATTGATATTAGTATTGATATTAATAATATTGTTGTTATTGCTAATATTACAATGAAACAGTTGAATGAGGAGATGTAATCATCTTTAGGGAACCGAATCGGACGTTTGTTTCCGATGATTTGAACGTAATACAGGTCCCAATACAGGGGCAATATATATTATGTACCTCTAACTTCTATTGAATTATTGCACATTTTCTTTAGATGTCTAAAGCTACAAAAGACAAAATACTTAGTTTTAAAATTCGGGAATTTTTTCTAGAGATGAAATGGGTGACTACTGTTTTGAGAATTTCCTTGCCTGCGTCGGAGACGCTCTAAACCTTCTGTATAGAGCGTCTGGGAATTAGTGCACAATATCGTGTTCGAATCCCGCAGAGTAGCAAGGACATATGTCGGCGTTTTTGATTAGCTAGTTTCTTACGCGGTTTGTGATTAGTCCGATTTCAAGTAAGTGTTGACAGGCCAAACACTGCCAATAGCTCGTGACAAGTAGACTGCTAGCAGTCCCTCAGGATGGTCACAACGAACGAAATGGCAAAACTGAAGAGGGACTGCTCGCAGTCTACTTCGCTCAAGTGTCGGATCGAGCTGGGAACGTGACATCAGAGTCAGCTTGAACAATAGAGGTTTTTCTTGCTCTCTTTTTGCGTAGTTTACGTAGAGCATGGAGTATTCTACAATTTGACTGAGCCGCTTTGAGTCTCACATTTAGATGTTAAAAAGCTGGTCTGTTCCATGCACATTGAATTATTACTGTTGTTTCGGCAAATGTTTTCAGACAGGATGTGATCACGGATGCAGTTTCTTTTACCTCTATTCAAGCCTTAAGCTTCCTAAATGCCTGGACCTGAATAGCTAAATGTGTGTATTTTTGTTTTGGCCGTGAATATCATGATTTCCTACTTTGTTTTGACGCTAGAATTGCTCTTTCATTGTTTATTGTAAACGATCCTTGCCAACTCCCTTCTGTGAATTTTGACATGTCACTGCGCTCAACCGTCACGCACACGTACGAATTAGGCCAATCGAGAGGCGCATAAGAAACCCGCAAGAAACCCGCCTATCAGGAACGCTCACATATGTCCTTGCGACTCGAGTTTTTGTGCACTAATTCGCAGACGGACTATATTTACGAATACGTGGGCCAGGTGCAACGCAGGCTAAGTATTTCCCTGACTACTCAAACAAATAAAACGTACTATACAATTTGTATTTCATAAACGAAGCCATATGAGTAGCTATGAAATTTCGTTGAACGCGGTTCAGGGTGCAAGGTTAGGGCTAATTTAACGTTATTTATGTACATACGGAACTAGGACACCATTTATTATCTTCAAAGTGAGGAAAGCAACAATAACCGTTTTTATTCGCTGACATTTAGGAATCGATTATAAAATACATTAAGCCATGCAACTCAAGGCTTTCATTCGGCAGAAATATATCCTGTTCACAGCATCACATTTTTAAACTTGTAAGCCAAACCAAAAAGAAGAAGAGCAGAAATACGTCGTCACGCTGAACTGACATAGTTTACCGTTCGGCAGGTTATGGATGATTTCAGAAAAAAAATCCGGCATACTGATTTCGAGGGAAAAAATTCTTGCAGGGAAATATCTGGCGTAAAAGATTGCTACAATGGAAAGAAATATATCTTTCATGGCGTGTTATGTGTAATGTAATAAAAAAATCTTACACCGTTGTATGAAGGGGAAAAAATTCTATCATTTGGCTAAAAAGGATCGGATTATACTTTTCTGAGAAACTGCCCACCTACCCCTCCCCTAAGCCAACATTTTGCCCTAAGTGAGAAATAAGTGTTAATGTTGGCCTAGGGGAGGGTTATGTGGACAGTTTCCCATTATGATCCAAAAATTCTAACCCAAACCAAATTACCCATACCGCCTCCCCTTCAAGTGGTAAAAAATGATCGGCCCTAAAAAGAACGAAATGGCGCACTTTTCGACACTTTTTATGGATCTCCCAGTTCACGATTTGTTGCCGTCAACTCTAAGCCAATCGCAATTGCGTTGCTGAGCAAATTCAAGATTTTTGTGCATCAGCTTAGCCCTACTCCAATCAAAAATGCGTTACTGGACTAACTAAAAAGTTTTTGCCCTATCTGCTCTAGGCAAACGACAACTGCCTTACAAGGCAAACTGATTGACTTTGCAAAGCTTGGAAACTTCAACATAAAAGAACCTTCGACCTAAACAACAGCATTAAAAACAATGTGAGAAACTAGGAAAAGTAAGCCTCAGCCAAAGTTGTCTGGTTCTCTTGAAAAAAGTTTGACAGATCATATATTATTGCATTTGAATAATGCTTTGAAAGTTGGTTCTATTACTTGTTTTCGACAACAGCTAATTTATTCCACTGAATTAAATTCAACATCTGAAATTCTCTCTCATCTGAAAGTCTCTCAGTTGCTACAGTTGTGGTAGAGTATAGCAAGCTCTTGTAGCCATTTTTGTCTCGTCACGCAACGGTCCTCCTTCTTTGTTGGGGAAGAGTGTTGAGAGACGAGACAAAACACGGCTGTCAGGGAGACTAGCTCAGCACAAGAAGCAGCAGAAGGAGAAGAAGAAAATAAATATTATTATTGTTAATATTAGTATTGTTAATATTAGTATTGTTGATTATAATAATAATAATTCAAATGAAGATCTGGCTCAGCTACTGATTACTGAGCCACAATACCGATTTTGAAATAGCATGTACGTCGTTATTCGGAAATTATTACGTTTTGCGTTATTACATTATGCGTTAGAAAAGTTATTACAATTTGCGTTGAAAGATTATTACATTTTGCATTGAAAATTTTATTACATTTTGCGGCGATTCTTATTACATTTTGGGTTAATAGTACATTTTGCGGCGATTATTACATTTTGCGGCGTAACAAGGTTGAAGGGAAATTTGAAATGCATTTCTGGCGTTGAGACCATTACTTTGGGGGCCCAGGATAAGGATATTGGTGCTGCTTCACAGACATTACAGGGCTGGGTTGTTCAAAGCTGGGTTAAGATAACCCAGGGTTAATGCAAAATTTGAACTCAGATATTAGAGCTTAAAAAGCAGATTCAGTTTAATTCTCTTTGCCTACAATTTGATGATCGGATACTCTGAAAAGAATAAGAGAAAATTATCCGCAAGAGTGCTTTTTATAAAAAGAAAAAGAAACCTGGGTTAAAATTTAACCCCGGGTTAGCGCTAACCCGCTTTCGAACAACTGGGCCCTGGTGTTTAATTATGTCTGGACACACGCTACTTTGGCAGGGCCAAGACAGTGGAACAGAACCAGGGGAGGGCCCTGGCCCCATCCCCCGCTTATTTTTGGACCAAACTGAGGCCCGAAGGGCTGAAAAAAAGTTTTTTTAAGACCAGCCCCCCCTTATCTCAGGGTGTGGATGACCGCCCCCCTCCCCCCTTATCTGAAGGTCTGGATCTGCCAGGTGTCTGTCCACAACACTTGATACATTTTAACTTGTTTAGTTGCGGGGAAGAAAACTTGATGTAAGTGAATATTCAGTGCTGCAAAGCACATGATTGAAGATCTCTCAAGAATTTTTTTCTTACTTTGTATTTACCTGTCATTTTTGTGACTGTTTTTTTTACAAGATGGTGGGTTAAGCTGGTGTTTGTTGAATCAAAGGTATTGTCATGAGGACAAGTCTATTTTGACAAAGAAATTTTTACATGTAGTTCTTAACCAAATGGAGCTGTGCATGAGCACTTCATTGAAATACATTGTATTTATGCACAATCACGTTAATTTTGTTGTTGTTTTGTTAATTTTGTTTGTTGTAGATTGTCTTTTGTGAATGTTAACTGTACGCGTGTATGTTCAATAAAGTTGTATTGAAAAAAAAAAAAAAAAAAAAATAAAAAAAGATAAAAAGTGAATCAAAGCTTTGTTTTGAAAATTCTCCTGAATATTAAGTTATCATGTTTCTTGAATCATTTCAGCATTTTCTAACTCTAAAAAAGATTATTTTTTGTCAGAGCCTAAGATATAGTTTTAATCACAATTTCAGGAAGTTTAAAACTGTAAAAGTATCTCACTTTATGAAATCAATGACCTACAATATTAATTCCATCATTTAAGCTGTACCTTTACAATGCACTCATTGGAGTGCTTAATTTCTTGTAGCCTGCGAAAACAGCTGTTTCTCCTCGTTCTTTGCCGCTGAGGATGTTTCACGAGGAAAGCAGAACTTCCATACTGATGATGTAAAATCTGTCCGGAATGCGGTCAGAGGCGCTGATTGGTCGACAGAGTAGTTCCATTGTTTTAGCTATTGTTTATGAATGACAGACAAAAGACAAAAGGCCACGAAGGTTAAATGTAAACGCAATGAATCTCTAACAAAACAGTCATAGTTGGTGGAATATATTCTTCTCTGGAAGAAGTTTTGCTGGAGCTCGTTTGCAGATGAACACAACACTTTAGAAAAATTGACAAGGAAAAACATAGAATTGAACAAATTTGAATGTGGAACCACATGACTACCACATATATTTTTATGTAAACATTGATTTACTTCATCAGTATGGAATTTCTGTAGCTGAGTCACAGATATTCCTGCGCACGAAATGTCCCCAGCTGTGAAGAGCAACAAGAAATGGCTGTTTTTGTAGGCTAACTTTCCTGTGACAGTAGGTGAACCTAGTTTTCCTTGCATAATTGGAAAGAAAGGCAGTCCCTTTTCTGTTTACTTTTTTTCAAACTTGCTGCTGCAGCTTAACTTATAGCCTGTGAGCAGAGGCTACATTTCCGCTTTCAAAGCCCGCGTGCGAAAAGTAGCCTCTGCCGACAACTGTTCAAATCCGTCCAGAAATCTGGACGAATAAATAAAAAAAGGGTTTTCCCTGTTCTTGACCAGTTTAGAGCTTTGCGCGAGTCTTGCGTAGCAGATCAGAGTGGTCGCATTTTTTTATTCCTGCCAAACTCGTGTCATTTGATGACAGACCCGATGATTAATTTTGCTCACGAATTGCATCATAAATTTCGCGCATGGACGGTAGAAAATTGAACAGTTGTCTGCAGAGGCTACTTTTTGCACAACAGCTCACACAGCGAAAATGTAGCGTCTGCTCCCGGGGTACTAAACTTAGGAACTGCTCACAATCTAATGCATTCATAGCCTGAGAAAACAGCTGACATTTCACAATGCCACCACTGGTTTCCCTGCAAAATGACATCTGAGAAACGAGCATAGAAATTCCATACTGATGATATGTCAATATAGAGATCTGGGTTGTGGTTCTGATTGGTTGAGGCAAATTTCCCATGCAGCACAACCAATCAGAAGTACCACTTAGCTCTTGGTAGTGATGTGTCATCGGGTATGGAATTTCTGCACTCATTTCTCAGATGTAATTTTGCAGAAAACCAGTGGTGGCATTGCGGAATGTCGGCTGTCTTCTCCAGGCTAATGCAATCACCAACATGAGATTCCAAAGGCGACTGTTGGCAGGGTGTGGATAATATACTGTAGCCAGGATTGTTCTTGCACAACTTTGCGCTTTAAAATCCTGACCACTGCATTACAGTTCCTCCCCCTCTAATACACCACTGCATTAAAATTAAAATCTTATACAAGTGAAAATAATCAAAGCTATTTTTATTTCCTTTTTGTTACTTCTGTTGCAGCAGAGGTGAACTTCTCTGTTTAGAAGAAGTATTATCTTCAAAAAAGATATTGCTGTATACACATAGACTACAAAACTAAATATAAAGAAACTCTAGATAAAGTTTCGGCCCGAGTCAAACTTCCTCACCACAGTCAAGTCTAGAAATTTTTGAGGAACTCCTCTGCACAAATACGTGCCCTTGCATTAACAGCCAGCTTCATCTCACTGATTTCCTTGTCTATCTCCTCCATAAATTGAATGACAAAATCCACTAGCTTGTGTTTGAACATCTGCTCCGTGTGGAAATTGGTGATGAGAAAGCTGATGTCGTATCCCTCCACGGGCTTCCTACGAAGAATGAAGAAGTTTTCAGCTCGCATCATCATAAAACGCATGAATTTCTTGCAGAGGATCTTCTCGATCTCGTCGGCCTGCTTCACTGCAATACTTATTCTCAGAGAGTTAATGGATCCTTCAATGAGCACTTTCTCTCTCTCGTTTCGGCTTATTACCACTGGCGTTAGCAGCAACTCCTTGCTGCTACGGACCTCAACTTCGGGTTTGTTGTGCCTTTCTACCACTTGAGAATCGAAGTTTTCCAAGCACATCGATGCTGTTAGTGTCGAACGGACCGCGTTAAGGTAAGGACGCAATGTTGCAGCCATAGTTTCCTCAAAAACGAAGATATTTTCTCGCCAAATATCCTAAACTTTCATCCAATGGCGGAAACAAGCTCTCCTCCCTCTCTGTAGTGCGCATAATCTCTTGGCCAGCCGCTGGCATTGAGGGGATTGTGGGATATCATCGTGTTCGACGGCCATTTGCAATTATTTCTTAGCATTTGCTGCAACTATTATGCCCTTACTCTTAACTTTACAAAAAACTTTTCTCTCTTTATGACGACGGCTTAACCTTTTCCTTAGACCATACGATGTTAAATCGTTGTATAATATTTTTTTGGTCCCAACGTTCTTTTCATAAGGGCGTGTTTTGAAGAAATTGTTGTTGACAGAGATGAGTGCTTGTGTAGACTCTTTGTCCTTGGCCCTGGGTCAAATCAGCTTTGCAGTCAACGATTTAACAAAGAAAAATTACAAGGCGACTCTAAAGGAAATTAACGAGGTGAGCTTTTAGAGGAAAGTTGTGTTTTCTCTTGATAAAAATTGTGTATAGGTTAAATTGATGAGAATGCTTGTACCGTTGAAGTTCATTGTCCTGATCAGACATAAGAAGATGTTTTGTTCAGCGGGTACTGTGCAACGGAATATTTAAAAAAGGAGTGAATTATGGGGCGGTTTGAAGTCAGTATATAGAATTATTCTTGTTAAAATTATCTGCCCTGTTGATATTCTCCATTCTTATTTTTGTTATCATTGCAGCTGATTGAAAAGCATGGTTACGAGGCAGAACGCCACCTTTTTAGATGTTTATTCTCATTCATTGACTTTGCCAGTGATGGTAAAAGTAATGGCAAGGACTTCCTCCAGGTGAGCTGCCATGAAATGCAATTGGTTCTCTCTAAGACAAACACCTCTGGGATGTTTCATTTGGATGATCTAGATCACGATTAGTAATCAGAAATCACTCACTGACAGATCATAGTACATTAAAGGAAGCAACAAATCTGCAATTGGGAAAGGATTTATCTTTTCATTTGGGGCGCTTTCCATTCAACCCAAAATTCCGGAAATTTCGGTTGGTACATTAAATGGAACGGGCCATTTCGGTTTGGTCCGACCAGAATATTTGGGACCAGCTTTGAAGGTGGTCCACTCTGACCGGCCTGGTTATCTTGGTCGATCAGATGAAATGTCCCTTTCCATTTGACAAAATTGCTGTCCCCAGTACCACTCTTTTGAATCCTGCTTACAAGAACAATAACCAAACATGCGGTGGCTTGGGTCGGGTCTCTGCAAGCTGAATGTGCAGTTCCATTGGGCACGTGGAATTTCCAAAATTTCAAACCGGAATTTTTGTTGAATGGGTTTAGCACCCTTGATGTACCAAGATCCAAGTGATATTGATCACTGAACCTGATCTGGACAATCCCAAAGGAATGCACCCTTGTAGCTGAGTTGTCCAAACTTGTCCACTAAAAGAACTGAGTAAAGAAAGGCAGGGACCAACTTAGGTGTCCATCTTACAGAGGTTTTGATTAAAAGAGAGTTCACTGTAGACTAAATTAGTAGATCATGAAGGGGTGAAACAATGAAAATGGCTACCCAGCTATCGCAATTGATGTGCACACAACATCTCAAGGCTTAATACCAAGACAACCATGGTAAAAGAATTGAATTTTATACAGAACTTGGCGTGTAAAAAATATTCCATGCAAATGTTTATCTCTCTCTAGCTTCAGAAAGGCCATAAACACAACTAATAAGATCAGGACAGCTTGGCTTATGCTGTCAAACATAGGTTGCCAAATTCTTACTATTAGTGGTTATATGTTGTTGCCAAATTAAAATTTTAGTCAGGTTAACAACTGCCTCGCTAAAATGGAGGTTGGGTGCCTGGAGTATCCAGGGGCTTCCACTGTTGGCAGCCAGCCCCTAGATTGAAACAATGCCTCCATGACTGGCACAACAGCACAACCCAGCCATGAGCCCCCACATGAAAGGAAAGGAACAGGCACCTGTCACACTGAAAACATCAGTGGAGAAAAACCAACAAAACCTGGGGGGAGGGGGGAGGGGAAGAAAATGGCTGACAGAACTTAGCACGAAGGAAAACTGAATGTGCCAAGGAATCACATGATCGATGTAGCCTGCTGCTGGGCATGCGCATTTTCAAAGACTGCTGACCTCAAGCACTTAAGGCGCTCTTAGTTGTTAACTCCTTTAAATTGCATTTAAATGCATTAATTATTTCTACTTGCCATGGTAACCAAAATAATAACATTTTGGAATGCTGCATGTTACTATGTTGTCAGCTGTACAGCTTTTTTGTGCAATTGGGATCAAAATCTTGAACAAGAGGGCAATTGTGATGTTGTACCGTATTATGTCCTTTTGCATGGGTAGTGTATCTGTAGTGGGGCATTGCATACAGCTTTTCCTACAATGAAATGTACCCTGGAATGTTGTCATGTAGTTATGTCCTAAGGTGTTACATAACCTACGCCATACTTAATTACTGCCCATTTAAGCTTAGCCTTTGGAGTGACCTGATAGGGTAGTCCCAGTGTTCAGTCTAGAAATTAGTCAAAAGGGTATATGTCCTTCATGGCATTTTAAACCATTCGCCCCTGAACTGCCCGTAACCGCCCGTGTACAACAACCCCCAAATTCCCTGAAGCGCCCATAACCGCCTGTAAAAATGGCCGCTGGATTCAGTCCATTCCCCTCTCCACCCTTGTGTTTTTTTTGTCTTTTGTTTTCACAGAGTGATTGATGGATAATAAACCAATCATTTCCCATCTTTTGCGCATTTTTTGACAGATGATGAGAAGCACTACAGGGGGGTTGGGTTTTTCGGAGAGCGCGAGTAAAAGAAATTCGCGAGAGTAATGGCCGCCCGTGTCGATTTTGAATCAAAGTTCACATTGCGTTTTAGAGAATACAGAGGTAATTTGACTTTGATCACTTCAGATTGTTGAACAGACCTTGTGAAAAACCTTCTGATTGAGAGTTAAATGATCTTAAGGTAGAAAAAGACAATCCTAGCCCTCAAATTGCAGAGCACTTCGTAGGTAAACAAACCGCATGGACTATCGATGAAGACTTACCTCTTTCATGTCATTTACTTACATCCAAGTACCGTGTGCCTTGCAGCAAATGTTTGAAATGAACTGTTTCTTGAACTGCTGGAGGTGATCCTTTTGTGGTGTTAAAAGTTTGAGCAAAGAAACGGATTATGTGCGACGATCCATTTGGATTGACAATCATCATGAACAAAATTTACTTCACATCGTGCGGAAGCTGCATGGAGAATAAACGGTAGATATATGCATTGGTAGATAAAGAATTAATAAAGTAAGTTTGGGATTTAACTTATTTGTGCTTTGCTTTGTTGATCGGACATGATTGGGGAGGCACTTCAGTTCAGGATATCAAATACGCTTCCCTAAAAGATTGCGGATTTGCCACCTTCTCTGGCGAGTACGATCATTTAATTTATTGTTAAAATTCAAGAATCGAAAAATATATGAAAGTGTGGGAAGCTGAAGTCCAGCATTCCCTTGTTTTAATTAACTTTCCCATGCTTGATGTGGAACTCTTCAGATCGCTCTTCGTGAAGTGATCCTCACTGAAGTTTCACTACATTTTTCTACGGTGCTTCTCGACCGGACTGATCTGAAAGAGAAATTGATGAAACAACTATCGGTAATGACTTTACAGCGTTGTTGATGTTTTTTCGACTTTGTTTATTACTTTAACAGCGTTTTTGTTCCATGTTTCAGCGTTTATTTATCAGTGCAATTAAGAAATTTTGTTGAAATCCATTTTTTTCGCCTCTTTCCACAGCTTTTTCTTTCTCAAATTGGCATTATTTTTACATTCCTTGGCTGCCCATTAACTCGTCAAAAAGAAAAAGTTTGTTTGAAAGCCAGAGTTTGTCTCTGGTTTTACTGCGCACATGGTTTATTTTAGGCGCTCGTGTACGCTTATTTTCTACCAAAAATTGTCAGGGAATTGTGGGGTTGTCGCGCGTAAAAGTCCCAGGAATGAATGGGTTAAATTGGGTCATTTCAAAAATGATCTGCATAAAACTGTGATATTGAAACTTTGAATAACTGACATCAACCAAACTATCCTGAACTTCACCATCTTCATGCTTTTCAGGTTCAACTGCCATTCTTTTAGGTGTAAAAAATGAAGTTAGCTTTTGTTGTCGTTTCATAATGAAACAAAAACAAAAGAACAATGTCAACAAATGAAGTGTGAATTGATCAGCAAAGCAACGTTTGCAGAAAGTCAAAATTAAACTCCAGTCTCTCGTGGAATTGCATGGAATGCCTGACCCAAAAACTTCTTGTATGCTTGTAGCCTGAAGTGACAGTCATTTCAGCGCTCATTTTGGGCCTGTAAGCTCACCTATTTTTCAAAATTTACTTCTTTTATTGCCTGCTATTTTGGAAGTACTTATTATTGTATAGTATCATTGAGATGACTTCTTTTTCTGCGTCGGTGTGACTCCACGATAATTTCATCTTGCATCAATGTCAGAATAGAATATTCAGTGTCAATGATAAAAAAATATGGCCTAGACTGAACACTGTAATCCTTTTAGAGTTTTGGGTGGGTTTTTGTGTCTTTACTTTTATTTAGAACTTATTTTTTCTTCAATCATTGTGACTAGAAATAACATATATATTCACTAGATTGGGAGGTGGATTTCTGTTTTAAATGGGCATTTTTTACTTCCTCAATACTATTAATTAATTTATTTAATGATTGTATATGTGACAGTGAGGTACAGCTGTCGCATAGATGACAAGTTATGTGTAGGCCATCAATATTTATGGTCTACTCTATATCTAAAACATCTTCCTGTTTTTTTTTTCAGTGCCAATTTCTCATTCAAGAGTGCCAGATACTTGTGTCTAAGCCCAATTTTTCATCCATTCTGTGTTATGCCATTGAAACGCCAGAGCACAGGCAGCGCACCCTGAGGCCTTCTGCTCAACTGCTCCCTAACATCAGCAGGATATTGAAACTTAACAAGGTGCAAGAGGTAAAATATGAGAATTTGTTATTTAGACCATCTTAATAAGAGGTAAAATTAGGGTGTTGAAAGGTTCCCAGTCTTGAGTTTCAAATGTTTATACTAATCTGGAAACAGCTCATAAATGTTCTGAGCAAAGTTCTTTCTATTTAGTGAAGTCTTGGTGACCTAAGCAAGGCTGTGCTCTAACGAAAATTGCAGGGAGCTTAGTTGCTCTGAAACTGTAAATTCTAGGCTGTTCAGCATGAGTTGTATATGTAATTACACAACTGTGAGTTCATTTGGGACATGTTTGCATGAATATGTTTTTCAAAAAGTTTAAAAATTCTGGTGTATGCAATTTGAACTTTTTGAAAAACTCAGGAGTGCAAATGAATTCCAAATTGAACTAGAAAAGTCATATGATTACTTTTTAGTGATATACATGAAAAAAAATTACTTGCCTTGCTTTGTTTGGATACTTTCTGCTGCTGGCTAGACTTGCATGTACAGTGTAGTTATTTGGCCTTACCAACAAAATTTGCTTCAAGGAGCTGATCAAATTGCTTGTCCCCTCTAAATCATAGGACAGGTTTATCGTTTTTCTTTCAAATGCCTGTCTAAAGTTGTCATCATAACTTTGAGACTGCCGGGCCTGAAGTCGTTGCTTGTTGTTTTTTATTGTTCAATCTCTTGAAGTAGTTTGTTGAGGTTGGCAGACTCATAACTCTCAATTTGCTCAGAAATTCCTCCCTCTTTTCACCATTTCTTCCAAACACCAACTCAATATACGGTCCTCTTTACTAACATTGTTTTCTTTTTTGGAAGTTTTTATGATTCTTCAATAGTATTACATGTAACTTTCTGTCGTGACAAATAAAATACATGTAGGCTTTGCATGCTGGCCATTTTTCCACTCTTGAACTTCGAGGCATCTACTGTAATTAGTTATTGTTATTTATGTATGGTAATCACAAACAGGCATCAGTTCATGAGAGGAAAATTGTAGTGGTTAAAATTAATTTATTATTTTCTGTGGCTAATTTTGAGTTAATAAAATGACTGCAATGTGGTTTAATTTAGGTGATTTTTGGTCTTGGTCTTTTGATTTCCTCAAATGAAGAGTTAAAACATCATGGTAAGTCATATTAGCCTACATGTAGATTTTTAAATTGTGTTGATTATTTGTAATTTTCTTTCCCCCCAAACTATAAGTGTTTCATGGCCTCGTGACATGTAAATAAATGTGACCTTCTCCAGGAAAACATGAGAACACTAATGATATCCGTCAAACGGCCAAAAGCATTAAGAACCTGTTAGAGAAGCATTATAATAGCTTGCGATAGTGTTCAAGCCGTAAGTAAAACCGTTAGAAAAATTTACCTTGTCATTAGAAACGTTAGAGAAACTGTTAAAAGCATTAGTCCACTTTAACCCATTATTTTCCATTTGTTGCCTTTACTTTTATCAAATGCAAAGTTTTCAGTTTTTGGATTTGTATAATTTACCAATTACCATTGACAGAGGCTCTTATTTTTTTATCTGAAGTAAGTTTTATAGTTTGATCTTGATTTACTCTTTTTGTTGTAGCTGGTCAATTTGTAAAGCACAAGCTACCTGATCTTTTGAGGTCCTACATAGATGCTGGTAAGAATTTGAAGCAATAAAATATTGTTGCCTATTTAAAACCTTAACATGTATCTTTATTTCAAAATAGTGGTAACATTACTTTTCTTTTACGTATCTGTAGAATTAAAAAAAACTAGAGGATAAATAAGGGCCAATAATCATGAAGACAAAAGTATTAGCTTAATATTCCACCATTTTGGAGTAAGGTGTATTTGTGCTGTTTTGACTGACAGCTTTCCTTAGGATTTGTCCCTCAATGTAGTCAATTGAACTGTGGATAGTGTTGGTGGACTTTTGTCTATGATTGAACTTTTGTAACAAGTGTTTTAAGGAAAATTTGATTAACAACTGCATTGCTAAATGGAGGTTGCATGCCTGGAGTATCTAAGTGTAACCACTTTTTGTAGCCAACCCATAGCTTGAATAATGCCCCTTTGGCTGGGACAACTGCACAACCCAGCCATGAGCCTTCTCACAAAAGGAAACGAACAGGCACCCTTCACACAGAAGAATATCAGTGGAGAAAGAACCATAGGGAGAAAAGGAGGGTTTGCAGAAAATAGCTGAAAGAAACCTCTTGGCATGGACAACACAGCATGAAGAATGTAGCGAACAACTTGGCATGTGTATGCTGAATGACTGCGGACCTATGGCACTGAAGATGCTTTTAGTTGTTAACTCCTTTAAATTGCACTTAAATGTATTTAAAAATGTTCTTACCTCTGTATTAATTTTCTCTTAAGATGTTGGTAGTGTACAGGAAGGAGGCTTGACTGATGTTGCTATAGAAGTTCTACATCGTCTTTTATCCCATGTGATCCATGGCCCAAGGGAACAGGTTGGAGTTGGGGATGACCAAGTCACAGCCTTTCTGGAAACATTGAAGAAAGGTTTGTTGTACCAACTGTTAACCTCTTTAACCCTAATATCAAAATTCAAATTCTCATTTGTTGTCCCCATATGTTTCTTTTAGAAGTAGTGGGAAGAAGTTGTTGAAGTACTGTAGCAACCAGATTCATATTGTGTGATCATTTCCTTGATTCCTTTCACCGATCTGTTTTATAAAGTGTAATATCACAAGGAGAAGTTTCATGCTGATCTCTTTTCGGGCATAAAGGGTTCCCAAGTTTGCCATTGCTTAAGGTGGCTCGATATAGTTTTTCAGGGCCAATACCTCCCAAGTTTGAGCATAAACTACGTCGCCATAAACAAAGTTTTCGAAAAATTGTCACCATAGTTGTATTAGATAAAGATGAAAATTTGTTATGATCAGGGTTGCAATGACATCGGAGTTATGATAGCGACGAAATGACGCTATTACCTATTTTACTTACAGGTGTATATTTCAGCATTGGGAACTGTTCTTCAAAAATTATTCGCGGGAGCTTTTTCCTTCAATAGCGGCCTCGATGTTCGTGAAGTTTAAGCGAAATCTGTAAGAGCGTTATTGAGATATTATGGGATAAAGATTTTGTGGTTAGAAATACGGTAAAAAATGGACAATCTTGATGTTCGGCTGTTATCTATAGAAAACGAAGCACTTTTGACTTGCAATTTCACCTCATAGCAGTTTCAATCCTTTTAAAAACGTGGGTGAAAGATCATGGAGATAGCTCTATCCTATTGCTAGAAAGAAGGATTTGATTAGTATGTATTGAGACGCTCTTGTTAGCGATTTTTAAACATTTTGGTCTACTTTAACAAATTAGCGAATAATTTTTAAACTGCTTGATAGATTTTTTTAAAAATTTAAGATTCTTGAGATTAACCTTCCTTTTATATGACCTTTTAGTTTCAAGATTATTGATGTATTGTAAGGCAGTAAAATAAGCGCTACAATTCGCTAATATTTTGGCAGAAATTTTGGGTCGGTTATTTAAACGAAGTCTAACTTAAACTGCAGGTTAATAAATCTTTAGACCTCCATATCTCTTCATCAGTGAGTTATTTAAAAAGAGAAATGCTTTTCTCATCTACGCTAAATGCATTCATGAAACTTTTCATGATAAATGGTGTTTACAAAAAAGTGTTGGGAAACTGAAAATGGCTTAGAATGCGGTTTTATTAAACAATGGCTAAACTCCGTTTAAATAACTGGGCCTTTGTGTTTACGAGTGTGCGCCTCTCATTATTCAGGGTATTGTCTCCAAGTTTCATATTTCGTGCACAACAATAGCTAGCATTTTTGCATATGTCAAACGCATTGTTAGTTACTGCTGTTCACGTGAAAATGAAACTTGGAGACAATGCCTTGAATAATAACAGGCTTTCATTTGTAATGACGAAACTTCCGATAATTAAGTAACGAATTGTAGCCCTTATTTTACTGCCTTACAATATATCAATAATCCTGAAACTAAAAGGTCATATAAAAGGAAGGTTAATCTCAAAAATATTAAATTTTTTATGAAATCTATCAAGCGGTTTAAAAATTATTCGCTAATTTGATAAAGAAGACCAAAATGTTTACAAAACCGCTAACAAGAGCGCTTCGATACATACTAATCAAACCCTTCTTTCTAGCAATCGGCTGGAGCTATCTACATGATGTTTCACGCACGTTTTTAAAAGGATTGAAACTACTCTGAGGTGAAATTGCATGTCAAAAGCCCTTCATTTTCTACAGATAACGGCCAGACAACAATATTGTCAATTTTTTACTGTGTTTCTAACCTTAAAAACTTCATCCCAAAATACCTTGATAACACTCTTACAGATTTTGCTTAAAGTTCATGAACATCGACGCCGCTATTGGAGGAAAAAGCTCCCAAGAACGATTTTGGAAGAACAGTTCCTAGTGCCAAGATATACTGCTACAAGTAAAATAGGTAATAGCATCATTTCATTGCTATGACAACTCCGATGCCATTGCAACCCTGATCATAACAAATGTGACCCTCCAAGTGAAAAGGGGGCTTAACTCAAAGCGTTTCAAAGGCGTTTATGTTTGAAACGCGTTTGAAACGGGCGCTAGGCATTTAAAATGCAACGAAACGCGTTTGCATGTGTTTCAAACGCCAGACCTTCTGTAGATCTGTCAACAGCTAAAATTATTTCAGGTACAAACATAATTATTCCACAAAAGTCAGGAATGGTTATCCGATTATGGTTTTTGAAAACAAAAATAGTAGCTTTAAAATTGTGAAACAGTGAAGTTGAGACCGAAATCAAAATCAAAATAAAACAAATCAACTTAATAATACAATTCTGCAATAAAACAAAAATATTCCTGTTGTTTGATGTGAAATCGGGATACATCAGCTGTACACAGCGCAAACAGTGTAAGAACCGTAAGAAACACGTTTCCCACATTGGTCTTGAGATAACTTCTATGTGTTGATGCAGACTAAGAACAACATATGCACAACCTGAAAAACATTTGTGATCTTATATCGTATACTTATGTCGCCTTTTTGTTCCAAAAGAGCTCAAGAAATTATGTTTCTGTGAAGGTTGAATCCAACAATTGGCGTGTGAGTCGCAATTGTTAACTTTATTCTTACATTGTGTTTTCATTTTTTCGTTTTTAGTTTGGTGTGGGTTTTCTATATAAAAAACAAATGGGTTTACTGGCTTCAGTACACTCACACAATCAAACTTTGCAATCTGCTCTGTGCGATTTTTATCGAACTACCAAAAAAATGGTCACCATTGTAACACAACACCTCTCTCTTCCTCACCTGAGTTATCAGTTCTCTTAAGGCTGGTTTTCACTAGCGACGTAGTCGGAGTCCGAGTCGTAAGCGGAGTCATAAGAGTGCTTATGACCTAGTGAAAATCAAAAATCGGAGTCGTAAGCAGAGTCATAAGGTTGACGGAATCGGAGTCAGAAGAATCAGAACGTTTCCATTTTCTTCTGACTCCATTTACGACTCCGTCGCTTGCGTTCCGCTTATGATCTAGTGAAAACCAGATTGTCGGAGTCGGAAGCAGAAGCGGAAGGATAAACCAATCACAATGCACATTACCACGCTTTGTGATTGGTTTGGTTCTGCTGCTTCTGCTTCTGACTCCGACAATCTGGTTTTCACTAGATCATAAGCGGAACGTAAGCGACTTGTAAGCGGAATCGTAACGCGATTTTCAGTAGATCATAAGCTCTACGCTTCTGATTATGACTCCGACTCCAACTCCGTCGCTAGTGAAAACCAGCCTTTAAAAGCAAAGTTGGACCTCTAGTTTCTTGTCGTGCAAACTATAAGAGCTTATTCGCATCAATGTCTGTAAACGATAAAGTCACAATTAGCTGGTTGACAGAAGATGGTTGGAAAGGCATCGAACAGTCATTTAAATGACGATGTTTGTTGCCCACTTTTCCATGTTAGTCTGCAATTCTTCATGCCCATATGTGGACGTAAAATGTAAAACCACAAATTACATAACTAACTTAACCAGGGTACGTACGCGTGACTAAAGAAACAAAGTCGCGACAGCAGTAGCTAGCAGTTCAAAAATTCATGACAAGTACTTGGTGCAGATTCATTTTCAAAGGCATTATCTTTTTAAATGTGTAAAAATATCAACCAATAGCAAAGGCAAGAACAAGCTCGCAGGGAAGCCAGGGACGATCCCTGTTTGGTCATGAGGCTTTGGGAAACATATCTATTCATCTGCAAAGAGAATTGCTCGTGTAAAGTAATAATAATGGAACACTGTTCTCTTCGATCACGCAAAATGTGAATCTAGTGATATTCGTGGCTTTTGGTTTTGCTGTTCGGTTTTGGCGGCCGTGGTGGCCTTTCATAGTTTCTCGCTCATGTCTTTGTTGGAAGCACCCTTCCGACAAAAGAGTGCCACCACGTTAAGAAGGTAACAATTTTGCGAATACATAAGGTTTCACGCTGTACGTTGGCACTACCGAGACTTTTAGCGACGTTTACTGTGTAAAATAGAACAACACTAAGTAAAACAAATGCACTTAGACTCATCAAAGTAGTTTCTGTTTGATATCACGGAGATATTGGCACGTATTTTCGATATTAAATTCGAGTTGAAATAAAGTTAAATTTATTGCATTGCATCACCCACATTCTTGAAACACACTGAATGAATCCTGTGTGGACCTCAAATTCAGTAATTATATGCATGTTAATGCAGCGTTTCAAACGCCATAAACGCCGTTTGCCCCGTTTGAAACCCTAAGCATTTCAAAATGTTTGAAACCCGTTTATTTTTGTTTTAAACGCTGCATTTAAGGCGTTTATTCAAAATTACATTAAGCCCCCTTTTCGCTTGGAGGGTCACAAATTTTCATCTTTATCTAATACAACTGTGGTGGCAATTTTTCCAAAACTTTGTTTATGGTGACATAGTTTATGCTCAAACTTGGGAGGTATTGACCCTGAAAAACTGTATCGAGCCACCTTAAGATTTGTGGTAGCTGGTCTAGATGCCAAACTGTCTACAATGTCTCTACATGTATAGCCTGCGCACAGACGAAATTAAACCCTGGTTAACTCCATCTGCGAAACAGCGCCAAAATCCTTGTTCTAGACTTCCAGCTGTGTACCCAGATTTGAGTATGCGACACGATTGGCCAGTTAAAAAAAGCCTTTGTTTTGTTTGTTGTGATCGCCAATCAGGTTGAAGGGAAATTTGAAACGCACTTACGGTAATTCGTTGAGTCCCTTGGTGGTCCAGAACAAGGATCTCTGCGCTGCTTAGCAGACGGTACTAATCAGAGTATTTTTATCATCTGCACACAGGCTACTACATGTAGAACAACAGGAACCTTTGCAAATTATGACTAAACACATGACTGCACTATACACAACTTTGTTTTTCTTGAGTTTTATTAGAGGCTTAAAAGCCAAATTTCTGGTCACTTAGATAACCTCTATCCGTTGTCTCTGGTTACATGTAGCTGTTGAAATTAGCTGGCAGGTTTTTTTCTCTTGGAGTATATTCCACTTATTCCTGAATTAGAATAGCAGATTAATCAGTGAAATTAGTGGAACAGATTTTTCCTATTACTCATTGTACTCCTATTCCAGATTAAGGTAAATGAAATGCACCCTTAGATTACACTGAGTTGTTATGAACGCAGTGTGATTGTTTTGCTGATGTTCGTTGTTATCTTTACTGCAGATTTTCCCAAAGAACGAGCACCAGTTGTTCTTGCTCCACTTCTTTACCCAGAATCACAAGATATATCACCTGAAAAGTAAACCATTTCTGTTATACTAAATAAATTCTCTATTTGCTATTTTCACATCTCCCATGAATACATTGTATGCCCCCCAAATTTTACATAAGCAGTGTCTTTAATTTCTCCCCTTGGGATGACTGTAATGCCCTGGAGAAATAAAATACAAAGGTTATGCAAATTTTTTGGGGGCGGGGGGGGGGGGGGGGGCAAACAAGGTGTATTATGGGAGATGTGCAGTGGTGAATAAGAATGACACAGACAATGTTTTTTGACAAGAAGTATTATTACTGTCCCATTAGTAAAGGATAATTATGATAGCAATAGTTAGTCATCATCATCATCATTATTATTATTGGTGTAAACTCAGCATGACCAAAACTTGTGACTGTTGCACAATTTATGTGAGAAAATTCAGCAGTATTTCAAATGTGTAGCACTGATCATGATCACAGGTGTACCATCCTAACAAGGTTGAAAAATTAAAGAAACTTGTATTGTCATATTTAGTTACAGTAGAACCCCCACAATTTGAACTCACATAACTTGAACTCCCCGCTAACTTGAACTAAGTCCAATTTTTCTTGGATTGCACCCCGCTTTTCAGTTATTTTTACTTAGTTAACTCGAACTCAGATAACTTGAATTCCCCACTTACTTGACCTAAATTTCCTTTCTGGTGATAAAAAATTCACTAACATTTGACCCCGATAACTCAAATTCTAGTTCATGTAACCCCACTCAGGGTGAAAACACTAATAAAAACTAACACTTGCCAACAGTACAGCAATTTGATTTTAATTGGTGCAATGAACAGATCATGTTTTATCACTAAAAATGGTTAATCATTTTACCATTTCTGATGAAATGTGGTGGATTTGCACTGCAATAAAAAAACAAACTATCAATAATTTTAACATGGCAAATTAAATTTTGCAATCCAGCCTGATAACTTTAACCCCTGCTAACTCGAACTGTTTTTTCATCTCCCTTCAAATTTTGAGTTATCGGGATTCTACTGTATATTTATTGTCTATTGTTTATTGGCAGTCTTTAAATCTTTATTAACAGGTTTTTTAAGGCGACTCCTTTGACTTTTTTTCAGCCTTATTCCTGAACCTTTAAATCTATCCAAGATAGTGGTAAGTCCACTTTTGAGCTATTGTATTTTGCTTTCGGCTTAAAAAGTTTGAAATTCTAAATCAGGAAAGTGAATACTTCAGGAGACATTTTGGTTTCTGAACATAGGAAAAAGAAACAAGGAAATTAAAATAAAAGAAAACTGAAAAAGACCTTTTGACAAGGTCATGCTGTAACATCCCTGAGCAACAATATAATTTGTTAAAGTGATTTTCACCAGTGACCTTTTGTGGAGATGAAGACAGGTCTTGCTGGCCAAGTGGTTTGTGTGACATCTGCCAACAAACTGCTTTGATTTATAGTATGGGCAGGCAGATTTTCTGTTCTGGGGCTTTAAACACTACTCAGCATTTAATTTCTTACAGTACACATAAGAATTAGTAATACTGTTGTGCTTATAGTCATAGAATATTCCTTGCCTTTTAGATGGAGGATGACTTAGCAGACCTTATGAAAGAAATAGGCTATTCGTGTTGTTCAAGGTACATTTTTGTTTTATCTCATAATAATGTTCTGTAATGTTATGATTGGTGTTGTTTAGGTTTTGTTTGACTTGTGTTTTCCCTTTTGTCAGATTTTATGGTGATGCATTTCATCAGAGACAAAGAAATATGAAAACTAAACTGCCAGTAGTTTCCAGTTGTGAAACAAAAGAAAAAATTTAAGGCAACAATGTAATGATCAGATAATGATTGCTTTCAAATTAATTTCATAACATGGAAATGAGTTTGTTTTTTAATATTAATGTAAATGCCATAACAAAGAATGAACATCAACCTCAGTCAGGTATTATTCTTTTGTTTATGGTCTTCATTATCATTAGTGGTTTAAAAACCACAGTTCCTCACAACCCTTCTTTCCAAGTGTCTTAAGTATAAAAAGCAGGACTCCATAGTGCGACTGATATGGTCGCCAATGCGACTAACATTTTCTCTTCGGCAACTGAAAATTCTGGTTTAGTCACCACTTTGGCAACCAGATTTCTCTATGATTTAGATTTAAAGTTAAAACAAACATTTCATCAAGTATTTTGCTTTGCTTTTGTCATACAAAAATGTGCCAAATCTCATGAACAAAGCCAGTTTAGAGGAAGATTAGGGACTGCAGCTGTACTGGTCGTAGGTCTCTATCTTAATCATAGAGTTACCCACTGACCCTTTCACTCCCAGACCAAGTAATGGTGAGAGTTTATGCCTCACCCTAACATTAAGATCTGTAGGTGAAACCCTGTGTTGTTACTATTCAAATGAAATCTCTTGGGTTGAACTTCTGTGTAGTACTGATTATATCATAGGATTTTACAAACAATTTTTTTTCTGTGACTTTTTCTTTGGTGGCTATTTGGGCCAAAAGGTTTGAGAGAGAGTTTTTTTTAACATTGTGTACAATAGGGGTATGTTCAGGTCAGGTGATGTAAATTTATTTTCTTGTTCCAGTGTTGATGAATGTAAAGATACTTTGATCCAGTTTTGTGTTCAAGATATCACCCCAGCTGCTGTGGCCAGGGTTGTTGGTAAGGAAATTCATTTGCATTTAACCCTTTAAGCTCCAATATCCACATACAAATTCTCCAAACTAATCACTATACATTTTCTTAAAGAATGTGTTGAGAGAATTTGATAAAAGACAGGGCTGTCAATAAGGGCTGGTAGCAGGCCAAAACCGGCAGTAGTTAGCCATCCTTAGCCGGCTACTTTCATCTCCTTGTACCGTAATTGCTAACAAAAAAGTAAGCACCTTCGAATAGAATTGTAAAGCATCCGTTTGCCAGTTTTGAATGACATTGAACGCATAATTTATTTAAACCTTTCAATGTCTTGGAATGTCTTGCATGTGTTCTGACGAAACAGCATGGCATCCGCAGTGGAAAATACCTCTGGAAAACAACTGGAAACACCATTTCCGAGACTCTAAATTTCAAAATGTTCATAGATGCCTTGGCCCTCAAGAACTTGTACCTTTGGTGCGAGTGCCAAAGCTGCCTACTATTCATTATCAGCATGCTACTTAAAAACTTTTTGACAGCCCTGAAAAGATCAAGGCATTTTCTCTTGGTGCTCATTTATTCTCTTGATGATGTATGGATATCATTAGGAGAAAATTGATGTTTGTCACCAGTGGGACTTAAAAGGTTAATGGTTTAACATTTAGTTTGTACATGTAGGTGTCAAATCAATAACTATTAATGTTGTTTTGCTTTGTCTTTCTGTTAGGAATGATGGTTAAGACTGTTTATGGACTGCCTGAACATGTCACTATACAGGTAAAAATGATTCATAATAGTACACCAGGTCTCTGTAGGATAGAACTTTGTTGAAACCAGGAATAATTGGGATGTAGGCTTATACAGAGTCAATAAAAAGGACTGAAAACAGCAGGGACCATGTTCATCCTTGGATGGGTTTTTGTACAATTCTAAGCTAAGAGGTTCTTTTGATAAGATCTTCCTTTCGTTTTCTATGAAAGTAGTCAGGGGTAATGCTGAAGGAAACCAGAGAAGCCAGCCCTTGATGCTCAGTATTTAAGTATTATTATAATATGCTTCTTTGTTCTGCTGCCTGCCTCACTTCTATCATCTGTGTGATTCTTAGCAAATGATGTTGAAAGGCTGTGTGGGATGAGCATTAATGTCCTGCCCATTGCAAATGAATAACTGAAATCACTCACCTTTTCATTTCATGATTGATTTGTATGTGTCATCATTTTCCAGAACTATGGAAGCAGTTCAGTTTCTTTGGACAAACTGGGTCTTAGTGAACTGACCCCAGGCCCTGCTTCATGGAATGTTGAAGTGTTTGTCCAGGCTCTCAAAGAAATGGTATGCATTTTACTATTTCAACATGTGAATTGCAGAAGGTTTAAGATCAGTTGATAGGGTGCTAAATTGACTTGACTTGGCACTGTATAATCATGTGGTGAGTGCAAGCATTCTGTGCCACCTTTGTTGTTCATTAAGAACTTCAAGGGCCCGTGTCACAGCTGTCTAGTTCATTCTGTGAATAATGCATCCTTATTCGCTATGGAAGTAGACCTTTTGCATTAGTTGATCATGTGATCAACTTTTGGTAGACACGAAAACAGTTCACTTTTGAACAATTTTGTTAGCATGAGCTGAAAGAGCATAATTATTAAAATTAGGTAACCTGTAAATTTTCAGCCATATATCTCAAAAATAGAGATTGCAACGGCTGCCAAGAATTAGAAGGATTTGTATGAGAAAAACAACTCTTGCCACCCAGTCATGCTTGAGTAGTTTTCCATACAACACCTTGTAAATTCTGCAATTTTCAAACTGTTGTGAAATATTTCCTTAAGCATTACGGGGCCCAATTCTCAAAATCAAATCAGTTCCTCTGAAGTGTTACAGTTGTGTAGTACAGTCTGTCAGGGGGAAGGGAAGGAGTCTTAGAGGAGTGGTAGGGTTAATAATTTTCTTCCCCTGAAAAGCGGGTGGGGAGCTTATTGCAGAGGGGGACGGCTTATTTGAGAGCAGATTTACGATACATGCAGTTCTTGGTTTCCTAGGTGGCAGTTTAGAACGTTGGACTAAGAACTGTTTAGTTGTGATACTGATATTGATGCTGTGTATTTTATTGTTAAGATTCCATTGCTAAGTTGGCGTCAGGTGATCCAGGAACTAGACTACCCTGAATTCAACGTTCCAAGCCGTGAAGGACTGCAGCTACTGTTTACTGCTTGTCAGAGAGGGTTGATGGAGATATTCCCAGTAGATGTCTTGTATAGATCATGGACCAACACAGAGGGACAGGTAATATTAATTTTTGCCTTTTGTTTGTTACCTTTTGAACTGTTCCTTTATCTTTCCCCTGTTCCTGTAACAGAATTGATAATTTTGCCTAAATCTCTACTACTTCTTCAGCTCTCCACTAAAAAATTATGGAAATTCTTATTTAATCTCGCCTGTAGTGAGATTCTGCAGAATCTACAATTGTATTGAATTTAACACTCAATTATTGCAGAATCAGAACTTTTAGTTTAGAACTCTTTTGTGTCTCTATTGTATGCTGATTCCTGTATGTTAGCAGTGCATCATAGAAGAAGTTATAGTTTTGGAAAAAGACTGGAAAATGTCTTAAATTTTGCATCCAGTTATTGTAGAAACCATGATATTAAAAGTATCACTTTCCATCAAATATGACTCAAAGATGTTTGTTCTTTATTCCAGCTGTCCTGGATCCAGCAGATCCTATCCAATCCTGGTATTTTCTGTTTTGCTGATTATCCTTGTCACACAGTAGTGATAGATCTGCTCAAAACTGTACCAGAGGATGATAACCGAGAAATAGCTACGTGGTAACTATTAAACACGTTTTTTTTGTCTGTTTACAGCTATCAAAAGTAGGTTGAGTTTGATCGTCCGGGTGAATGTAGTCCTGAATAGGACTGTTGTTGTTGACAGTGACTGATGTTTCGACAACCTGTGCGGTAGTCATCTTTAGAGTCAAAGTGAGTTGTATCACGTCAGTTGATGGTATTATACTCTGGTTATTGATCTGATTGGTCAGTTAAGAGCAGTTGTCTGTAAGATTCGAACTATATTGAAAAGTCACTGCCACACTATCTCACCAAATTGGCTAAAAATTGGCATGTAGACTTGATTTAGGGTCTTTAATAAGGAATAGGTAACTTTAGGTTCTAATTCCTCCTATTTTGGAAATTACCGACATGGCCGGTTTTTGGGGTGCTTCAGACCGGTGCCATATTGGTTAATAAAAGATGTTTTTGAGCCTTCGACTACAACCCTGTCTTCAAAGCTTATCTTCCTTTGCCGATACACATTGAAAGAAGTATCCCTCTTTATTGTATTTTTAGAAACTACTTCGAAATTGACAACATTTTCGCAACGATCGATTAAACTTTTGGTGGGTATACTTTTTGAATTTTTTACACCCGTAAAATTGCCAGAAATTCAAAGGCGTATATCTCTCTTGCCACATTGCTTTGAAGGTTGCCACTCATCCTGAATACTCATCGTTTGTAGTTAAATCTAGTTCGTTAATAAAAAATTGGGCAAATTTAATGGAGCAGAAACAAAAGTAATGAATGGAAGAGTGTTCTAGCGACTTTGTCAATGAGCTTTACACCGATTACTCGCCAGGTGTTGCCAAAATTACAATCGATAATAGAAATTCTGTCACTAAATCTGCATGGTCTATACAACAAAATTAGCCTCTGTAATATAAGCGATAGCTCTGCTGCGAAAAACAGTATAAAAAGGCAGATTGTATAAGGGAAAGGAAAATGAATTTGTTATATTTATGCTATGACGCATAAGTAAAATGCAGCCATCACAGTCAAACTGGAATTTTCCTGATTTTCCTCCAGTTCCTTTATCGAAAACAGAGCTTTTAAAATTAACTATGATAATGAAAATTGAAATGTATTACCTTACTCGACGACAAAGATGCCAATTTCCACCTTGATCGAAAAAAAGTAATATTTTCCCACGCATATCGCGGGTCGATCGTCACGTTCCTTGCATGGCGTTACAACTCATGTGAAACCGCCTGGTTTCAAACAACTGAACTGAAGAATCCGTGAAAATCGTAGCCAGGCAATAAATAATGGCATTGATATAAGTTGTCATTATTAGTGAGCGAGGATGCGATGATAGTTCCAGCTACATGTATTTGCAGCGTTTGAAGATTCAGTCAAAACTCAGGAGACATGAGCCCTTGAAATAAACATCATTACTTCCAGTTTTGCAAATTGGGCGTAGCAAAGTAATAAATAGACTCATTCTGTCTTGTACACCATTAACAACAGTTTCAGTTATTTTGTTTCAATCACACAACTTGTTTTGAGGAGATTCTTGGTCTTTCCATAAAGTGTTTTGTGATAAACAGGAAAATTGGTTTGGAAGAGGTTGAGAAGAATGAGGGATGATCACAGGAGATAAGAAAAGTCCCCAGTCACCCCACCGAGGGGCTTCAAAACTGTGCGCAAATGCCCCACCCTAGGGACAATTCCAGACTTAAGTTTTCTTGAAAAAGCTTAAAATCGCTATTCCATGCATGGATAACTCAAGAGAGTCCTAATTCTAAATAAAGGAAACAGCAAAGAAAATTCAGTTAGTGACCAGAGTGTTTATCCGATATCGCGAATAGTAAGGGTGTTCTTTCTCGGAGTGACTGAAGATGTGTCTGCAGTTTAATGTAAAATAATTCACCATGCTCACGGACCTTTCGACAATATAAGTGTACTTATTGATAATATCAGTGGTAAAAAACAAACGCTTTTTACTGTAGGACGATGACGTCATCATACAAAAGGTATCCTCATTTTCTAACGGTCAAAACCTAATTTTCTCTGCTCGAAAACTCAAAGCGCCTCTGAAGACAAGTAGTAGTAATGTGCTTGTTAGTAAGACGTCCACCAAGCTGTTCCCATTGTACATAACTTATTGCATTTTCCATGTTAAAGGTGCGGCGCTTATTAGGGAGCGGCGCTCATTTCAACTACGGGTAAAACGCTAAGAGAACTCAGACTGCGGCAAGAAAAAGGACAAATATGCACACCTCGAACTGTTATATGAACCTGGTTTCGAAAGTTCCCGTACATTAAAACTTTAGAACTCACTAGTAGGTCGTGGTCTCATTTGTCAAGCGATATGGTTTTCGTATCTTTTTATATCAAGCACCGTAACAAAGGTAGGACGTTTATTTGTAAATGAAATTAGCGCTGCGGCGCCTATTCCGTAGCGGCATTTATTTGAGAAGCGCTGCTTAATCGATCATTTACGGTAACTGCTTGGAAAAAAAGAAAAAATGAACGATGTATTCTGTCACTTGGGAAGTTAACCTTGATTTCATAGGTTCGTTGGTGTCAAACAGGTAACGTAGTGCTTTCGTCATTTGAAAAATTGGAAATTTTTGCTCTATTTTCCCTTGGCTTGGTGCCTTAGTGGTATATGCTTCTTTGGTCTTTATGTGAGCTTGGCTGAATTCATTATAGCTTTTCTTTCAAATATACCCGGTATAGAAAAAAAAGTTGCTCAGTTTCTATTTTTAGAGCACTGTCCAGTCAATTAAGTTTTTTTTAGTCAGGGAGAAGATCGTTTTTTCTTAACCTTTATAGATTTTTTTAGGCATGTACGGGCCTGAGGAAATGTTACCTGAAAAGAAGCTACGATCCTAACTTTCTACCTTCGAGTCTTTTCCCTAGCCATAAGTTTTTCCCTCAAGGAATTTTTCTTTGTTTTACATAATGATTGATCTTGCATGCTTATCCTGCGATTTTTGAGGCTTAGTCCTGTGCCATATTCTGATGTGATCTACTTTATGTCGCTTTCCCCAATCTAACAGCTCCTTACTGAACAAAAACAGTTTTAATTGTGTCTATTCAGGGAACTAGCTAATATTTTTCCAGCGGTACGCATGTTGTTCCCAATTCCCTATGCATAGTCCTTGTCTTAAGCGCTTTCATATGTGTTGGTTAAATTTTCTATTCATAAGTCTACTATGCTTGTAATCGTGCGCGCATTCTGGCGTCATTTATCCTTAAAAAATTAGTTTATTGAAGAAAGACTGAAGTAAAGGTGTCATGAGGCGTTTGTGTTTTTATGAATTATTTGACGTGGTCCTCTTTTTACGGCTTATGTGGATTGAAAAGGGCGGGCTCTTTCTAAACGCTGCCGTTGTTTATGGGACCTTAGTATTCGGAACAGAATCAGTCGATGGCAAACAAGGAAAATACTTTTATGTGGTAAGTTACAGTGATGAACCTTGCCTGAGATGGTCATTTTTTGTTTGTACCTTCAGTGTTGATCTGAAAATTTTTTGTTATGGATGGGGGAGGTGGGGGGCAGAGATTAGAACATGCACCACGTGTTATTTACGAGACATTAAAGATATGGAAACTGTTAAACAGTCTTCTATATACAAATCAGAATAGTTGCAAATGCTTAAGAGAGGCCCTAACTATACAATGATTAGAAGGGCAATATTTGGAAAGGTGCATGGTCATGGAGTTTAGGAGATTTGACTAAGCAGCCAATTTCCCGCCAAACATACTGGCGTGGAGTGGCGCCAAAATTGTGTTCGCTCGCCCCGGGCTGGCTTGACCTTTGGGATACGGTCATAAAGTTTAATATAAACAATGAGTTCATTATCTATATAGCCTGCTCGCCCCAAGGTGATTGCAGTTTGCTTTTCAGAGACCCATCAGTTACTTTTTGACCCTCTCTGGAATCAGAATTTATGTCCGTGTGGTGTAATACTGGTGGTGAGGTCAGTCTACATGCCGAGTTGTGAAAAACACCGACACTTTAGCCTTTACGTTCAAAACATTTCTGGCTATCGGGAAAAAAAAAAAGAAGGAGCTTAATATACCAAAATAAAATTTCATTTCAAATTTCACTTTGTGACCATTTGAAAATTATTGTGAATCAGACTGAGTGAAAGTTCACTCAAATAGGGGGGCGAGGGGGTGGGGGAAGGAATTCTTAACAGTTCTAGTTTGCTAGAAAATTAAAAGGTACGAGAAAAAACTGGGCGAAATGCAGAATACACGCAAGAAGGAGAAAGAGAATAAAAAAAACTTTCTGTTCAAAGTCGGCTGAAATGTTTAATATCGTCAAAGACTGAATTGGATTAAGGTTGTTCATTTCACTTCTGTTTTAGCATGCAGTTGCGCTTGACCTCCTGAAAATAGCTTTGTTTCCCACCGATCATTCCATGTCATATTTTTCCGACTTTTATTCAGTAATGACGGTACGATCAGGTAATTTGACTTGATGAGTTCTTTAACTTCATTTCATGTACTAGTTTTTATATCTTACGCCGGAAAGATCTGCCAAATGTGCATAGAAGCAAAGGTAGGTTCCTGTTTACACGTAATATCAAATACCATATAATTCGCGTAAAGCCACAGTGCAGGGTTTGTTTTTCTAGCCTTTTGATAAAAATTGACAAAGTTTACGTTATCTTTGCCTGAGAAAATATGTAAGTTGTAGCTTTATGCAGTGAAATACTACAGAGAAAATTGTAACTGTACACACGAGCGGCTCCCGATTGGTCTGGCAAATCGAAAAGCGAACTTGAGCTAGTATTGTGTGTAACAAAATTTAATGTATAATTTCCATTTTAGCACATATTTCAAGCTCTTCGCAAGATCAGAAACAAAAGATCATCTTTTTACATTACAAGTGAAGGTTTTTTAAGTGATAGATAGGCTTTAAGAGGCACGATCAATTTTTAAGAATTTTCTTTTCAAATATTCACCGAATTTCATTTGGAAGTTTTAGCGGCCAAATGGCTGAACCATTGCACATTCATGCAATTATAGTTCTGCTACATTACATTTGCTCAATTATTTTATTCAGCAGTCTAACTTATCTATAAACAAACTATGTTTAGTTAAAATGGCTTAGTCTAAATCAATGTGGCATGGGTGATATTGACCTTCCAATTTCTACCAAATTTGTGTACCTTTTAAGTACCGAAAAAGTGCCGTGAGCAGTTATAGCCGTTCGTAGCTCAGGCTTAACCATTTTCAGATAAGAGTAGGTAAATGAAAGGAGGAAGGATAGTTCTTTGTGACTGTATGAGTCACGATTAAGTTATTTTAATGATAAGGCTAGAATTAATTATAGCAAACCTCTTTCAGTTCACCAACATGGCTGCCCCTCGAGGCCTTGTCAAAACTGTCATTCCTGTATCTTTGAAACCAAAGAGAATTCGAACCTTAGAATATGCATTCAGTATTTAGGACACCATTTTAAGTCTACATGCCAAAAATCAGCCAAATCGATGAGGTACCGTGTCAGGCCAAAGTTTGAATTTTACAGAAAATCACTCTTAAGTCATGATGATTCTGAAGATGGCACAGGTTGTCGAAACGTCAGTCACTGTCAACAACAACAGTCCTATTCAGGACTACATTCACCCGGACGATCAAACTCAACCTACTTTTGAAATGACTCCTGGGTTCAAACCTTTCTCAGTTTTACTGTTTACAGCTATGTTTTGTAGGTAAAATCTCAGGGGTTTCCAGGGCTGTCATGTGTATACCGTTAATGGGCTTGAAATGTAACAGCTAGGAAGTTCTTTTGGCTCTCTTTTCCTTTGGGGATCAAGCTCATAGTAGCCTGGGAAACAGGAATGTAGCTAAGGAAAAGCTAAACAGGCTTTTCTATTCGTCAAGCCGGCTGAGTTAAAACTCAACTGCACCTTCACAATTACCCCATTTCTTAGTTTCTCAGAGCAATTTGAGCTGTTGGTAGGCTCTTTTTTATTTGCTAAGAATAGCTGGCATCTGGCTCTTAGCGACATCCCCGCTGGAAAATCTCTGGCCCCCGGCCTTTAATGACAGCCCTTGGTTTAAAAAAAGGGATTTTGCAGAAATTCTGACTAGAAAATTTTCTGACTGCTGGGCATTTAGTATTTCGAAGACCCTTCCCTGCTGCCAGGCATCTAGTCACAATTTTATGCTATTGGTTGTTGGTGTTGTTTTGTTTTCATTGACATGCATCTTGGATTGTATCAGTTTGCTCCACTTACAGCATGTAGGTAGCCCCTGAAATGATTATAATAATTATTATATCATCAATTCCCTTGTAGGAAATCCCTGAACTTGTCCGAAACGTTGTTGCGTTTGGCAGAAGCAGGCCACTATGAGACAGTCAAATCCCTGTTCAGTTTTCCAATGAAGCATTGTCCAGATGTTTTGCTACTTGCTTTACTGCAGATCAATGTATGTAGCATGTGTTATTACATCTGTATGCCTATATGTTATGTCCTGGGAGAACTTATTGGAGAAAACATTCAAAACCGGGATGGTTTCTGAGTCCCCACACTGAATTGTCCCAGACTCTCTATTCAAAACATCAGCATTTAGTTTTTTTTCCCTGTGTAACTATAATAACATTGTAAACATGGATCGGGATACCGTAAATCCTCTATTAAGCCCCCCCCTCTCAAATAAGCCCCCCCCCCCCTTTTCAGAGGAGGAAAGTTAATCAGCCCCCTCTCTCTATTAAGCCCCCCCCTCCCCCTCCCCCAATCCTTATTCTTCACAAAAAAATTAACGATTAACATGGACTGATCAGTTATGATTTATTCAGGCTGGAAGTTCATATTGTTTTTGGTCTTCGGCGGCATGACCTCCAACTTCATATGCTTAACTTTCTCAATTTTGCGCTCTAGCTCTCTGTGGAGAATTGCCACCATTTTCTTGTCATTAGACAAAGCAGTGTACCGCCCAGGACCTGTCGGTGAAAATTCTAAGCTAAGTTTTTGTTACTTTTAGGCTCCCACAAGTGAATTAAATACTTTTGACAGTGACTTTAATTGTACAACGCGTATTTTTGCTACAGGTGATGCATTTTGCTAAATTAAATAATCCCCCCTCTCTTTTAAGCCCCCCCTCTCTATTAAGCCCCCCCCCCTCAAAAGTGCTTGGAAAAAATAAGCCCCCCGGGGGGCTTAATAGAGGATTTACAGTATTATTCACTCTTAGTTGCCCCTCTAGTTTGAAAGGATTGTTGCCTCCTAAAATTGTCATTCTGTCGTGTATGTTTATGACTGGATTTTAAAGTGATCTTTAAGAAATTTCAAACATTTCTGTTGCAGTCAAAACTATGTAACAGTGGTTGTCTTTCTTTTTCACTGTTAACAAAGATCAGGATATTTCTTTGCCCCTCTTGTAGTGATAAAGTATAGCTGCCTGAAAATTAATAGGAACCCAATACGGACTGTAAAGTGATCTTTAAAAAAATTACAAACACTTCTATTGCAGACCCGGCAAACATGATGAAAGCCCTCTTTGGAAAAAGTTGTTCTATACTTCCAGTATTTGCTTGACTTAGACATAATTATATCTGATAACACTTTTTATGCTTTATTGCAGCCTCTCTGGCATTCTCTCCGCAATGAGTTAGTATCACAGCTTATCCCTGTGTTTCTAGCTAACCATCCCAACTCTGGGAGTGTCCTACATTATGTATGGCATGGACAGGTCAGTATTAGTTATAATAAATATTATTGCTGTTTTGTTAAATGTTGTAAATGTTAAACCCTACCACCATGGCCAATGATTTGATTTTTAACAACGCTGAACATGATTGGTTTGGTAATTTCTGTAACAAATTAATAGCGTTTGTAGTACCTAAACAATATTTCTGACTGAGAGTCTTGAATCTTGAAAAAGTCTTGAAATTTGCCCAGCAATTTTCCAGACCTGGAAGAAGTCTGGAAAATAGAGATAAAGTCTGGAAAAATGATGAAAAGTCTTGGTTTTTTTTTCAAAGTTACAACAAGCGCTTTATTAGTGAAAATTCGTCGTCCTGTATTCAATCTTGCCCATATGTTTGCAGTGCATCATGAGAAAAACTTAGTTCCTCAGTATATTTTTAAGGTCTGTATTTTATCCCCTATTTGAAAACCTCGAGTCTGAAAAAAGAAGTTGTTGGTTTGGAAAAAGTCTGGAAAAAGTCTTTTTTGGTGATAATTTTTGCAATTATCACCTGATAATGCATTTCCTCTCTGTATGAGGTAAAAAAATCATCTCAGGATAAAATCATCTCAGGATAAAATCATCTCAGTAACTGTTGTATTTTTCACTTCATTCAGGGTCAGTCAACGTCAATTCGTCAGCTAGTGATGCAGGCGATGGCTGAGTGGTATGTTAAAGGTGACATGGACCAGGGACGCCTATCAAGAATATTGGATGTAGCTCAAGACCTCAAGGTAACAATCAGCAATTTGTAGGAGCTTACCATTGTTTTTGCTTACTTAACTGTGCAAATTGTAAATTAATTTTCTTGAGAACTATAGTGCAATATAGTGTGTTCATTTTTTCACTTTACTGACGAACAAGGCCTCTTGATTTAGTACTCAAGTTACCTCTAGAAATTCCATTAACAACCACTCACTGATACTGAAATGACTCCTCAGTACCGTAGCAGAAAATGCTCTTTCAGTGACACCTGATTGTTGCCTATCAACAGTTTGAACTTGTCTTTCAATCTTAAAGGCCTAAAATCAGCCTTTAACCCTTCAAGTCCCAATAGTGTCCAAGATCAATTTTCTCCTTACAATTATCCATACACGGTAAAGAGATAAGTTATGAGAATCAATAAAATGATCAACTAAGAGAAAATACTTTGATCTTTGAACAAATTCTCTCAACTAATTCTTTAAGGAAATTTATGGAGATCAGTTTGGAGAATTTGTATGTGGATACTGGGGCTTAAAGGGTTAAAATGTGTTCTTTTTTACAGCTGGGTCATTTCATTTAACTTGTCTTTCTTGTTTTTTCTTTAGGCGTTATCTATGCTGTTGAATGGTTCTCCATTTGTGTTTGTCATTGATCTTGCTGCCCTGGCATCACGCCGAGAATATCTTAAACTGGACAAATGGTTAAAAGACAAGCTTAAAGAACACCAGGTAACCTCCTCCTTACACAACTTTGTGATTAATGCCAAGGTGAACTTGACCAACACTATTTAAGCAATAGAAAATGTTTTCTGTGTTTGCATATCCTGATATAAACACTCGAGGGGTTGGGAGAATTCGCGACAGTTATGCAAACCCGAGACGAAGTCGAGGGTTTGCATAACTGTCTCGAATTCTCCCAACCCCTTGAGTGTTTATATCAGGATATGCAAACAAAGGAAAAAAGTTTTCTATTGCTTTTATAAAATAACTTTCCCCAGAAAAAAAGCAAAACTACTTTGTTTAACACATTGATTAAAAGAAAAATTCTTACCAGTCGCAAAGTCTTGTACACGAAGCTTGTACGCGTAATCAGTCTTTGTTTTGCAAAAAAGATGCTTTCCAAAATACGAGTTTTTCTCGCTTAGAATGTCAGCTTAAGCGAAGAAAATTGACACACCTTCTTTGTAACGATTTTCCAAGTTTCAGCCGCTGAAGGAATGGATAAATAGAGTAAACTTGTCGAGTTTTGAACTCGAAACTTTTTCAAATTCGTGCTTGTGTGATTAGCTCGCGAAAAACAAAACATCTTGACGTCAAAACCATGTTTACATACTCTGATGTAAACACTCCTCTCGGCCAATCAGAGCGCACGTACTATCTTAGTTATTTTATAAAACATGGTTACCACAGGTAAGGAAACGGTCAGGGAGAAAACTATTTCTTCAAGGTCAGGAAAAAGTCAGGGAATTTCACTTTGTGTATAGGAAAATTTAAGTCTTTGAAAGAAGTCAGGGAAAAGGGAAATTTTAAGAGTACATAATTATTCTTTACCCTCTGCTTTTATTGTTTTCTAAGATTTAAAATTCTTTTGTACATTTTACAGACATTATGTGGTATTGGCAGAATATTGTGTATGAAATTCAACAAGCTGATTTGGGTTTTCAAGAAATTCAATCCTTTT
>JBBMOI010000018.1:6005000-6147500 GCA_038088405.1 Porites divaricata
AGAAAGACAAGACTAACACCGTACAAATGAAATACCATAAAATTTTGAAAATAAGCCCCTCCATGTGTAAGCCCGTCCAAATGTAAGCCCCCCAAACTTGTAACGCAAAAAAACCCTCCGTTAAATTGCCCTTCCAAATATAAGCCCCCCCTCTCCCCGGGGGGCTTGTACTTGGAAATTGCCCTCAAATACAAAGTAAAACAAGGCAAAAACGGTAAGTTCCTTCCAACTGTAAGGCTAGCCCAATCAACGCAAATTGAAATGCAAATTGAAACGCAGATTTCCTTCCTTAGATGAGCCCCTCCGAATATAAGCTCCTCCAAAATAAGCCCCTCAAAAAGGGCCTTTGAAAAATATAAGCCCCAGTTCTTATTTTCGGAATTTTATGGTATCCAATGAAAACTGGAAGACAAGAAGAACATAGTGGAATGACATAGCATGCAGAGAAATGAAAAGAAGACAAGAAACTCCTATGGACAAACTGACATAGAAAGAAAACTGTCAAGGAGAAAAAAGAAAAAAATTATGATGTCTCTTATTACACAGTGTTACATGTATGTGTGAAGCAATGCAAATCAAAAATTTATTTTAACACCACAGCCAAGCATCTCCTGAGTTGGCTGAAATTATCACCCAAATGATAACGAATCATGGTCCTTTGGTGAAAGCTCGGCCTAGTGCTGCTGTGGTAGGGATTCCATTCAAGAGGCAAGGAAGTTTGGATGGAGGACAGCTACCATCCAGTCTGTCTGCCCAGGTTGTTAACATTTAGTAGGACTACATCTATCTAACCTTTGTTTTAACTTAGAGATTTGAAGTTGAGTTTCAGAGTTTTTTAGGTGAAAATGAGACTTCTGGGCTCTTTTTGTTTCTTTTTTTTTTACACTTAAAGAGACTGTCTTATAGCAGATTAGTTGATTTTGTTTTAGTTTTGCCAATTATTGTTACAGCACTTTTCAAAAATTTAACCAACGCTGTTCCTTCTTTTGTATTTGCTCTATTAATTAATTATCCCTTTCATGTTATAAGTTGGTGTTACTGTTCTTGGTCAGTTTCATGCAGGGATTGGCCATTCTTTATGACATTACTCCCGTAAACCCTTGATGCTCAACCAGCGTCAGAGAAAACTACATGTATAACAGCAGGAGCCTAACTCCGTTCTTGCTGAGATGTCCTGTCACAAAGTGCAGGTTATATGGTTGAATTCTGAAAGAAGAATACTGGTGATAGGTTATACGGTAGATTATTGCATATTTTATATTTTTTTAATAGAATTGATGTACTTTCTTTCAGCTTGATCCACTTACAGGGCTCAGCATGCCATCATCATCCCTCCCGACGACCCCAGCCACGCCTACCTCACAGCTGCCCTCATTCCCACCACACCCCCTAACTGGCAACGTACTAGGATCCTCAGGCAGTCTTGGAGCTGTTGGCAGTATAGGTTCAGGTCTATCTTCACAGGCCATACAGAAGCCACTGTCACAACTCGGGCAACTTCCCCTTAGTGCCCCATCCTCGTCAAGTTCAGGTCTTCACTCGCCAAGTTTCAGCTCATCACAGAACCCTTTGTTACAGCAACTTCACCAGGCTAGCAGTTTAGGGCAGCCCATGAGTGGAGCTGCGATGGATAATGCTCGTTTGTTGGCTAATCTTGGCATCCAGAAGCAGCTGGGAAGCAGTTCTCTGTCGCAGCAACAGCAGCAGCAAACTGCGCTTTTGTCCCAGTCTAGGAACCAAGCTGAAAAGTTACGCACAGGTAATTTTGACTAACACAGCTTTGTATTCAGTGAGAAAACTTTGGGCACTTACCAAAAGTCAGAGCTGACCTGCAGGATGGGTGATCTTGAAAATGAAATATTGGTCTTTTCTTGAAAATTTTTGTTAAATTTCGCAACTGCCATGCTTACTAGGGAGGCCAAAGTGGACAGGACTGGCCTGGCCAGCGAGTTTGCACAAAATTAATTGTAAGCATTCTTGCCTATGTTTCTGGAGTAACCCCTTCAACTGTCATTGGTAGATATTGTTGTAATCTCAGACCTCAACAATGATTATCTAAGACATGAGTTAAGTCTGTCCTTGTGTTAAGGAAGGTGTAGGGTGAGGGAATAAGTGTGCAACTCAGACACGAGATGCATGGTCACAATAATATTTGACTCTGGCTTTAATGGCTCAACGGACATTCTTTTGTAGTAGTAGTAAGGAGCTTGTTACTGAAATGTTTCACCTACTACACTCAGCACTGCTACAAAATTGCTTTTTAAAATATAGTTTTATTACCATAGGCACAGAAATCTTAGCTTGTAGTTTATAATGCTGAGTTTCTTCTTCTGTTGTCCTCAGCATCAACAGCTGATGTATCTCAAGTATGGCCAGGGATGGATCAGTCGTTTACAAAAGAGGTTGAAGATGAGGCTAATTCATACTTCCAAAGGATTTACAATCATCCTCCAAATCCTACAATCAGCATTGATGAGGTGTTGGAAATGCTTAAGAAGTTCAAAGATTCACCTGTTAAAAAGGAAAGGGTAGGTACAAAATTTCGTTATCATTTAACCGCGGTGGGATTAGCTCAGTTGGTAGGGCGCTTGACTGCAGAGTGGGAGGTCGCAGGTCGATTCCCGGGGTCGGACCAATACTCAGGGTCTTAAAATAACTGAGAAATGAAGGTACTACCTTGCCCTGCAAATGGCTAGACCTTCGAGTGGCTCGGATGACCACGTAAAATGGCGGTCCCGTCTCCAGTAGGAGACGTTAATATAGTGTCCCCAATTAGCACTTTCGTGCTAAATACATTGACACTCAAATAAAGTGCTTTTTTTTCCCATAGATACTCTTGCATCGACCAGCATCATTTTGGGGGAAAGATGATAGAAAGCTTTCAAATGTTAAAAGTTACAATCGGTGGAGGGGGTGGCTTAACCTCCTTCAATAAAAAAAAGTAATAACCATGTTTACTTTTCTGGTGAAAAAAAGTAAAATTAAGCTTTACTGGGTATTTATTTTTTGAGAATATGCAAAAAAGAAACTTAAACTGAAATCTCATCCTTGTGGTCATCCTCGTCGTCAAATCGCAAGGCCTCTAATTCCAAGATGTGCACCAAGGATGTTTCTGTAGGCATAGTAATAGAGCGATTTTCGTATGACCTTGAAATGAAAACGCGCGAACAAAACAGAAACAACAAACGAATGGAAATAGAGCGATTTGATTGGTTTTTCGAACGGATACAAACGCGCGTGGCTTTTGGTTGGTTAAGCGAACGCTCGCGTAAAACAACTTCATGCCCGAGAACTTTCTAGAAATTAATAGAACCTTCGCTCTGACGTCATACTGCAACACGATTGGCCAATTGAACAATACCTTCTCCATATTGGGGTTTTCTTTGGCGGGAAAACGAAGAGTCCATGTTTTGATCTTTTCATCCATTGGCTTATGAAGCAGACGACGAACACTTACCGAAACCATTTTTCAAGGTCATACGAAAATCGCTCTATTGTTGTGATGTGACTTTTGGCCTCAGACTTACTTTGGAAAATTTCAAGTCCTTTTAGTTTGTGGATAGGTTGTTGTGCAGTGTAAGAGACTGCATTATTATCATGGTGGTTTTTTATTTGGAACGCTGCTCTATTATTTTTAAAAGTGTACTTCTCCATCTAAATTGTGTTAATAATTTAATCTCCACGGTCAGTTTCCGTCAGAACGTTCTGCCTGATAACCTATCTTAAGGCAGAATGTTCCACCTCTCCACCAATCAGTGTGTTCTGTAGAAATACAATATTAGAATCAGGTCACTGAGCTTTATAATAGCCGGCCTTTGAAGTAGCTTCTATTACTGTGAAACTCAGAAAGCCGGTGCCAGGTTGCGTTTTCACAAAACCATTTTATTTTTCATTTTTCACGTCGTAATATTAAATGTTAATTGTCTGTTTTATCCCATGTATTCTGATTGACAACATACTCAGACTCATGCTTTCCTTTGCTTTTTTTACAGGACATATTTTTGTGCATGCTTAGAAACCTGTTTGAAGAGTACAGGTTTTTTCCACAATATCCAGACAAAGAGCTTCACACAACTGCGTGCTTGTTTGGTGGAATTATTGAGCAAGGTTTAGTAACGTAAGTTGCATGATATTATGGTAAAATGTTTTGAATCCAGGGGTGCTTTGTCTGATTTCTTTGTTTACTCTTGCTAAGGCTGCTTTGTGGACTCAATTATTTTTCAGGTTGAAATGCTTCCAAAATTGCCTACTGCAGTCATTGATACACCTGAATTTTCTGCACTGACAACTGCTTGCCATGGCAATTCAACATTTTAGTTTTGTATATATGTTGTAGTTATTTTTTATTTCAGTTAATTTTTATTTTTCCATTGTTTTTGGGTATGGTAATGTATGCTAATGAATTTTAAACAAAGGAAAAACAAAAATTAACTGAAATAAAAAATTAACTACAACATATACGCCAAGTCATAACTAAAGAATTACTACTACGAGATAAGAATCTAAGTGGAAAATATTGAATTTCTGTACTTAATTGAAATTGATCTCTATCGCTGAAAATTAGCCTGAATTTCATCCGATTACTTCGAGTCGTTATTACTCCCTCAGTAACGTCTGAATCGACCGGCCGTTAATGCCGTCCAGTGACGTCACTTCTCCTTGACCTTTACTTTAATTCATGCAAAAAGTAAAACACGGTTTTCAAGTGGCAAACCGAGAAATATCGTTTGAAAATGTCAGCATGATACAGAATTGCTTTATTTTTTTCGATCGTAATTCATGTTTGACATTCAAACTATCAACTGCATGCAGTTGACAACTCTGAACCGGTTGTACTGAATTCTTTAATCAAACTCGGTCGCAATCACGCAATGAAATAAACACACACACGGAACACTTATTTTAAAAACACAATGATTTGCTTTAATTAAAAAGAAGCTATTTCGTCCTTAACGAAGAAAAAAACAAGGAAACAAGAAAGAAAAGCTAACAGAATCATTACACTTGACGGTAAAAATAGCAATAGGTCGAATTATAATATTGAGAAAACTTCGCGTAAACAAAATCACCGGCCGCCGAAACCACAAAGCGGCTCCAACTGTCATTGAATGAAAGACCTACCGACTCTCCGCAATGATTCTTCATTCGCAGTTCAATTTAGCATTTCAGTTTCGAAGACAAGGGCAATTTTGTTGTTTAAGATAAAGATTAAGCTAATCGAAATGTTTGAACTACACGAAAGAATGCCAGGGATGCGATCCGCTGAATATCAAGCGACAATCACGCTAAAAATTTTCATAATTATACATAATTATGCGAATGTTTAGACAAACAGCCAATCAAAATCACTACCCGGTTTTCGGGTAGTGAGTGACGTCACTGGACGGCATTAACGGCTGGTCGATTCAGACGTTGTTGAGAGGAGAAAACGACTCGAAGCAATCGGATGAATTTCAGGCTAGCTGAAAATATCATTGCGAAACTATTTTTCGGTTTCGTTATTCTAAGACTATGGTAGCGACTCAGTACCGGAAACGATCATTACCGTGAAATCCTAGGGCTTGCAAGTGAACAAATGTTTTGTGACAACAAATACAGCAAAAGTCACTAATTTGGCTAATTGTATTCAGTAGTCATGTGCCAGGCTTTAGTGTTTATTGTAATAAGGTCTTTTTAGGATAAAAATGTTTTACATGAAATGTTATTTGGGCTACAATTCATCAGTTTACTCTGATTGTCTGTGTTAAAGCCTTGAGATGTTGTGTGTTCCTACAAATTTGATTGCAATAGGTGGGAAGCTACAGGCTCATGCATTTTCACTTTTTCAAACCCTTCATGTAATTAAACAAAGTCCCCTTTTCCTGTGCACCAATCTTTTATGTGTGGCAGCTTTGAAAAAAGTAGAGCTTAGAGCACTGCTCTAGCCTGCGAGCAAGCTCTTCATTTTGGGAGATATCTTGAAAAGTAGACGCGCAAGAGGCACGCGAGAGGAGAGGCTAGCACTGCTCTGGCAAGTAAGCTTCAACTCTCAATGTATTTGGCGCAAAGTGCCTCCTGAAGTAATGAATTCCTGCCCTAAATGAGACTGTGTGCCTTGAGATATGGTATTTTTTGTTGCTTGAGCCAAAATATCCTGTGTTTTATTTCAGTTATATGGCTCTTGGAATTGCACTACGTTACGTACTAGAGGCTTTGAGAAAACCGTTTGGCTCCAAGATGTACATGTTTGGAATAGCTGCTTTGGATCGTTTCAAGACAAGGTAAAATTAATTCATTCTACCGTAAAAGCTGTAACAATGCAAGGGAAGATAGTGCATGCGGTAATCATGGAGGAAAATAGCTGTTTTATTTTCCGGTGGGTTAGCTTTTGTCAGACTGATCCAGAGGCATTTGACACTTCTTGCTCTTTTCACTTTCATTTGACGCTAATCTTTGAAGAGAAGAATACTGTATGCTTTCTGTGCGAACTTTAAACTGCTAGTGAATGCAGGATGCATTTTCTTACTTGTTTCACTTATTACTCTTTTGATCTGCCATAAGTATGATGATGTTATTAGTGATTTGCTAAGGATTACTCTTTGAGAGTCATTTTCAAAGTGTGGGAACACCCCGTACTACATATTAAATAACGATAGTACTTTATTGCACATACTTCTAAAATAACTGCTGCCTAGGGGAGTTATATCAATATTGTAACTATTGAACACAAGTAAAAAAAAAATATGTTCACAAGTTTCATGCCCCAAAGACGTTTTGTTACGAGACTGCCAATATTTTCTATTTTGTTTCCAATGGTTTTCTGAATTTTTGATCTAAAGGAATTAAAGTTCTGCTGAACATTTCTCTGGAGTCAAAATAATGATTCCTGGCAGGAATATTCTTTGTTTGGGCTCATGAATAGAAATTATTTTGGCATTACACATGTAAATATGACAGAGTTGGGTTTTTTCTTGCTGGTAATTGCACTGTGGTTTCAGCATGGAGAACAACAGTGATGACATGAATTATTTATTCTTTTATAGGCTTAAAGACTATCCTCACTACTGTCAGCATCTTGCATCAATTCCACATTTCATGGAGTTTCCACCTTCGCTGATAGAGTTCATTGAATACGGACAACAGTCCAGGGAGCCGTTGTTGACAGGAAGAAATATTCAGGTTAGCAAGATAAATATATTTTTATTGAGTTTATTCTACAACCAGAAAATGCATTGGTAAATCATGAACTAAAAATCTCTAATAATAATAATAATAATAATAATAATAATAATAATAATAATAATAATAATAATAATAATAATAATCATTATTATAATAATTATGATTCTTGGAAGAATCCCCGGCCAATTAAGCATCAGTGAACTACAAAAGATAACCTTGCTAGGTACAGCACACATTCTGAGGAGGGTGTTATCAAGCTAAAAACTGGCTATCCCCTAGTGCCCCAGGATCATGGTTTGATCTCGGCCCTAGAGACTCTAAGCAAACATTATGTGAGGACAATAATAATAATAATAATAATAATAATAATAATAATAATAATAATAATAATAATAATAATACTGTGACAGAGATTCAAAAGATCTGCATGCTGGGATCTGCGTGAATTCTCAGAAAGGTGCTTAGTGTATAAACAGAATGATTGACTTGAGTGACTGATGCTCCAGGTACATGGTTTGCGCCCGGCTGATGCACAAAAAGAACACCAGCAAAGACTGTGATAGAAGAGACAATAATAATGATGATGATGATAATAATAATAATAATAATTCTTGTACATTATCGAAATTTTATAATAATAATAATAATAATAATAATAATAATAATAATTCTATCGAAATTATCGAAATTTTATTAATGTGGCTAAATGTAATTTAGGCAAAGTTAAATTGCAAGCCAATGCGGTCAGCGGTCTCCTCCTCAAGCGTACTTGATCTGAGGGGTGTCCGCAGGGGCCTTTTGCTTATCTTGTGACTTACGTTGCATCTCACGCTGGCATTTTTGAGCTGATCTTTGCGGATCTGTTGCTGAGCGAATCGTTGCGGATTCTGAAATTCAGAATTTATTCGAATTTAAAACTTTCAGGGTAAAACTCTTAAAAACACACAAGTTGGCAGGACAAAAACTCAATGTACAATGAGATAATCTGTGTTAACTCAAACTAAAAATTAACAAAAGTTACAGAGAAAATAATGGAAAGCGTATACACAGAAATGCATTCAAAAACACACTAAAATCAAAATCTATCGTCCTAAAAGTCCTCTTTCGATGTCAAAATCCATATCTTTTAGGTTCAGATTTACTCTCTTCAATGAACGCGATCCCCTTAAACATAAGAGGGATGTTCTCATTCTGGCGAATGAGACTTTGGTTCTAATCCAAGACATCGTAGTCGAGTAATCCTCGCCTTTCTTGACGGACAGGAGTTCCGCTAAACGCTTGTGATAGACTTGACATTCAGGTGCCATGCCACCAGTAGTGGTGAACACCAGCGGCGTGAACGTGGCTTGTTCCACCTCCATAACTCGGCTTGCGTACATACGTTTCTTCTCGCTTTCATGCTGGCGATATATTTGCTGAGGGGTGAGGTCCTTGTACGATTCCGCATTTGGGTGGCACACCCGTACGTCAAAGAATGTGGAACCCTGTCTAGACCAAAAACCCCGTGCATGAATGTCCAGCCGGGCATCGGGGGCAGTATTAGCCCCTCTGGCTAACGACTCACCGGTAATCTCCTGCAAAACTGGTTCAACTTCAACATCATGACAGACCAAATCAAGCATCTGCGCCTCAAGATCCCGCAGCTCGTTATGACGTTGTATAATGAACCCCCCCCCCCCCCCCCCCCGTTTACAAATCATAGCATGATTGACATTAAAGGGCTGTCCACAGATACATACATTTGGTACGTCATTAATCTGCCAGTCATACCTTAGATGGACTGCGTCTTTGAATTCTCCCTTGTTAAGATTTAAGTCCATTTCCTTTACCGGAATGACAGTTAGCCAACTTGAAGCACCTTTCTCTGCTGCGAGATTGACCGCTCTCCTGGTCTTCTCGGGTAGGGAATTCCTCAGGTCTTCTAATTTATCGTCCAGTCTCACATCTCTCTCTACGCGTGGTTAACTGCAAAGATCTTATCAGAGCATCATCTGGAGGTTCATGCGCTTGGGATACGATTTGCGTGACAAGAGGGGCGGTTACCTGAAGAGACATTGCGTGTTCGAATCCAGCACGCTCGACTGGGTTTTCTAGTCCCAGTCCCCCCATCCTCACTGGTAGTGCCAGCAGTTCTCGTTCACTCGTTGTGCATGTATGGCCCGTAATTGTTGGTATCAGGGCACCACTAATAGCACGTTCCAATGGTTCTAGCAGTTCCTCAATATCAGATAATGTTCTCAGGTAGTACGTCCATTTGTGCTTCAATCCGAAAGTATATGCCACATAGCAGGCTTGTGGTTGGGTTGCTGCAAACTCTGCCAGTTTCATCACCTGGCCAACCCAATCATCCACCTTTTCACTTACATACTCTTCAAGATAAGATCTTGAGCCGAGTACTGCTCCTAAATGCTTCTGACCCCGAGTGGAGATGTTGATTGACGTTTGATCAAAAAGATCCCTCGCTGCCTCTTCTTTCTCAGGCTTAACAATAAGCCAGCACTTTTTCGCATTGGGAAAATATCCCAAGCTCGGACCCGATTCGTTTAGTACACCCCACCATTTCTTCAGTTCCCCCAAGGAACCAGCACCAGTCGCGTCATCTGCGAACCAACACTGCTTTACTAACGTAGAGGCATTCAAGCGTGCTATTAATGGCTGAAGACTTACTGCGTAAAGACACATAGCAAGGGGGTCCCCCTGGGTTGTACCTTCTTCTGATCTCATTTCCTTTCCACCAATGATAATCAGACGTGCCGGTTCTCTATAGGTGTTAATTGCATAAGTGGCTATTGTAGGGCATAATATTCTCACGTTATGCAGAGCAGCAGCCCTATTCAAGGAGTTGAACGCATTAGAGGCATCAATCAATAAGACAGCGTCTGTATTGTCGGCTTCAAATATGCTATGCATCGCGTGAATCGCCGCTTCACTTCCACTCTTTTGTCCTGCACAGACTTGCAGTGAGCCGCTGGCCTCAATAATATCTTGCTTGGTCACCTTTGTTACACATTTTCCAATGATTCTCCTGATAACCTCTCCTACACCGATCGGCCTAACGTCCCCATTGCCTTTATCAAGTGGAATCAACCGACTAGCCAGAATTGGCTCAATAGTGAGGGGATCAACAAACTCTGTACACAGTCGTCTTGCTAGAGTAGCCAAGGAGTCACAGAGGTTCGTGCTGGACTTCTTAAAAGACTTGCAGGCCAGTATTCTCTTGAACCCGTTCGCATCCACGCCCGAGGGCCCACAAGAGCCTTTAGTTTTTAAAGCTGCTTCTCGCACCATCTCCCCGTTTATTTACTGGTATAGGATGGCTGGGACATCCTCCACTGGCCCAAATAACACAGAGCCCGATTTAGCTTGTTGTGCCTGCGGATGTTTATCCGTGAGTTGTTTCATGACTTGATCCGATAATGGTAGTACGCCCCCACAATCCTACCGTAAAGCTGGATGTATCTGACCTTCCATCACAAGTTTAGCGAAGATCTTCGCTTTATTCGGTGGATCCGCTTTCGGAGATCTTTCAAGGTGCCTTTGTATCATAATAATAATAATAATAATAATAATAATAATAATAATAATAATAATAATAATAATAATAATTAATTCACTTATAAAACTATTCCGTCAAGACACTATTTACAATTCCTTTCGTTAAAAAAAAACACTTAGTTTTGTTTAGAAAAATTCATTTAATTAAAAAACAACAACAATTCTTTATTAACATCTTATAAAAAAGGTGCACACAAAACTTCAGTAAAATATTCATAAAAAGAAAGCGTCCGTATCAATATAAAATTCTAGCAACATTCCTTAGCAATTCAAAATTCCAAGAAATCACATAGAGTTGTAAAAAAAAATTCAATTCAAAAGTCCCAGTGGATGACATAACTGTTAATGCGCTGATTCTAATAATACAAGTCATTTCATTCAAAAACACACTAAAGTTAATAATAATAATAATAATAATAATAATAATGATGAAGGCAGAAACGGAAGGATTCATAGTCGCAGCCCAAGACCAAAGCCTAGCTACCAGATCATACCACGCCAACATTATCAAAGACGGTACTAGCCCCCTATGCAGGATGTGTAACAAATATGACGAAACAATCGACCATATCGTGTCTGGGTGTCCTGAACTTGCGAAAACAGAATATACTCACAGACACGATAAAGCAGCCGCGTATATACACTGGAAAGTCTGTCACAACTATAATATCAAGACATCAGAAAAATGGTATGACCATGAGCCACAAACAGTTACAGAAAACGAGGATGTCACAATATTATGGGACATGCCAATACACACAGACAGGAAAATAACAGCCAACAGACCCGATATAGTGATCAAAGACCACAAAACGAAAACCTGTAAATTCATTGACATGGCAGTACCATCGGACAGAAACACATCCGTGAAAGTTACTGAAAAACTATCCAAATATAAGGACTTGGAAATTGAAACAAGCCGAATGTGGGGCATGAGAACGGAAACGATACCAGTTATCATTGGAGCACTTGGAGCTATCAAAAAGGGACTAGAAGCTTATCTTGGAAGAATCCCCGGCCAATTAAGAGCGGCTGTCTGTAAATATCGAGAACCTGCCGTCAAATGGAAATTTCGAAATTCTTCATATTCAGTCAGAAAAAACCCTTTGGTGAAACGTTTTCGAAAATCACAATCAAAGTTCCTAAAGAGTTTTCTTTTTCGAGAAAACCGGCAAAAAGTGAAAAGCTGCCCCACGCCATATAGTCGCCGGTCTAAAACCTTTGAATTAGACCATTTTCAAAGCCCTCGGGAAGAAAGACGGTTCGAGGAAACAAGTTCATCCTTGGCAGGTAAGTAAGGCATCCCAGTTACAATAGTCTGTGGTAAAAATATTGCAAGATAATGAATTTTTTACTCGGTTAAAAGACGCACGAAGATTCCTATCTTCAGCACTATCATAAACAATTAAATTTTGCAAAACTTTGAACGAAAAAGTCACGGCTTGGTACATGGAATTTTAGAAGAATTATTACACCTCAGAAAAGCCCTACTGTTGTAGTACAACATATAAAAAATCCAGCTTGGGCAATTAAAAAGCAACCTGCCGAGAGAGGTAAACGCGCAGTTCATTTTCGATGTTTTTGCATAAAACGCACATTAAAACCGTCACGCAACCGAGGGTAACACAAACTCCAAAAACTTGTCTTGACTTACATTTTTTCGCGGTGATCAGGAAAAAATAGTTTTTACATGTAAAATCAAAAGATTGATCGAGTCTTTTATTGCTCTGGTATGAATTGACTAGTTAGAAAGTTAGATGAGGGCGATCGCAATGAACCAGCTCTGAAAGGTCAAACGGCCGTTTCCATAAATGTCAACAATGCTGAGGAAAGTAAGGAGTCTTGTTTCAAAATATATATATTTTGAAATTCAATTTAATTGATATAAATTTTTTGAGTGGTTGGGTGTATTTTATAGATAGAAATTGCTGGAAAGAAAACGGACTAAGATTCAGACAAACATTGAATTGAAAAGGTAAATAATATGAGTTTCCTAAACCAGCTGATTGAAAGATCATTTGCCGTGTCAAATGCGTATCAATCTTGAAATGTGTGATCTCAGGCCGCTATAGCTACTTTATTAGGTAAGGGGCATTTTATTTGGAGAGGCGGAGGGAGAGTAGAGGCTGAGCAATTTCTTTCATTTTTTTCAGCCGCTCTTATTTGCAGAAGTTTTTTTTTCGCGACAACTGTACAAGTATATTACTTATATTCATAGCCTTTTATCACAGCCCACGCTTCATAAGTTTAGTAAAATCAGAGTCACCGACCTTAGTACCTCTAGCAACAGTTGTTGTATTCTATTTTAATATATGGAGTTAATCTTCATGGGTTTTTAATTTGAAACTGGTTCCAGATTCATTCAAAATCTGTAACTTCTCACAAGTTATAATTAGGCAAGCCTCTGTTACTTAACATTAACAATGGAACAACTGGCTTTCTCTGTTCTCTATTGAAATCTAAAAAATAAAACTTCTAAGCAAGAATGGAATAACAAAGGATTTGCGGTACAAGCGGAGCGAAAATGAACGAAGAATTTAGTGGAGGTGGAAGGGGGTGGAAGCCCGGGAGAATAGAGAGATTAAGATTCACGTTTGCCGCAAACGGGAAACGTCAGACTCAAGTTGAGAATTTCTCAGAATAGAAAATAAGCAAATAAAAACAGTCCGGAAAGATTCCTATTGTTAAAACTGACACAAAACAACTTATTTTTGTCTAGAAACAATAAAGAGTAAACGGAAAATAAGGGGAAAACTTGGTCACGTGGTAAAAATTCACGCCTGCCGTTTGGCGTAAACGTGAATCTTAAAGGGGCTGCGTCACGGTAGTCCAGTTAATTTTGTTTAATTTTACCAATTACTCGCCCTAAATCGCTATGGAACTTAAAGTAAGCAAAGAAATTACAGGTAAATGACAAAATCAGAGATCCGAGACAAACAAATATGTCTCCTGAGCATTATTTTTTAAGTTGCAAGCAGTAGGGATCAACTTTGAAAAGCTGTTAGGCTGAACAGTTTTCAAAAACCCTAATTTCAATCCGTTTCAATCTTCTTCAGTTTTGCCCATCCGTAGCATCTGTTGTTTCTGTTATGTTATTTTAACCTTCCCTTAATGTTTTAAGCGGTTATTTTTATGTTTCTCTTAATTTAACGGGCATTTTGTAATTTTCTTATTTGGCTGAATTTCGTGACACAGCTCCTTTAATCTCTCTAATAAGGGGTGGGACCACTGGGAGGAGTTTGGGAGATGGGAGAGGAAAGGGCGTGTGATGGGAGTTCTAAAAGGGTGGAAAGCGGGAGAAATAGGGGAAAATTACCCAGCAATGCTTAAAATGTACAATCGAAAAATGGCTAAATGACGGTAAAAATAAACGGTCAAAATTTACCCCGACGTTTCGAAATGGAGGTTGCCAAGAAAAACAGAGGAGGAAAAAACTAATAAATGCATGAAACAAAAATGGCTGGTAAGACGGCGAAACTAAACTGCACATTGACAAATACCACTTCAACAAAAACTAAGGATACAAAGCGCTAAGAAGACAGGGCTAAACTTTTGTCATACGAACACTGGTCTACAACAAAATGTATAAAAGACAGGGCTGATACCGTACGAAAAAGCTGGCAATTTTTGCGATTTATTAAACTGGAAGTCAGTTTACGCTCCTGGACACTTTCAAGAACAGGCATTGCTTAGACACATTGCCAAAACAAATTGAGTTGATCCAGGGCTTAACCTGGAAATCTTTTCATTGCAGATTTACGGAGATTCGGCAATGTGAGAAATATTATTTAAAGCTGGGAGGACGAAATTATGTCTATTCAACAATTTTCATTCGAATAAGATTAAAAATATGAGAATTTCCTTTCTAACATTCCCGTTAAACAAATCCCAGAAATGGGTGAGACATAAACGTTTTCCCATGCTCCATTGTGTACCAATTTTTTCTCCTTCTTTTCTTGTGCATGATTTTGTTTTCCGTTTTTGTTAACACCCCTCCTAAGCCCAAAATAAATGGCTGGCTCGTCCCATAGCAAACACGTGAACAACAGGAGACACTATTCGGAATGAATCATGATCAGGAAATGTCATTTACACATGAACGCTTTCTGCAACGAGGTTGGCTAGAGACTTGATCGGAGTCATTATCTTCTCTTGGTTTTAGCTCATTCTTTCTTGGTTTTCGTCTCCTTCGCAGCCGCTCTTGCTGTTCTCCGCCCTCTCGCGTGGACGTTTATCTTAAGCCATTTCCACATTAAAAACGTAGAAGTTTGAATTAACGTGCTGTGTTAAATACTTTTTTGTCCAGGCTGGACCGGTATATTGGAAAACGGGAAAACACAATATTTATTTGGTCAAAAATGGGTAAACATGCAAAGTGCATATATTATTTTCTAAATCTTTTCCCTCAGATTAAAATACAAACCTGATGTTTTCGAATTTACTCGCTTTGAAGTTAGAATATGCGATGAGCATTTACCAGAATTTCCGAGACTGTAAAACAGCCGGTCCTTTTTTATGCCGTTGTATGATTTTCGCACGCGCGTGGGTCTCACACGTTCATAGGGCGTGGCAAATCTCCTTTTCACCCTCGCTCCAGATGTTTCGTTTCAGCGTGGGTTCTTGATCTATTTAAAAATACGAGCTGATTTACAGGCGAAAAAGTTCCATTTCTCTCGTTAACAATTATCCAGCTAACTTGGATACCTTTAACGGACACCTGAGTTAGTACCCTCTGGCATCAGTCCTTTTCTTGTCTTTTTTTTACCTTCGATGAGACGATATCGTATTGAATACTTTGCTCTCTACGCCGTGCTAATTACAAAATAATTGTCCCACACGCACAATTGGCTATCAAATGGTTTACCCAAGTGACCAAAACCCTAAAAACCTTGTTCTTTGTTATCTGCTACCATCTGTCTCCGAGGCAGCCTGCGGGAAAAGTCCAGAGCTTCGGGCCCGAGGGCTGGGGGTATAGTGAGGGTGGGGGTATAGTGAACGTGGGCAAATAAAACAAACTTTTCATTGTACTGTTTTCTTGTGTGTGTATGTGTGTGTATATGAAGTATTTCTGGCCGCGTGAAACAATAACGCCGGTTGTTCGTTTTCTTTTTTAAAGTGTGGGTATTCCGTCTTTTTGTTGATGCAATGTAAGTCAGGTTCTCTATATTTTTTACATAAATTTTTAAACGAAACAGCATTTTTGCGCTTGATGAAAATTCCCGGGGTGGGAATTACGGCCTTTTTTGTGTGCCCTACGGTGGGGAATAGACCGACAAGTGAGAGATAGATGGTAGAAAAGAACCATTCAGAGGCCGATCCTGTACTCTTTGTAAAGAGTTGCAAGGTTTTACACAGGTAATGACGTACTTCAAATTGTTCCTCTGAGTTCACTGATGATAAATTTGCCTGTAACGTTCACAAGAGGAAACTTTGACTACTTTCTTGGCCGGTTTTATGGCGTATTTTATGAAGAGGCGAGTGCTCTTCAGTTGTTTGTTTTAACTATATTACTTTTGTACTGAACATTTTGTGTCAAGAATTTAACAATTTGTAATAGATTTAAAACATTTTATCGACCAGGTGGGAAGAGCGCATTAAGGGCGACCTTCCCCCTGGGTCACTGATAAAAAATAAATTAAAAAAGGAGTACCTAGTACCTTGGTTGGTGTCGATATCATTTGTTGACCTTTGTTGTTTGGTTCGCCAAACGCAGTTTTTTCCCATTTGAACTCTAACAACTTCCAGCCCCTCAGTAACAGGTTTTTATCGAATGAAACAAACTTTCAGATGCATTTTATCAAAGATTCCTGATTTGAGATACTGTGCATGAATTTTCAAGTTTCTGCTTTCGTTAAGCCAGTATGGAAATATGTAGGTATTGACGCTGCACTTGAAATTCAACCCGGCAGTTTTCACTTATTCCATTTATACGTTAAAATTAAAAAAAAAAAGCGATAGAAGACTTAAATATTCATTAGGTGCTACATTATAGAACATTATATTACATTATATTCATCTTCATTGAAAAAATATGCATATCTGGGCACATTAAATATAAGTTTATGGAGTTTGTGTTACCCTCGGTTGCGTGACTGTTTGAAAATTTTGTGCAAAAAAACATCGAAAATGAACTGCGCGTTTACCTCTCTCGGCAGGTTGCTTTTTAATTGCCCAAGCTGGATTTTTTATATGTTGTACTACAACAGTAAGGCTTTTCTGAGGTGTAATAATTCTTCTAAAATTCCATGTACCAAGCCGTGACTTTTTCGTTCAAAGTTTTGCAAAATTTAATTGTTTATGAAAGTGCTGAAGATAGGAATCTTCGGGCGTTTTTTAACCGAGTAAAAAATTCATTATCTTGCAATATTTTTACCACAGACTATTGTAACTGGGATGCCTTACTTACCTGCCAAGGATGAACTTGTTTCCTCGAACCGTCTTTCTTCCCGAGGGCTTTGAAAATGGTCTAATTCAAAGGTTTTAGACCGGCGACTATATGGCGTGGGGCAGCTTTTCACTTTTTGCCGGTTTTCTCGAAAAAGAAAACTCTTTAGGAACTTTGATTGTGATTTTCGAAAACGTTTCACCAAAGGGTTTTTTCTGACTGAATATGAAGAATTTCGAAATTTCCATTTGACGGCAAGTTCTCGATATTTACAGACAGCCGCTCTTAAGCATCAGTGAACTACAAAAGATAACCTTGCTAGGTACAGCACACATTCTGAGGAGGGTGTTATCAATCTAAAAACTGGCTATCCCCTAGTGCCCCAGGATCATGGCTTGATCCTGGCCCTAGAGACTCTAAGCAAACATTATGTGAGGACAATAATAATAATAATAATAATAATAATAATAATAATAATAATAATAATAATAATAATAAGTACTGTCCCTGTAAGAAGAAGGAAAAGAGAGACCTGGGACCCTGGGCTCCTAAGGACTATAAACCAGGCTGAACATCCTGCCTGAGTCTACAAGGAATGGACATAATAATAATAATAAAAAGTAATACAGCACTGCTTGGTACATAATAATCATAATCATACTGGTGCAGTAGGGGTACCTTTGAAATGGAATAGTATTCCATCCAGCAGTCAATTTAATAAAACTTTGCAGTGTGTAGCTAATGTTTTTGGACTCTAAAACTGAAATTTACTGAAATTTGTGATTATGTGTTGCTCTCTTTCCAGGACCCATTGACATCACGGCTTCTGAACCGTGCAACACCCACCCTGGCAGGTGTTGCACCTACTTCAACCTTTACAAGCACACCAGCAAGTCGCTCTGTGCCGCTGGGTCCCACAATCCCCTTGGGACCATCTGCTCCTCTGGCTTCTTCTATTCCTCCAGCGCCTACTGTAACTTCTAATAGCACTGTTGTATCTTCAGCTAAAACTACCACTGTTCAAGGTAGGTCTGGGTAAAAGGTATTTTTGTTGCTTTTGGTTGTTGGCAATCATTTGTAAATTAGTTGTCTCCGACAAGGAATTGCATTATTAGTTTGGTTAAACTGTAGATAACAGGGTGGAATGGTTAATGTGAAGGCTGTCAGACCCCTTTTTTACTACTTCATCCTTCTCTCATTGGTCAAAATCGAAGGGGACGTAAAATAACCTAAACAACTGTTCGAAAGAATAGGGAACGTTTCCCCGGTGGTGTGGTCTACCTTTCACGCATCATTCATATTATGGGCTATGGGTGGGTTATAGTAAGCTCATTAACGGACTGATAGCGTCTGCCACAGGCGTCCTTAAATGCTGACGTCCGGGCTTACTGTTAACATGTTACTATGTAATGTAAAGAGGGCGCGTCTTGTTGTTCTCTATCCACGACATTACATTACATTACAATGAAAATGTCGCATAAATTTATTCAGTCACAATTTGTGAACAAGAAACTAAGGATTGTGCAACATAGGGAGCTTCCTACATCTTTGATGTTTGTAAACCTTATGACATGATTTTTGTGGCTGGTCACCATTCCGCTCAGCAGGGTCGTATCAAACTTTGGGTTGTATTTTTGAGTTGACAGTGGCACACATTTTCGCTCCTTTTATGGCCATTTTCATTGCGTTCAGAAAAGCACCACTATTGTTCGCAAAACAAAAGTTGCGATTACCGACGTGTAGCAAAATCATCAACCGCGAAATTCAAAAACTTGGGAAGCCAACGTAGCCGGTTACAATGCATTTAATATTTCCTGTTACTACGAAATTCTCCGCCGCGATAAGACAGAAAAAAGTATTTACACGCAAAAAAACGTGCCGCGAAGACATTTACCCCACAGATGCAGTTCAGCGAGGTATGTTTTGTTTGAATAACCCAGCCCACCGTGAGTGAACTAAAGCAGTTTTAGTCGCAAATGAATAATTTGTATAGGGACCCAGCTTCAAACGCTCAACGAGAATAGCTTTTCATTTGTAACGGACAGCACTTCATTGTGTGTCGGAACCCCAATCGCTGTGACTGTCGTTTGTGTTTCACACATAATTCCTCCGCTTGCCCCTTGAGTGGCACACCGAGTTTTGTGTGGGTTTGCGGGACACAATATTTTCTAGTTACTATTATTATTGTGCTTTGTTTTCAGATGTAGCCGCCTCCCCTGTGAGTCGTAAAGAACCATCCATCGCCACTGCAAATAACATAGATACTCTGTTGGGTGCAACAGAAAGTAGCGAGATAGTGCAGCCACCAGAAGCAGTCCAGGATAAAGTCCACTTTATATTCAACAACATTTCCCAGGCAACTCTACATCAAAAGGTGAGTCTCAACAACCTGTGAGATACAGCAGAAGTCATGGAATATCCATTCAACAGTGGTTGATTTTATATCTGAATTGACAGGTGTAAATTTCTATCAGTTAGTTGGTTATAAAGTTGAGGGCTCAAAAGAAATTTGGGACTGTTGTCGATGGTGTAGACCAGCCAAAGAAATTTTAGCTTGGCCATGTAACTTCTCTGACTGGTATAATAAATTTATTGTTTATTGTTAGAAATAAAACGATAATAACTTGAATGTACCTAACCTAACATCAAAAACAAAGTGGCAAAAAAGATTCTTATTATCTTGAAACACGATGGTGTTGTGCAGATGCGTTGCGTGTTGGCTTGATGATACGCAGAAGCCAAGAAAAGGCTTAATACATTAAACCCAAAATTTTCCATTGTTTTGACCGCCTGACAATTCCTTGCCTGCAAACACAGCCAGTCATCCCAGCAGCGGGGAGTGATGAGATGCAGTTGTATTCGTAAACTAGACTATCCCAAGTGTTGCTTTATTGCATGGCTTTGTTCCCAGATGAAGTAAATTAAAATTTCACATTTTTCAGATGGGGAATCTACATCTGAAAAATATTAGTTTTGATCAGAACACTATCTAGATTACGTTAAAAAAAAATCCCCCATGATACTTATGAGTCTCTTATGTCTTGAGAGCACACTAAACATAATATTCTTTTACACTGTACGAGATACTGTAATGTAGAAAAGTGATATTTTTCTGCAAATGCCTTATCTTACTTATGAAAGAGAAAGGTATGAGTGAAGTTCACTATTGTACGCATTATAGTTGATATTTTAATGCCACTGAAAGAGTATACATCGGTGGTTACTTAGATTCGGGTGGTAAACTTTAGTTCATGGACCTCTGTGGTATAAGGTCGTCTTTTATCGCAAAGTAACTTGTTAAGTAAATAATTCTGTCTGACATCATTCTGAAATATGAAAAAAGTGTAGCCCAGGCTGATTCTGAGAGGAACTGTTTGTCCTCATTCGAAAGATTTTTGCAAATTTTTCGTTCCTTACCTTTTAACAATGAGTTGTGTGCTGAATCATGAAGTTTACATCTTGCGAAATAAAGTGCCCGTAGAGATTTTGAAACTATTAACACATTTTAATAACCAGTTTGAGTGTTTTTAGTGTAAGAGTTGATTTTTAAATGTTGCTGTTTTCTTAAAGGCTGAAGAGCTAAAAAATCTTCTTCAAAATGAGCACATACTGTGGATATCCCAGTATCTTGTGATGAAGAGAGCGAGCATTGAGCCTAACTTTCATCAGCTGTACTTGGAGTTCATGGAATCACTAGAGTTGTCCAACTTTGCGAGAGAGGTGCTGAAGGAAACATACAGAAATATAAAGGTAGGTAGCAAAGAAAAGTGTGAACAAATCCCATGTTTAGCTTCTGTCTAACTTGAACTTCCAGCTGTTTATGAGTCTCTCCTGAGATAATACGACAATATGTAATCGCCAATAAGAAATCGTAGCATAAATACCATAAGCTGTCATTTATAAGCCCTGGGATTACACATATTCGTATGGGGTTTTAGGAGAGCTTATATATGGAGAGGCTTATATCCGACAGGGCTTATAACCAGAATAGCAAAAGTGCTTTGAAACACGCTAAGCAGTGCTGATCAAAATGCGTACTTTTTCGTATTCTGGTTTTTAATTAACGATTCAAATATCACAATAAATCAAAAGCTAGAGCTGGGCTTTATAATTAGATGTATAACTGGTAGGACTTGTAAGCGGCAGTTTATGGTACTTACTTATCCTCTCCTCTCGTGCTTTGATCTTTTATCAAATTCTCTCAACTAATTCTTTGGAAATATATGGAGATCAGTATGGAGAATTTGGGTGTGGATATCGGGCCTAAAAGGGTTAAGGAATCTCGGTGGCAGCTGTTTTTGTGACCTGTGATCTTTGACCTGTTTTTATCAATAAATCTTTGTTGTCATTCACGTTCCTTGACTGACTTGGTAATGTTCTTCTGCCATAGGTGCTTCTTCAATCTGACAAAGTTCCAGCAAACTTCTCTGATCGATCACTATTAAAGAACCTTGGACACTGGCTTGGACTTCAGACATTAGCTCGGAACAAGTCCATCCTCATGAAGGTACCATTACTCACTATTGCACGGTTACTGTTATTTACCCATTTCATACAAAAGAAATACAGTCAATTGTAACACATCCAGACTTACAATTCCACCAGTAGCACCGCACACAAATGACGTCTAATTTGCATTGTTTGTCTAACTTTTGTCGTTTTGGTCGAATTGACAGATTTTTAGAACGGAGAAGAACTTGCACTGATCTGCCTTTCGTTTACCCGGAACCCGCAGAACCGTGCAAGTTTTTGAACGGCATATAGTTCTGTAATCTGTAACAGAATTTGCGCAGTTCCGTGAAAAGGGGTTGCACAGGAAAACCATTCATCTGTTCAAAAATTTGTCCGGACCTGTGTAAACGCGGTCCTTAGGTGATGTTACACGGGATGATTCGCAACGACGATTTTTAGCGTAACACAGCATTGCAATGTTGGAACAATGTTGTAACCAGTCGAAACAATGTCGCAACAATGTTGCAACGCTATGTTGCGCTAAAAATCGTCGTTGCGAATCGTCTCATGTAACATCACCTTTACTTTCAGTTCGATAAATAGTAACTGTGCGCAGAGGTATTTTATCATGAATTTATTCAAATGTAGCTCTTTGTGGGTGCAGTCCGTAACTAATAACTACCGGTAAAGCTGTTTTGTCAAAATGTAAATGATCCATAAGATAAAAATAAACACTGTACAAATATCGTTACTTCTGTTTGAGCATAATGTAAGAAAAATCCGTTATTGAATTTTCTTATTCGGTATTTTGAGTCATCCAAATCGTTTAACTTGTTATTTGAAATTATTTGGTTCATAGACTGTTACTAAGTTGTTAGCCACTGACGAAGCAACAAATAATAGAGTGTTCACAATTTCAACTTTCCTGTAATGCTCAAACAGCATATTAATACGTGCTGTGTTATTTACTGATGGCATCGTTTTCTCCTGAAGGATCTGGATCTTAAGTCACTGATAATCGAGGCGTATTTCAAAGGGCAGCAGGTATTGTGCTAAAATTTGCAAAAGCAATGTAAGGTAATTCCCTTGTTTTGCACTGCGTATCACCTACTGCGCATAACATTGCGACTTCAGAGGTGGCGGTGAATTTCACCGGTCGCCTAAAAAGAGGTAGTAAAGGCCCCTTTGTGGTCCAAATGCTTTTACAAACCATTTTGATAACTCTACCCGGTTAAAAAGGTGTTTTTCTTGAAACTCGCCTCAGTCCCTTCTCGCAAAATGATCATTTGAAGCCGAAATTGTCCCTTTGTTATCTTTTTGCGATAAACCGAGAACGGTGATACGCCTTTTTTAATTGTGTTTTTTACTCGATATAGCCACACAAAATATACATCTTAAGGAGAAAAAGATCTTTATAGTAGAAGTTTTAAATTTTTAGGTATGAATGACGTAAAACTCCGCATTTAGAGCCACAGAGAAGTATCAGATAATGTTAAAAATCTCCATTTCTCTCCATTTTTTCAAACTCGGGTTATTTGAACTCATTATTCTGAAAACATATGGCCCAGACAAACAAACGGGCTTTAGGTTTTAGTAAGATACATAGTTTTTGCTATGTGATAAGTTTTTGGGGGTTGTTCAAGTTTCGAATATTTCGCGTGCATCTGGGCACAGAGCAAAAACCAAGCATGGTGACCCCATCGTTTTTATCGCAGTTTTTGAATGTCCTGTAATTATATGGATGACAATTGAGATTTGTGCCAAGTTTGAAAAAACTCTGGATAGTAAATCCTTTTCAAGGGAATTACCTTAGGTATTGTAATCTTACTTTTTACAGACACGTCATGTAACAAAGTTGCTTGCTCATGGCATTTTAAGAAGCGAGATTATAATTTTTTTCTCATTTAATCTCTTGTACTCCAAGTTAATTTCCTTCATCCAAAAAAATCTTTGGTCCTTTATTTTTACTTATCACAGGTTTTTTTGTATCTTATTGAATTTATTTTTCGAGACATTCACTGCCAGATTGTTCAACAGTATTGGGAAAAATTTGCATTTGTTTTCTTTTTTAATCAAACGTGCCCTTCCCCTCTCCCACCCCACAAACAACATTGGACGCTTATGTCAAGTATTTTCCCCTATTTCAACATTGAATAGGGTGGGAGACGAGGGAGAATTGGTTAGATATTTTCGAAAAAGTTGCACTGTTTTATGATTGCATTCAGAAGTTACAGAACATTACAATTACTGCATCATTGTCCTAAAGACTTTTGTCTAGGATTGTTGGTTGTCCTGTGCTCAGATTCTTGTAACTTGTATCTAACTTGTGAGTTTGTGAATTAAATCCTTCGGTGTGACCATTCAAACGAAACCTCTTTGGCTGTACTTTCCTTTTATACTATCTATTTATCAGAATTTTACAAAATGAAATTTGGTAATTTTGGTTAATTAATTTTTTACTTCAGCCACAAATTATAATTGTAGAGCTCACTTTTTTTCTTCTTGTTCCAGGAAATGCTTTATGTTGTGCCGTTTGTGGCTAAAGTGATAGAGTCATCAGCCAAGAGTAAAGTGTTTAAGCCGCCTAACCCCTGGGTGATGGCCATCATGGCTGTGTTGGTTGAACTTCATCAAGTGCCTGACTTAAAGGTAAGTGACCGAACTTTCTGCTCTACTAAGAGGTAGCTTGGCCAAGTGGTCAGCAAATTTGGCAGTCCTCCGTTTGAGTCCCATTTTGACCACTAGTTGGATTTTTTATTCAATCTTGTTCAACTTGGGACAAATTTGCATTTGTGTGTTGTTGTTGTTGTTGTTGTTTTTAAATCAAGCATGCCCGTCCCCTCTCCCACCCCACAAACAACTTTGGACGCCTGTGTCAAGTATTTTCCCCTGTTTCAACATTGAATAGGGTGGGGAAGGAGGAAGAATTGGTTAGACATTTTCGAAAAAGTTGCACTGTTTTATGAGTGCATTCAGAAATTGCAGAACATTATAATTACTGCATCACTGTCCTAGAGACTTTTGTCCAGGATTGTTGGTTGTCCTGTGCTCAATTACCAAGTAATGCACCCTTTGAATAGCCAACTTATTGTCTGTTGTCAGTTTTTCCATTCTGTTATATTTGTGTTATTTATTTCAAATTACTTGAGTGGAGTGCCGGTAAAATAGCCAGAACAACTAAGTGCATTTCTACTATAAACAGAACATTTTATTTAATCTAACAGCAGTTTCATTAGATAGCTGGTGAGTTTGGAGTTGGTTATAGTTGGTCATGTGCCAGTCTCCCTCTCAAGCGTACTGTCTTCCCTGTGTTACTTAAATCTACAAAAGAGCAACTTCATTTACCTTTTGAAATATAGTGTTTGGCTGAAATGTCAAGAGTTTAAATTATGTTATACAAAAAGACTGGCCAATGTTATAGCTGATTTTGTACACTCTCTTTAACCTTTTTTTTTTCAGTTGAATCTTAAGTTTGAAGTGGAAGTACTTTGTAACACATTATCACTGGAGATGAAGGTAAGTGTTGATTTTAATTGCTCCATAATTTCTGCATTACTGCGTTATTTCTGGATTTTGATTTATGACGTATGTTTCCAGGAAATCAAAGCATCTGAACTCTTAAAGGACCCGGAACGTTTGAAACACATTCCTCATCAGTTATCATCACCAGAGAAGGACAAGCAGCGTGAGTGAAAAATTAGTCTGGCTAAAAAAAGTTTAACTCCTGATTGTATAATAAATTTCTATCTCATAAATGTCTATCTTATTATAGGAAATTAACGCTTCACAAAATAAACGCGAATTCAAAGTTTCGCGTTTATTTAAGTCGCGTTAATTTTTGTAAACGTTAATTTCCTCGACCTTAATTTCCGTTATCTTGGCCCCAAATGCTCGATATACTTTTGAATTGCTTGGCACCTAAGAAACATTTATATCAGGATGGTGATCGGACAGTATCAGTGAAACTGTGAGGAACCCTCGAAGTGGCTAGATTTCCTTGCTTGGCCTCTTCGTACGTTTAGGGAAAGTACCTCTAACAAAGTTCCCATTTCGGATTGTATAGATAACAAATGTAAGTTAAACTTAATTCCTGTTGTCTCAGCAAGTCAGTTTGTTTTATGTGAACATCGCCTTAATTTCCTTCAGTTTGAAATGCCACCCTCCCTTTCGCGTTAATGTCCCTTATTCGAGAGTCGTTTGCCATTAAATTCGCGTTAATTTAAGACGCGTTTATTTTCATGGAGCGTTCATTTCTCATAATAAGGTATCTTTAATTCCTTGCAGCTGCTGTAAGCAACAGCTCCACCCCCACCCCCACAACATCTGCTCAGCAAGGTCAACCTCCCTTGGCACCCCCACCCCCTCAGTATTCATACCAAGAGATCAATGTGGCCTCCCTGGCTGGACTGGCTCCTCATATTCAAGTTAATTCACAGGTTTGTATAAACAGTTGTCTTCAGTAACTTTTGAAGATAATGAATCTGTAGAAATGATAGTTGGTTCATGTTATAAAGCAACTAGGACGGTATCCAGTCAGACTGTTGATGAGCAGTGATCCACTTAAAATTCTACTTCCAGATCATATTATTCTGATCTGAAATTACCCTGTTTACTTTCTAGAAAATCAATCCCTTTGTTTTATTAATCTCTAGAGACTCATGGAATTCTTTACTTCAGAACAAGTCATGGATAGTGAATGTTTTGAGCAAAACCTTCGCCCAAAATAGCAACAAATTGAGGGAATTTGTTGTTCAATGTGAAGTGTAGTATCCTTCGCGGCCGTTCTTCTTTGGGAGAGGAGCGTTGCGTGCGTGCGAGACGAATTACGGCTGCGTTCGAGACTGTATAAAGTTTTGGCTTGTTTCCGACTCAAGTTCTGAGTCTTATGGTTGGCCTGGGCCTTTATCGTGATGTGGCTGAAACAGTTTTGATGGATCTAATCAGTCAAGAAGTTAATAGTTGAGGAAGAGTTGGCCTAAAAGGGCAAAAGCCTCGAAACGAGTTGACCAGACGCACCCAATTAGCTTTAAAAGAATATTGGATTCTAAAGCTTAAAAGACCATTTGTTGTTGTTGTAAATGTTGTACCAAGTAACGTTTCTCTCTCTTTACAGATCCCACTATTCCAGCAGCATCCTCATCTAAAGCAGTTTGTGCGTCCAGCGATTGAACGAGCTGTACAGGAACTGGTCCATCCAGTGGTGGAGAGATCAATTAAAATATGCCTTACAACTGCTGAGATGATTGTGAAAAAGGTGAGCGATTTACTAATCGTCTCTGTTGAACACTGGAGCAATAGGGAGCTTAAGCAAATGCGTTTTTGAATGACCCCATGTCAAACGGAAGTTAGACTTCTTGATTTTAATAGAGACCTTGGGCGCTTTCCATTCAACCCAAAATTCCAGAAATTTCGGTTAGTACATCAAATGGAACGGATGATTTCGGTTTGGTCCGACCGGAATATTCGGGACCAGCTTTGAAGGTGGTCCACAGTGACCGGTCCGGTCATTTCGGTCGGGTGGACCGAAATGTCCCTTTCCATTTGACAAAATTGTTGTTCCCAGTACCGCTCTTTTGTATCCTGCTTCCAAGAACAATAACCAGACGCTCAGTGGCTTGTGTCGGGTCTGTGCAACCGGAATGTACCGTTCCATTGGGCACGTGGAATTTCCGAAATTTCAAACCGGAATTTTTGTTGAATGGAAAGTGCCCCTTAAGATTGAGGTTTTCCAGTATTTCCCGCGAAGCGCGAACGCCAAGAAGTCACGTGACGAGGGCGTTGCCGTCAGGTTTGCGGTTTGAGGTTCACATTTGTACGGCTAGACCACGCTTCAGAGGTAAGTGATTGACCGCAAGGTTTTTGGGAAATCCGGATGTAGATTTTCAAAATCTAAATCCGGATTTCCCAATCGAAAGCGAAATCCGAAAACGGATTTCACCTCCGAGAAATCCGTCCTCAGGGTGGATTTCTATTAAGAAATCCAAATCCGGATTTTTTGGATTTCCTTTTTATCATTCGATTGGGAAATCCGAAAAAGGATTTGCAAAACTGTTCTCGTGAACAGCGGTCTTCTTTTTGCTAATTATGCATGCGCGTGCAAGACCGCTGTTCTTAAGAACAGTTTTTCAAATCCTTTTGCGGATTTCCCAATCGAACAGTAAAATGAAAATCCAAAAACAGATATCTCAGCGTTGAAATCCGTTTTCGGATTTCCCGTTCGATTGGAAATCCGAAATCCGGATTTCCCAATCGAACGCAACCTTAGTGTTCAGTACAACGAACGGGGTTATGTCCTGTGAAATTTATCGACAGTCTGCGGCCCACATCACCACTGATCCACGATTTATTTATTTATTTATTTATTTTATTTTCAAGTTCTTTTTAACCGATCCTCGATCCTGATTTTCCAGTAAACCTTGATTATTCTCTTTTTTTTCGACCACTGAAGTGATCAGTTGTTCCAAAATAAACAACACTTTCAAGCCATAGAATTCTTGGACCAACCCGTTCCGGAAAAGCTCGATATGGGATTTCTATTCTGTGGACATGAAGTGTTGCAAGTAGAGTGTGCAATTAGTCAAGTTCAAAGCTACCCTTATAAACACATCCGTGACACTTTAGGGTGGATTTTCACTGATGCGTTTTTGGCTCCGCACGTTAATTTTAGTCACGTAAATCAAATAGAGGTATGACATAAAGTATTGAGATTTAACGTCAAATTAAGTGAGTTTCTACTTTTACGCTTACATAATTGTACGTGCGGCCTTTCATACATTGCCTTTACCGTAAATCCTCTATTAAGTCCCCCGGGGGGCTTATTTTTTTCAAGCACTTTTGAGGGGGGGGGGGGGGGGCTTATTTAATTTAGCGAAACGCATCACCTGTAGCAAAAATACCGTGATATGAGACAGAGTAGACTTGCGCGTTGTACAATTAAAGTCACTGTCAAAAGTATTTAATTCACTTGTGGGAGCCTAAAAGTAACAAAAACTTAGCTTAGAATTTTCACTGACAGGAGCAAGGTTTCTCGAGGACGGACTTGTGGTTCCTGGGCGATACACTGCTTTGTCTAACGAGAAGAAAATGGTGGCAATTCTCCACAGAGAGCTAGAGCGCAAAATTGAGAAAGTTAAGCATATGAAGTTGGAGGTCATGCCGCTGAAGACCAAAAACAATATGAACTTCCAGCCTGAATAAATCACAACTGATCAGTCCACGTTAATCGTTAATTTTTTTGTGAAGAATAAGGATTGGGGGAGGGGGAGGGGGGGCTTAATAGAGGAGAGGGGGGCTTATTAGAGAGGGGGGGCTTAATTGAGGATTTACGGTATTTTATTTGCGAACGCAAATTTTACGCAAGTGCGCACGTAAAAATTACGCGACAGTGGATACTTGATATCTCAAGTATTTATGAGGTGCAACACGACTTCACATCTTAACAACTGCGAAAATCTATCAATTAAATACATTTCCTGTAATTGCGACAATATTCTGAGAAACGTAACGCCTTAAAAAGCCACAAAATCGTAAGGATTTCCCCGCTATAATATTTTCTCATCTTGCTTGGGGATATTTCCTATTTAAAGTGCCTGCATGTCGTGCATAATTACACGAAAATCAAGGACCTCCATTCGAGGAAAATTACATCATTGCCAAACTTACACGCGTCATTTCAGTCATCGCCGAAAATAAACCGCATTCTCAACACGAGATTCATTTCCATACAATGAAAGTCGTCACGATTCTTATCCCCAGTTTCCACGGTCTTCGCTTGGAACGCGGGACCTACAAACTAGGTCCGACAAAAAAAAAACGACTGCATTTTAAGAGTCTCGCTCTGCTTACGCAGCTCGACTAAAAACGTAATTTGAAGGCAATTTCTCAGCTATAATAGAAGTAAGTGGGTGAATGAAAACAAACATGGCAGCCGCGAGCTACCACCCGCGAATCTTAGGTTCCAGATATGGGCAGACGGATAACGTGACACGCGGCGTTGACCGCAAACCGCAGTTTGTCGTTTGCAGTAAATGATCAAACCTCGATATTAAGGTGTCTAATATGCCTTGATGCACACAAGATTTGCGGAACAAATTGGGCGAAATCACTGCCCAAGAGCACAAAAAAGCCACCACGTCGTTCCAAATCGTGTTTTGCTTAGGCTCACTAATATTCACTGGATATGAAATTTACGTCTTTGTAGTGCATACTTAAAGAGTTCGATACCCCAAATATTCCGCTTGGTAGATAACGGCCAGCTATTGTCAGAAATGCAAAAAATGGAGTAAGGCTTATTGAATACCATAGAGTTTTGAGCGACTTTAGATAATGTAAATGTGAATTTCCACTGTGGCGTAATTTTAATTTTTACGTGCGTAAATAAAATAGAGGCCATGTAAAAAATGCCGCGCGTACTTTTACGTTTACGCGCGACCTTCCATACATTGCCCCTATTTTATTCATGCGCGTAAGAATTAAAATTACGCGACAGTGGAAATCCACCTTAGGTTTTAACAGAGCTGCAGAGAACAGTCGGTCATCGGACTGTGCCCCTCTTATTGACCACTCCAGAAATATCATAACATACCATAATGCTCTTTGTTTGTGACCCCAAAATTTTGCATAAGCATTGTCTTCAGTTTCTCTTGGGAGTTAAAATGGCCCCAAGAGAAACTGAAAACAATGCTTATGCAAATTTTGGGGTGCCAAACAAAGAGCATTATGGTATGTTATGATATTTTCTGGAGTGGTCAATTGTAAGACTAAAATTTACCCACAATCCTACTTGCAGTCGGACGTGATGACTGGAAAGGTTAAGACTGTCATTTTGTCGCTAAAGATTTGCATAGCAGTTGCAGATATTAAAAGTCAACATAATGTATCAGGTCCGACAACTTTTCTGTCAAGTTGTGCGACTAAACCGGTGACCTGTTTGGACACGTGACCTTTCTGGAAAGAAAAGGCATTTGAAAAAACTAAAGTTGTAAACAAAATAGTCTATAAAATTAAGTGCAGTAGATACAGGCGAACCTATTGATTTTAACGCAAATACGCCTACCTACAATCGGCGACAAAATTGTTGAGACATTACTCAAATAGGGTAACAACAGATAACAAAAGAATCCACACCCCTCCCCTCCCCTTCATTCAACGTTGGGGTGTTGTTTTCTATAGGTAGCTCGAACAGTGGCACAACTTTTCATGGGGGGGATGAGGGAGGGAAAGCTCTATTTTCCCCTTTGGAAGTCAGTAAAAGGTCAGAAAGTCCCTTTAAGGGCGAAGTGTCTCAACTAATTTTGTCGCCGATTGTAGTAACATTTCTCTCCTCATAGTTATGTCTTTTGTTTTCTTATTCGTGCTAAATTATTATTGAGTTTGAGAAAACGTTTTCGTGGATTGTTTTTACTCCTCTGCAGGATTTTGCATTGGATCCTGAAGAGTCCCGGATGAGAGCAGCCGCCCATCACATGGTACGCTTCATGACAGCAGGCATGGCGTTGATCACGTGTAGAGAACCGCTCTTGATCAGCATCAACAACAATCTCAGATCGAACTTCCTGGCAGCTCTCAGGGTAAGAAAATAATACTTTGTTTTAGAGCAGAGAAGTCACTTTAAGCTAAAATCATACAAATGCCATTTGGCACTAGTGGCAAAGTGAACTGCCAGTAGAATTAAAGATTTTTGTTTACAATAATATTTTTCTGTAGTGTCTATGCTTTGCTCTGATTTTTTCCTATTAGTTATTGTAATTGATAAGTTGTCTTATTTACTTATATATCTTTAATTCTATTTATTCTTCAATTTTCTTCTCTCTTCTAATATATATACTATTGTCTGTGTTGTTTGTGTTTTGACTTTGCTTTTTGTCTTTGTTAGTTTTTTACTGACCTTAATTTGTATTTACAAAATTGTAATACTGGCTGCCTGCCCTTTTTAACCCTAAAGTTATTTCAGGCAGCCAGACCCCTATTTATTTATTCTTTCTATATTAGTATTATATCACTTTGTAATATTTAGGGCAAAAAATAAATTTGTTGTTGTTGTTGTTGTTGTTGTTTGGTGAGATGTTTGCCTTCTAAAGGTTCAAAGAAAATTTCTTAAGAATGCCTGGGACTATTTTGAGAAAGCAGCCCACATTTTATGATGCCACAACTAGTTTCCCCGTGAAATGACGTCTGACAAACGAGCGAAGAAATTCCATACTGATGACGCGTCGCTACCCAGATCTGGGTAAAGCAAATTTCTTTTACACTAATTCGCCATTCCGCGTTGAAAGAAACGGTAGCGTCGCGTAATGTCGGCTGTTTTCTCAGGCTGGAGAGGGACCAATTTTAGGCAGGCGTCAGTCTTACAGAGATGTACGTTTTATAAGGGAAAGTATAGTAAACTGCGTCACTTCCAATGTGTTTTGTTAATCGTGGATTCATTGTGAGCTGGTTTCTTTGCTGGGGAGCGGGCAATGAAGAAGCAACGCGAGCCGGTTTTTAATTCGCTCTCCATCTGCTTGTAACTGGGCCTGCTGTATCCCCAACGCGATACCGAGCTGATAGGTTTCTTAAGTGGGTTATGGAGTTGTTGTATGAATGACTGTTTGCTTAGGGTTAGGGTTTGACCGCGGAAGAGTTAGCTCAGTCGGTAGAGCGCTTGACTGCAAAGAGGGAGGTCGAGGATTCGATTCCCGAGGCCGGACCAATACTCGCGGTCTTAAAATAACTGAGAAATGAAGGTGCTGCCATTACCCTGCAAACGGCTAGTCCTTCGCGTGGCCCAGATGACCACATAAAATGGCGGTCCCGTCTCCAGTAGGAGACGTGAAAATAGTGCCCCTAGTTGGTACTTTCGTGCTAAATACGTTTACACTCAAAGTGCATTTTTTGTTTTGCTGGATTTGATTAATTGAGTGATTCATTGATTTATTAATTAATTTTAGGGTGCAAACCAACAACAGAAAGACATGATTGAACAAGCTTCGTCAGTTATTAGCGAAGATAGCACAGAGCTTGCCTGCGCATTTATTCAAAAGACTGCGGTGGAAAAAGCTCTGCCGGAGATGGACAAACGGCTTACTACGGTACACTTTTTTTGTTAACTAGTTCTAAGTGTGTGTGCTGTGGGTTTAAACTTTTTGAGTCTTGTCAACCTCTCTCCTCCAAGCAACTTTGTGTGAAATTCAAATAGTATCGCATGCTCACAGGTTAGCAGTCTAGGGGAGCTGACTGGCCAGGCCATTCCCGTCGTAACGATTATTTCATTTTAAATCAAAACTATCCAGCCAGATAGGTCAAATCCTGGATAGCATGCACAAAAGAAATCGTTTTTTCAGCAAAAACTCTAGGAAAAAACCTATTTCATTTTCAAAATGACTGGTCCGTCCATGGTCCGGCCGGCCAGTTCTGACTTTTGGAAAGCGCTTTAAGGCCGTTTACCATTCATCAGAACTGTCCAGTCGTCAGGCGAATTCCAATATTATTCAGGACTATCCAGCTACAATAGATCAGTTTATTTCTAAATGGTATGCATGGGTGTGACGTGTTTTAGTAAAAATTCTGAGAAAAGACTAATATTTCCTTATCAAAGGAACCATGTTTAGCCGGCCAGTTCTGACTATTTCAGTCTTCCCAGCAAGGGGTTTGAGTAATAGAGCGGATCGTTGTAATTCCCATTTCAGGAGTTTGATGTTCGTCGTCGTGCCCGTAGTGAGGGTCGACGGTACTGCGATCCAGTGGTGCTGACGTACCAAGCAGAGCGCATGCCTGAACAGATCAGGCTGAAGGTGAGTACAGTACGCTGAAGAGTTTCGAGTGTACTCAAAGTCAAAGCTAGAATGTGCATGGAATCTGCCACAGAGTCTTGGGAATTTATAATGTTACAGTAAAATTCTTGTGGACGTTTCTGTGTTTTATTCCATTTTCGCTTGTTAACTTGAAGGGATGCCCCAAACGGTCGAAGTCGGGTCTAACGAATGACCCCGCATCAATCTCGTTCCCAGAGCATCCGTTACTTTTGTCCAGCGGATGGGGCAACGAACGCTCTGGAAGAATCCAAAACCGGAACCACAAAATCCTGGTTCCGGTTTAACTGCGCCTGCGTGAAATTGTTTACCCATTTGACCAAGAGAAGGTCTCAAATGCAAGGGAAATTTTCCTTGCTCCCACATTGCTGCAATTTCCTCTTTCCAAAGCAGTTTTTCTTCTGTGACCTTTGATGTATGTATTTAGTGAAGAAAGACAAGTAAAGGGTCAAAAGTGTCTATTTATTTAGACGCCGCGAATGAACATTTGTTAGTCACGACGACACACATTCTTTCGTGCACGGAATAAACACAGGTGTATGCAAATTTGAAAGGTTCAGTGGCATAAATGTATATCATCTCTTTAAAAAAAAAAAGCATTGGAATGACTTTCAAAAATAAGAAAAAGGAAATTTTGAAAAAAATGTCACTGTAGCCTGATTTCGGAAATTATCGATCGAGGTTAACGTTTTTCTTAACGGTTCCAGGTCGTATGAGATTTAAGTGTACACAAGTGGCCTGTCAAAATCAAATCAACGTGCTCGCTGTTTTTTGATTAGCAAAGAAATTTGCATGTGATGAATACGATTTTATCGGCCAATCAGAGATGGTTTTTTACGGATTCTTCCAGAGGTTAGTGATCCCCGTCGCTGTACAAAAGGATCGCGGCCTCTGGGAACGAGATAGACCCCGCATTGACACTCGCGTCCTGGTCGCGAGTTCATTTAAAATACGAGAAAAGAGAGGACTGTCAGAAAATTTATGTTAAAAAAATAGACTTCTGAGGGTGACATAATCGTTGGACGAACCGTGGCACTATAAATGCTGTTATTTATTTATTTGTTTGTTTATTTATTGACAGGTTGGTGGTGTGAATGCCAATCAGACAGCTGTCTACGAAGAATTTGCTCGCAGCATCCCTGGGTTCCAACCCCCACCCGCTGGAGAGGGAATTACCACCCCACCCCTGCCAAAACCAATCCAGTACGAGCACGGAATTCTGGGTAATGCTGAGGTAAGTTGTTGCCGTTTCTTTTGTCTAATAGGAACCGTTGCTGGTAAAGGGAGGCACGTAAGCATTCTATCCACGGACTCGAAAGTTTGAACGACCTTGTACAGGCAGGAAAGTCCTGCTCAGTGGCTTTCATTTCAGTGGTGATACTGAGCACTTCTTAGACTACGAGTAGTCCCCCATTTTTCCTCAGGGATCGTAGAGGGAGTGAAACGCGAGCGCGCGTGAAGATCACCCCACGCGAGAAAGGCGAGACGCGGCGGGGTGATTTTCACGCGCCTTCGCGTTTCGCTCGCTCTACTATCCCTGAGGAAAAATGGGGACTACTCGTAGTGTAAGCACTTCTTTCAGACTCAAATGACGATGCATGATAAAATAGACTTCAGAGTCTCTGTACATTCAGACGTTAGAAGGACCACATTGTAGAGACTACTAAACGTGACCACCCAAGAACGCCTTTTTGTAGCTTTTATCCTTATGGTGCATTGTCGCCTTCACAGCCACTTTTGTCTTGTCACACAACCGAGACAAAAACAACTGCACGGAAGACTACATGGTGCATTTACATAAAACCTTTAAGTCCCAATGGTGAACAACATCAATTTTCTCCCAACAATATCCATACACTGTCAAGAGATACGGTTATGAGAATTGATAAAATGATCACCAAAAGGAAAATGCGTTGATATTTTATAAATTTCTCTCAACATATTCTTTAAAGAAATGTATGGAGTTCAGTTTGGAGAATTTGTATGTGTATATTGGGGCTTAAAGGGTTAAACCAAATTACGGGTCCCCAGTTTGTAACGTCTGCGAAGCAGCACCGATATCCTTGTTTTGAGACCCCCAACAGACTCAAAGAATTACCGGAAATGCGTTTTCCCCTCAACCTGATTGGCAAATCGACAGTGGCATTTTTAACGGGTAAACCATGGTGTTTACCCAAACCCTGGTACACAGGTGGTAGCCCTGAACAAGGATTTCGGCGCTGTTTTGCAAACGGACTTAACCAGAAGTTAAGTTCCGTCGGTGGCGCAGAAACACAAAGCGACTTTCTCTGGGAGTATTTCTCAGATGATTAAATACTGTATTCAAATTTTTCTTTCTCTTCAACCAAGGCCTTTATGCCAGATGAGGTGGTCCAAATCCTGGGCAAATGTGCGGCGGAAATCGAGCAGCATCTGCATGCCATCATGGCTCCACCAACCAGTCAGCATGTAGCTACAATACGCAGTCTGCTGGATGCAGTACTGCAGGCTCGCATATCTAGGGACAACATGGCTGCCCTCAGGCTTCTACATAAGGTTGGTATGACTGTGCTGTGACAATTACAGTTTTCACCAATCTTGATCTTTTGATGTGCGTTCCACTCTAGTCTTGTCTTGTTGTGAATTTCTTAGCCGCTGGCTGTTATCTAGGGGGACGTTTTGTGAGTACGGGTAGACAAACGGGTTTACCTCGTGCTCATGCTTAAGAGGACTATGTTTGCCGAAATTCGATTATGGTATTTTTCGCTGCTCGCCAGCATTTTTCGCTCGTCTGCGCCGACCGAGAGCCTGGCACAGGCTATTTCTATTTCAGGGGAGTAAGAAGTACCCGTAATTACAGATAAGGCGGAGGGTAATTTGCGCATCACCTTAGCCGTGTACCGAAAACGTCTTAGCTTTAAGTCCCTTTCATAAATGTGGCCATGTTATTTGCCCTAGGCTGCTGAAGGACTACTTGAAGGTGTTGCTCCGCTTGCCGGCGATGCAGAGCTGTCTCTCAGATACCGCGACTGTCATCTGATAGTGCTAAGAGGGCTCCAGGACCCGCGGGGATATGGCCCCACCTGGACTGCCAGACATGTCACAAAGTAAGTGAGCATCATTGACCCTTTAAGCCCCGATATTTATCCACCTGCTATTTCTCCCAACAATAACACTGCAGGGTTCGCACACACCTTGAAAGTCCTTAAAAATCCTTGAATTTTAAAATAAAAATTCAAGGCCTTGAGAGTCCTTGAAAATTGCGGTCAGTGCTGGAAAGTCCTTGAATTTCGGTGCGAACTTTATAATTTAAGTAGAACTCCAAAGGAAAAGGAGCAAACACAGAAAGACCTTCGAGATAAAATTACCTATGTTGTGGAAGAACTAAAAAAAAAGACATACAATTAAGGCTTTTTTTGAATTGAATAGAGTCCTTGAAATATGGAAAATGTGTCCTTGAAAGTCCTTGAAAAGTCCTTGAATTTTTTGTTCAAAAACGGGTACGAACCCTGACACTGGGTGATCAAACAGACAGGTTATGAGAATGAATGAAATGATCTGTCACCAAAGATGCAATGTTGTGATGTTAGAACAAATTCTCCCAAGTAGTACCATAAGGAATGTACGAAAAACCGTGTAGAGAATATGCATGTTCATGTTAGGGCTTAAGAGTTAATCGTACTAGAAGGAGTGAGGGTCTCGGATTTGATCACCGAAGATGTTTTTTCATTGCCTGTATTGGGAGAAGAAAATACATTTCTTAACAAATCGGAAAGAAAGAAAGAGTTAAAGCGTGACGGGTCCATCACTGAGGGGTGGGACCATTTTATTTTTGACGAGGTGTGAGTGTAGGAGCTTTCTCAGAGAAATGCTGTTTCTTTGTAGCAAAATATCAAGTCTGTTCCAGATTCCAAGATACCGTCAGTTACATCTAAGCGTGTACACGTGAGGAAAAAACATGTTCTAATTGGGTGCAAACATGACATGTTTTGCCGCCAAAAATTCGAAGTTTGGAGTAGGCGGCTGTTGTCGACTTGATTTGTTTCGCTCAACAAAATATTTCTGTAAGATTTTTAGACGTTAAGAATAATTTTCGGAGGTAAGTGTGCTGTTTCTGAGCAAGAAATATGCCTGAAAGTTGAGAGAAATAAAATATGGGCGGAACTCGCTAATCAAAAACATGTAGACAACTTACCTTTGGTGCGACAATTTGATTTTACGTCTGTCAAACTTCAAATGTTTGGCGGCAAAACACGTCATGTTCGTCACCCTATAAGAGTATGTTTTTTTTTTTGTCTCGTGTCCACCCTTAGATGCAACCGACGGTAGTAGTTGAGAGATCGTGACTGTCCCCTTCCCCTGATCTTCGCTTAGTTTGATTTCGCGACTTCTTAACTATGAGAGAGCCTGACATTGGCTACAAAATGTCTTTTAAAACTTTCTTGCAGCCCATCGCTTGCTTTATTTAACCCTGCGCGTGATTTTTTAAGGTGCGGAAGGGAGAATTGCCTCACCGGCGTTGTTCTTCTGCAGTGCTTTTTGCAACAGAAGTAGAGGAGAAGTAGGGTGTTTCTGTATAATGAATACAATCCTAAAGAAAAGTGAGCAAAGAAAATTTCCTATCTTTCTTTGAACGACAGCCTGAATTGCCCTTTTTACAAAAATGCAAATACTCTGCTCTCCGATGTTTGGATCACTTTATCGTTTTTTAGATCATTTTATGCTTTTTTTCTTACTCTTTCTCTTACTTTTTATTGTTATGTCCAGGTTTGTGTGCGATTGCCCGCCTGAGCTGAAGTTTAACGTGGACGCCATTGATATTCTGATTAGAAGTCATTTGCTGAACATGAGAGAGTTCGATCTTCACCTTGTGCAGGTACCGCAAATATTTAACATTTTCACAAATATTTTAGGGTCATCCACACACTCTTTAGTCACACTACCAGACTTGCCAGTCTATTAAAGACAAAATCTTGAGATTGTGGACCTAGAGCTGGGCAAAGTAGCGAGAAATGGGAAAACGTAGGGTGATTTCCCAAATTTCCCAGTGGAAGGACTTGCTGCAGCGATTGTGGGCAGGACAGGTTTGTTGGCGGCCATCTTGAAATGACATTTGCGGTGGCAATGGCTTAAGGATGAAAAATGTAAACAATGCACCAAGTGAACAATTCACACGTTTTCTTTAGTTTGAGTTTACTATCTAATTTAGAATGCTCCGAACGTTTTTTGCAGTTTGACTTTTCGAGAAATCGTGAGAAGTCAGTTGTTAACTCCTGTGAGCGTTAGATTGGTGTAGAAATCGTGAGACTAAAGTCGTGAGCCTTGGCAAGTCTGCACTACTCACTGTTTGATTCTAGAATTCTATTCGAATTCGATATCACGTTTGCAACAAGCGGCACAGATTTTTGAACGTGGTTATTTTCTCGTGCCATTTAAAACCGTGTCTGCCGTTTGCCGAGCGTAGCCTCATACAGTTTTATTGGCTCGTCACCCACTAACCTGCGAGCAAGCTCTCCATACGCTCTTCTCACGTATGGTAATATGCCCGTCCAACCTCGTTTTTGAGTACAAGTTCTTTTGAAATGCTAATCAGACGATGTTTTCGTATTTGAATTTCAAAAGAATTTTTACTCGTAAACGAGGTTGGACGGGCATATTACCATATGTGAGAAGAGCGTATTTGTGGGAGTCGCGAGAAGTCTTGCGAGAGCAGCTCGGGAAAGGAGACGCGAGTGTGAGTGCTTCGCCGCTCGCGTGGGCGTTCTCTCGCGGCTCGCTTCGCTCATCATAAATGGAGAGCTTGCTTGTAGGCTAGTCACGCACTCCTTCCTATCGTTGCATGACGAAGGACGTTCTGCATAGTAGGTTATTTCAGGTTTATGTAACCAAGAGTAACAACTTAGGTTTACGGTAGGAATGGTATGGTCATCTTTGCCGTTTACCTTGAAACCTGTAGCCGGAGAAAATAGCCGATATTTCGCGACACCCGGGGGGTTACTCCTGGGAATTCTTGGTGGGGGTGTTCCGCCCGATTCTCCAAATCCTGACCCCATTACAGACCAAAAAATGTAATTTTCCACACCTGTCTTCAGACCAGACCTCTAAAATCCCTACCCGTTTACAGACCTGGCCACGTCATCAATTGTTGGTTTTCACATGACGTTACCAAAATGCAAACTAAAAAACTATCGATCCTACCGAGATTTTACTTTCACGATGCATTAGAACAGCTGAAAACTAATTTTCAAACAAATTTTCGCTTCAAAAGGATTCTTGGTTTTGTGATAGAGTGCGCTTGAATTTCTAAGCTTGTGCGTGACGCGGCATTTACATGACGGCCAAGCTAGCTGTCATGTAGGTTAAAAAAATTGACTTATTTTAGGAAATTTTGTTATCTAAACAGTTCATGTATTAGAAAAAGTATTACTTTAATGTTTATGAGTTTCTCGAAGAATAAATTCACGCTTTTGTAGCAAAACTCGGTAACAGATGTTTCTGTTGGTTTCCGTCCGCCATGTTGGAGCTCATCCGGATGAGCTCCAGCATGGCGTCTCCATACAAAGCTCTATAAATTTGGGTAAAACATTTCTTCGGATATCTCGTATACGAATTATTCCTTCAACCCAAATCTTGGCAAGGGTCTTTGTATATTTACCTCCTTTCATTTCCAAGATTCTGGACTTTATCTGTCGAATGGTTTTAATTTTTATTTTAATCTGTTTTGAATGGCGTGACACTGAAAACCAGCAATACTTAGATTAGAGCGTAAACAAAAAAATTCTTCAAATACATTTCCAAATCGCATATTTCTATTTCGTTTTTAGTCATTTGGAATTGAAATGAGAAAAACGTTCATACGCTCCCTATTTCCCTCGAAAACCATACCCGATTCCAGACCAAAATCGACAAAGTGTATACCCGTTTTTAAACCAAAAAGGCACACAAACTACACCCTTTGGGGCGGCACATACCCATATGACTTGTATAAGGAGGTACCCCCCCCCCGTATCCCTATGCCACCACTGGTTTCCCTTCAAAATGAGGTCTAAAGGACGAGCGCAAAAATTCCATACTGATGACGTGTCTCTACCCTAATCTGGTAAGTGGTGCTTGTGATTGGTTGAAGCAAATTTCCAACCAATCAGAATCACTAGTGACGCGTCATCAGTATGGAATTTGTGCGCTCCTTCCTTTAAGGTCGGTACACACCAGGCGACACGTCGCAGCGACAAATCGCTTCGTGTGTGCTGGAGTATTTTTGTGAAAATCTTTGTCTCTGCTACATAATTTTGCCGCAGCAACAAGTCGCATAAAATCAAATCAGACAGAATTTGTGTGACTTGTTGCTCCGACAAAATTATGTTGAAGAGGCAACGATTTTCACAAAAGTTCTCCAGTACACACGAAGCGATTAGCTGCTGCGACGTGTCGCCGCAACGTGTCGCTGCAACGTGTTGCCTCAACTAGTCGCCCGACCTGTACACACTGAGTGATCTGTCGCGGCGACTTGTTGCTGCAACTTTTCGCCTGGTGTGTACCGACCTTCACTGTCATTTCGCGGGAAACCCATCCTCGGAGACCCAGGGGCAGCTAGTCGGGACGATACAATGTTCGTGCCCCCGGGTCTCCGAAGATGCTGGAAACCAGTCATGGCGTCGCGAAATGTCATTTGTTTTCTTCAGCCATGAAACCTGTTGGTTAATTCAGCAATAGACCACACCTGCTATGGGTTGACCAAGCCGAAGGCGAGTGATTTACAAGCTTCTCGAGTGTTCTCCCAACATCCCAAGTGGGTTATCTCGCCGGTAAACCCATAGAAAGTGTGGTCTATTGCTTTTATGAAATAACTTTTAAGTTTTCTATGAGTTTACCGGCACAATAAACCGTAGGTTTTTAACCAATCAGAACGAGCCTACTATCTTAGTTATTTTATAACATCTTTTATTGAACCGTTTACTGTAGAACTTATTCGTATAATTGGTGATTTTTTTCCCTTTCAGTGTATAGACAATGGCCACAATCTTCAGGCGCTACACTTTGCCATTCAACTTGCCAAGTATGTGACCGATGAAAAACACAGTCCACATGTCACGGAGGTAAGATTTCCAGTACAAAGGTAGAAATGTTATAAGAAAGTGGTTGTCAAATTCTGGATGGTGCTTCAGATTTTAATGTCAGAAGTGATCACACTAGCCACACTCTTCTCTCCGATGCCTTGTGTTTTTCTGCTGTCCTTACTCCTATTTATTGCCAGACCCTGAAATCTTTAGTGTCATTGAGCAATAGCTCTAAATTTTTATCGCTTGAGAATAAAGGTCATCTCTTTATAAGAGATTGAAGGCATTTAAGATGACTCTCAAATTTGGCCCCAAAGTGGGAATACAAGCTTAATTCCTGCTGTACCTGAAAAACTGAATAGGTCTGTATTGTTTCTTTATAATGTGAATTTTTTCTCTTTCTCTAGAACGATCTCTATCACACCATTGAATCTCTGACAAGAATAGCTCACAGCAGACAAAGTTCCGAAGGGTGCGTTTGGTCATTATTTTTTACGATTTTATTCAGTTATTGAGTATTTCCTGTTTCAAACAAGAATTTACTCTCCATTTTATGCATCAAATCCTACCTACCTCGAGTAAATTTGATGTGTTTTCTAAGGTACTTCTAACATTTGAAGCGACTGTTGATTAACTTTTTCAAAGTATCCATTCAAGAGTTTGGTTTATTTTTTCGAGATATATAATGTGGTTCTGACTTCCAAGTCCGCCTGTATTGTTACCTCTCGCTGAAGGAAAAAATTCTTTTTCAGTACGAACACTTTGTTCTTTTTTTTTGTCATTTTGACTGCCGTATTTATTTGATTAAACGCCGCGGCGTCTATTAACTTTTTAGCGTTTCCGACTCGGCGTTATTCGAGGACGGGGCCTATTTCAAAATCACTTCTCTTAAGTCACCGACAACAATTACGATAAATCATTTGTAAATATTATGCAGAACAGAAAGCTGTTTAAAGTTCTAGTGTCTCACTTTTTTGCTGAGGTAAAATCGTTATTGCTTGGATTGTGTAGATTAACAAGTTTGACAGAGCTTTTTTCTTATAATGCCCAAATAAACGCTGCATTCTTCTAATTGGGTGCGGCGTTTATTCGAACGCGGCGTTTATTAGTAATTTTGCTTCCACCTACCTGCGGCGATTAATCAAGGGCGACGTTTATTCGAGGGAGGCGTCTAATCGAGTAAATACGGTAGTTTTCAACGAAACCAAAATTTGCCGTGATTTTTGTTGGACGTTGACTGTGGGCGCTGGTAAGATTTCAAGGGAATACAAGTTAATCATTGTTTTATTACAATCTCCAGGTTGTCTTCATTATTGGAGGCTGCCCACAATGGTCCGCTGCCATCTCAGACTGCTAGCGCGCACCATGAGATAGGTGACAACAAGGCGCCTGGAGGACCCACATCCCTAACATCCGGTGTGTCATCCGGGGTCTCTAGTACGTTCCATGCGTTTGAGGATCCACCTGGTCTGCACGAAAAGGTACCTGGGAAACCAAAATCCATCTTATCCACCTTTGGGACAACTGGGGCCTGCAAGTAAATTGCAAAGTGACCTGTTAGAACGGGTGCTCGCGCCAAAACGTTGCCTTGTGCAGAATTGCGTACGCGTAGTAAGAAGTAGCCCTTATGGAAATATCAACTGACCCCCTCATACACGTCGACCGCTTATCTTATTCTTATATGTGAAATGATATCATGTTTAAATAAAGCTTATGAATGGATGGATGTTTCGGGCTCAGTCATTAAAGGGTTATACCCCTCCCCCAAGCGGACTGAGGAGAAGATGACTGCAACTGTCAAATAGAGGTCAATTTAACAGTAATTACAGGGAACGATCCACGGTACTTTTACCTTGACAAGTGACTCGTTAATATACCTCTTAGTGTTTGATTTTTTTCCTTCTCATACCACTTGTTTTCGTTTAGGTTGAGTTCTTATTAAGAGAATGGGTGCGCCTCTGTCATCAGCCCGGTGCTGGAAAGGAAAGTGAGAAAGCCTTCTCCACATTTGTTGCACTGGTGAGAATCTTTTTCTTTGTGTACATTGAGCATGGAAGGGGTGATGCAGCCATGGTCTAATGTGTTGTTGTTGTTGTTTTTTTGTACGTTTTAGCTACATCAGCAGGGTATCTTACGTACAGACGATCTGATTACGAGATTTTTCCGCATCAGTACTGAGTTGTGCGTGGAGGTCACTTATAGGGCCTTGGGAGATCACGTGAGTTTATATTTATTTAGCACAGTTAACAAGGAGCGCGGGCGTGGTCAGTGGTCAGTCGTTTGGCTCAAGGGCAGTCAGCCTTTCTTGTCTTCGTTTAGCCTTTTGATCATTCTTTTACCCCCACCCCTCCCCCCTTTATTTTTCCACTTACAGATCAGGTCCCCGTTGTTTAAAAACTGGATAGCGCTATCCGATGGATAAATCTCTATCCAGTGGATAACATAATTGGTTTCCCAAGTACTTATGTGCTGGATAGTGATTTATCCGGTGGATAGCGCTATCCAGCTTTTGAGCAACTGGGACCAGTGTGACAGGTGCCTGGTTCCATTGGCGTGGGGACTCATGGCTGAAGGGCGCGGGTTTGCCAGCCATGGGGGCGTAACTCTGTCTAGGGGCTGGCTGAGCCAAAAGTGGAAGCTCCTGGACATTCCGGGCGCCCACTTCCACTAAGCGACGCAGTTGTTAAAGGATAAATCATCTCGCTTTGATGTCGCTTTTTAATTTTGTATTCTTTAAACTGCACCAGGGGATCTAGATATCTTAAGGTTGATATCCACAGTGGAAAGCTTTTACTTTTGGGCAGAAATTGAGTTTCTTTTTAGTTAATGTCTTAAATCAAAGTAGGCCGAGGGTAGCGGTATAGGCATTGCTTAGTTTAGTCAGTTTTAATCCTTTGGAGAAACTGTCTCTTCATACAATAGAGAGTCCAGGTTTAGAGTCCGGAGTCAGTCATCCGGAGTCAGTTGTTTCAAAGGCCGATTAGCGCCAACCCGAGGTTCAATTTAAATCTGGGTCTCTCTTTTCTTTCGTTCAAAATTATTTTCTCCGATAATTTTCTTTTTCCTTTTTAGAGGATCCAGTCATCGAATTGTTGAGAAAAGGAATTAAACTGAATCTTCTTTTTGATTCAAATTTCGCGCAAAACCTGGACTATCTTAACTCGGCTTCGAACAATCCCAGAGTTTTATTGCAGACAATCAGACAAAATTACTTCAGAGTCGGTTAGCCACTATTGTCCGCCTTAAAGAAGTCTCCGTAAAACACTAGGTTGAGGTTGTTCAGTAAACTGAGTCATTATTATTTAAAGTTGCATTGTGGGAAGGTTTTGGATACTCCATGGTTTCTCAGAAAACTGGGACATAGTTGTGTCCAGTTGCATTGTGGGAAGGTTTTGGGTACGCCATGGTTTCTTTAATAGGCTAATACGAGGTCACACAGGAAACCGGGTCATCGTTGTGTCCAGTTGCATTGTGGGAAGGTTTTAGGTACGCCATGGTTTCTTTGGTAGGTTAATACGAGGTCATCGTTGTGTCCAGTTGCATTGTGGGAAGGTTTTGGATTCGCCATCGCCTCTTTTTTAAAGGGTTACGAGGTTGCACAGGAAACTGGCCATTGTTGTGTCGAGTTGAATTGTGGGAAGCTTTTGGGTACGCCACGGTTTCTTTAACAGGCTAATACGAGGTCACACAGGAAACTGGGTCATTGTTGTGTCCAGTTGTATTGTGGGAAGGTTTTCGGTTCGCCATCTCCTCTTTTTAACTCCATACTTGTCCAATACTCCGACAAATTTATGCATGGCTTTGTTAAATTTCTCATTGTTTTGCTTCGTTCTTTATTGTTATGCTTTTGTACAGTATTGTAATGTGAAGACAATACAATACAATGCCATGCATAAATTTGTCGGAGTATTGGACAACCCTCTTTAACTCGTGGGTACGCTCGTGCGTACCACGAGTTATTGCAGGGACAGGGATATGCAAATGAGTCACTCGCTCACTCGTAGTAGACGTTTTCGTAATTAATCGGGTTCGAACTCGAGAGCGCGAAGATCTATCGTTTCCAAAGAAGCACGCGCTCGGCGAAGTTCGGTGGCATCAAATTCCTCGCTGAGAGCGTGCATCGTGCTCTACAGCACGGTCAGAGGATAGAAGTCTTACCAAATTTAAGACACGCAGGAATCTTTCAGATTAGTACGATTCAGGAGCCTTTGACTCGTCCAGGCGTTAAACTTGACGAGAAGATGAGCATTTGCTCTTCTACTCCGACCTTCAACTTCGACGCTGGCTTGATCTCATACCTTGTAGTAATGTAGTAGGTTATGTGTATGAATGAATGTATAATAAATAAAGGCACTTCTTCTTCTTCTTCTTCTTCTTCTTCTTCTTTATAAGGACTCCTTAAGATCTCCGGGGGAAATGGATGTGATTTTGAGCATTAGCTTTAAAATAACAGCAGAAATCGAGATAAGAAAACATAAGCTTATGTTTTGCGTCCTATTTCGCGGAGGAGTTGTGTCGACTTTGTATCGCATATGTTCTTTCATTGCCATGAAATGTGTTTACATTGTTTTTTACTGTCAGTAACCTGATTTCAGTTAGCCTTAAATTTCATCCGATTGCTTCGAGTCGTTTTTTCAATCGGTTAAATATGGCCACAGGGTCCAGAGGAGATGTGTTTGTTGTTAGGGCATCAAAACCCATCGAAAACCTCTGAAAAATCGCGTTACAGTTTCGTTAGACCGCAAACCAAGAGACTGAGGGGTCGCAAGATCGGCTTATAGTATAAAACACGGAAATTGTCCATTTTTTTACTCGGCACTTCGTGCAGCAAGAAAAGTATTGTGTTTCCAGAACAAGGATAGTATATTTATAATCTGAATTTCTATCATTTCCTAAAATTTACTGTGGGAAAAGCAGAGGTGATAACTAATTGATCGTTTTCTAAACAACATACCCACGAGTTGACGATAGTCTTTCTTTGATTTATAGGTTACGAGGTTGCACAGGAAACTAGGTCATTGTTGTGTCGTGTTGCATTGTGGGAAGGTTTTGAGTACGCCATCGCTTCTTTCATTGGCTATTACCAGGTTGCGCAGGAAACTGGGTCAAAGTCGTCTCCCGAAACCGTCTCCCTAAACCAATTCGACACAATACGGACCCAGTCCCACGCGCCAGCCGCCCAAATGGCCGATAGTCACCTCTTATTGTTTTACCTTACTACGTTCTCACTGACTCCCAACATTTTCTCCTCAGCCCACCAGCCCCACCATGGCGCGTGCAAAGTGTTACAACACCCTGGATGCCTACTGCAGGTTAATAGCTTTGCTGGTGCGTCACTCCGGAGATGCGTCCAATAACGTGACCAAAATCAATCTGCTTAGCAGGGTAAGGAGTAGGCAAATCCTCTGAACACGCACGCCAATTCGCCACTCTACAGACGAGAAGGAACGTGGGCCAAATTAACTTTTGCAAAGACTTCTGGGACTGTTGCTAGGGACAGCCAATAGCTGACCAGCGCATCCCCAGTAACGATTCCATAAACAATTACGTGACGCATTTCGGTTCCAATGCACTTCTCGTTTGTAAAGTGGCGAATGGATGTCCTTAAATATTCAAAGTGTACCTATATAAATGTAGTAGAACTTTTTTATATTTTCAGCCGGAGGTGACAAATAAACTAGGCCTATCGCTGGGACTAAACTGTTAACATCGTTACAGCTACATTCGGTCGGTGCAACCTTAAAAGGACAGTCGTCATTTTTCTTATCTGAGAACCTCCGTTATTGCTGGTAGTTCTGCGTGGAATTTGTCATCAAAGTCTGTGTGAAAGGTTGGGGAAATCTGTCATTTTGGTTTGTGAAAGGACCTAAAACGGCTAACAGACGGATTTAAATTAGGTACGTGAGAGGGTACCATTTGTCAAGAGGTATGAGCCGAAAAGGGATACATTTCCTGTCAAAAATGGTATATAAAAGGGTAAGGGGTTGGACCTCTGGGCGAAGCCTCCCCGTTTAAAGTTTGTTGGGTACCCCCCAGGTGGTGGTGGGGGGTTTGAATTTCTGGGTAGCGAAACAACCAGAACGAGCGACAAGATTAAGAAGCGTGTTTTCCACAACAGGTGCTCGGTACAGTAGCAACAGTGCTGTTCCAGGATCATGAAATTCGTCATACCGAGTTCCAGCAGTTACCGTATCACCGGATATTTATCATGCTGCTCGTAGAACTCAATCAGCCTGAACCCATTTTGGAGGCCATCAACTTCCAAGTGCTGCAAACATTTAGGTGTGTATCACATCTGATCCTCTGTGCTGTAATTTTGTGGTGATTTCAGAAGGTAGTCACGACCGATTCCAATCTTGGCGTTGCATTGTGTGGAAGATATGTTCGAGACGACACGTGGAAACTGTGTGTTTTATTGAGTGCAAGAGGGGGTATTCAGGGATATTGATATGTCCATTTCATGTTCGTATGCGTGATATTGTTTAAGAAAGTGTTTGTTGCACTTTAAATGCTTAGCGCTTCGCGACTTTTTTACCCTGGGTAGCAGAGTTTTTTATTTTTCTTCTTCTTTTTTTTTTTTTCATGCGTGCGCGGGAAGCTTCGGTGTTAGCCGACACCTCTTCGGTTCAAATGCCGAGGCCGTGGGCGGCGCATGAAACGCCTCTGGCACCCAGGGCACGAACTTCCTGTTCATCCGCTGAAAACTGCGAAAGGAAATTAGAGAAAAGAAAAGGTTATCTTTTAACCTTTAGGCATTCTCTCTTCTGTCATTACAGGTTAAGTTATTGTTTCTTTTTAATACCTGCCAAATGAACAGCTAAATATTTGATTTCTCTTTAGCACTGTGTTCCATGCCCTCAGGCCATCCCGGGCACCAGGGTTCGCGTATGCCTGGCTCGAGTTGATATCTCATCGTCTACTCATGTCCAAGCTTCTCCTTAACACACCCCAGCAGAAGGTATGGTGTTCTGGTGCTGAAATTCATTGTTACGTTTAAAAGAGCAGCGAAAGCGACTCCTTGGCGGAGGTATTCGCTCCCAAGCAAACATTACAATAATTATTGATTTAACGCTGTAGCACTAGCATTGGAGGGGTCACACAATACTGATGAGGGATTAAACCAGACTGCTCGTTGTAAATATTACAGTAGAACATATTATTTGTGCCCCCCCCCCCCCCCCCCCTGCCCCCTATGCGACAAGCTAGTGGACCACACCCCTTGGGTATACTGGTAGTTCCTTCGAATTTTTCGAACAATTGGGTAGGTTCTTGTTATTTTCGTTGAAATTGAATGAATGACATGAATGAATAATGAAAGAGGTGTGACAAATAGCTTTAAGTCCCCGACCATTATCCATACAGCCTGTTAAAGACCTTGGTTCTGTTACTCAACCAACTTAGTCACAGTTAACTTTAGGCGGATGGATTTTTTGTTGCTGTGGCTCATATAAGAAGGTATAAAATGTTCTTTCTTGTTATCTTTGCTGGACCTTTGTCCATGTCCACTTGACATTTCGTTGCTGGACAAGACCGGAGTAAACGAGGTGCGTTATGGGCAATGTGAAAATAGTGAATTCCATTAACTGTTTTTTGTAACTGTTTTCTTCCCTTTGAACACCTCTCATGTCAAGAAACCGAAACAAAATATCCAAACATAACTGGAGACCCAAACAAATGCTTTTAACGTTGGAAGCTCAAGTTATGCGAAACTGATTAGACAACGTCATGTATAAAAAATGTTTTTTTTTTTCTTTTTTGCAGGGATGGGTGCTATTTCAGCAGCTGTTGATTGACCTCTTCAAGTTTTTGGCGCCATTCTTAAGGAACGCCGAACTTGCGAAACAAACACATCTGCTTTATAAGGTAACCAGGAATAACACTTTATGAGGCCACTTATTGTTTAGTTGTACCTCCCACCCGTCTTTTGAGTCGTATGTAACCCAGCTCTCCAGTCGACTCAATCGTTATGTCGGAACCTAAATAGCGCCGCGTAAGATGTTAACTTTTTTGTTTATTATCACGAAGTGGAAGGCACAAAGAAGGAAATCCTCTCTCCTTTTTAATTTTTAGCCACCACGGACGATACCTGAATTGAGAGAAAACGCAAGTACTGATTTTGACCATTTTTCAGGGCACACTGCGAGTACTGCTTGTTTTACTCCACGACTTTCCAGAATTCCTTTGTGATTACCACTTCAGTTTCTGTGACGTCATCCCTCCAAACTGCATCCAAATGAGAAATCTGATCCTGAGCGCCTTCCCGCGCAACATGCGGCTTCCAGACCCCTTCACGCCTAACTTGAAGGTATGGTTCCTAAGTTTATAGAGAGATTTCACTTGACGTCACGGCGACGCCTATTTCCCTTTCGCAAACGGTCTTTGCCATTTTGAACGGTCGATGCCAACATTGGTAACCAAGCCTTTAGTCATGATAGATGTAATAAGCCCCTTGCATTAAGTTAGATTAAGGCAAATAATATGTTTTTGAATAGTGTTAGAAAGAAAGACGTTAAAGCCCAAGTTGAATTTTCGGTAAAAGTTACGGAAAGGGCTAGGGCCACCTGTTATTGATGTAACAGTTAAGAAAGGCAGTTTACTAGTGTATGTACTAAAATTTTTCGGAATTTTGGCGGGTCAGTGAAGTAGTGTAGTGGTAAGGGAGAGAGATTAGGATACGAAAAATCCGGGTTCGAGGTCCGGGTTTGACCCTGGGTTGCGATTTTCGAGGTTATTTTCCATACATTTTATTGCAATTTTGGCCGGGCTGAAGAAAATCGTTCGTTATACCCCTAGACTTCATTATACAGAAGTTTGTTAAATCGAGCTTCCACTGTAGAAGGGCTACAATTTTAACAGTTTCATAATGATTAAGAATACATAGATGGGTAAACAGCTCAAGGATGGCTCATATATAATATTAGGATGAGTTTGAAATATTCAGCCACTGGACAAACTTGAAAAGGCTCTTGATAGTCTTGCTTCTTGGTCATCAAGCTGTAACCTCTCCTTGAATGCCAAGAAAACCAAGGTGGTATTGTTTTCTACCAAACAGCTTTCTCGCGTGCACGAGCTTGACGCCTATCCAACTAATCTGTCAACAGGAAGCACAAAAATTGAGAGACTTACATCCACCAAGTTGCTAGGGACAACATTTCAAGAGAACTTAAAAAAGAGTGAAGACATTCAGTCAAAAATTTCATGTAGTTACTATACTCTTTTTGTCCTTAGAAAGCTTAGAAATCTTGCTCCATTTCATGTAAGAAAACAGTTAGCGGAATGTTTGATCTTGTCAAAGTTATACTATAATGACATTGTATACCATCAACTACCTAATTATCTCTTGCGCCGTCTGTATCGAGTGCAACGTGCTGCTGCTAGTTTTGTCACAAAAAGATATGCGAAAACATCTGACATTATAGACCTTGGCTGGTTGCCCTTTAATGAGAACAGAGATCTTAATCTTTGCAAGACTACTTTCAAAGCCATGTATGATGTAAACTGGCCGACATATCTCAGGGTCACTGTCCGCCATCCAAATAGGACTTTAAGATCATCTGCAGCTGTGAACCTGGAGGTGCCAAAACACTCCGGCAAATTACAAGACCAGGCGGCCAAAGTTTTTAACAGCTTACCAGTATCATATAAGAACTGCACAGAATATAAACAGTTTGTATCTCATTGTAAAAAGTTTTTTATCGACAAGGCAAGGACAAATCTATAATTTTCTCATTTTTATATATTTATAATTTATATATAATCTGTAGTTTTCCAATATCATTTATTTTTCACATCATTATATAAATATATCTTTTAATATTGTAGTAATTTGTTTGTATATAGCTTAACTTAGCATAGAAGAGCCATTTTCTACGTGGAATGCTAATAAACCTCTATTATTATTATTGTTATTGTTATGATTATTATTATTATTATTATTATTATTATTATTACTTGAAAAGTTTGGGCCAACGTTTTCAAGATGATCACTGATGATCATCAGAATCCGAGCATGCGCAACACGTGATGTAGCTCCTTTAAGCGCTTTGCCGACTGAGCTAGTCCTACCACGATTAATTCTTGCCATTTTCGTGTAAAAAAAAAAAAAAATACATGAAAAACAGACAAATGCCATATGTTACATTTACTTAACACCTTTCAAGGATTTTACAAAGGTTAAGCAAGCTTTGGATTTCATTGTATTCTGCTCTTGCAGGTTGATTTGTTGACCGACATCGCTCATTCACCACGCATCTTAACTAACTTTGCCTCAGCCATCCAGCCAGCTAGCTTCAAGAAGGTAAAGTCACTTCAGTGGCGCTTTTATTGTCAGACACTGTGACTAGAAAAAAAATCCCAATTTTCCGTTGAAACAACATCAATAAAATGCCCCGCTTATTTGGCTTTCATTTGCAGGGTCCTACTGTAGGAATTTGCCCACGAATTTGTAGCACTTAAAAGGTTGTTCGATATCTTTTCTTTCTCACAAATTAAAATTTCATCCGCGGGTTTCAAAAGTTAGCTTTACCTTCTGCACCATGACAAACAATACCATAGGCAAGTACTGTTATCTAGGTCGTTCTGTAGAATTTGCCTGCTAGATAGAAATTCAAAAGTTACCCCTGTGGTACACTTGATTTTTACATTAATAGAGTTTAAAAAGTTCGACAGCAAGTGCTCTCATGTGTTATTTTGTGTTAGGATCTAGACTCTTATCTGAAGACTCGAGCACCAGTGACATTCCTCACCGAGCTTAGGACGCATTTGCAGGTGAATTATATATCAATTTCTTCATTTGTTTATATACAGTGAAACTTATAGAACGATTTTCGTATGACCTTGAAGTGAAAACGCGCGAACAAAACAGAAACAACAAACGAACGGAAATAGAGCGATTTGATTGGTTTATCGAACGGATACAAACGTGCGTGGCTTTTCGTTGGTTAAGCGAACGCTCGCGTAAAAAAACTTCATGCCCGAGAACTTTCTAGAAATCAATGGATCCTTCGCTTTGAGGTCATACCACAACACGATTGGCCAATCGAACAATGCGTTCTCCATATTAGGGTTTTCTTTGGTGGGAAAACGAAGAGTCCATGTTTTGATCTTTTCATCCATTGGCTTATGAAACAGATGACGAACACTTACCGAAACCATTTTTCAAGGTCATACGAAAGGTACGCTCGTGCGTAGCTGAAAAAAGTGAAATAATATAAAACAAACAAATAAAATCAAAAAGCGAATAATAAAATTTAATTACGTTAGGTTTGGTGTGGTTTGGTGGTCTTGCTAGCCATTTTTCTATCCCATCGCTGTCATAAGTGAAAATAAACACAGTCCGTCCATGATGAGCTCTTTATACGCACCCAGGAATTGATTGATTTGTTCATCGTGGTTTCTCTTGTGACTCGTTAATCACACCAGTTATGCAAACCCAAAGAAAGCGACAATTACTTGTGACATCTTTTACAAGTATTAAAAACATTTTAAATTTACTGACAGGTATCAAATGAACCCGGCACGCATTACAATGTACCTTTGATGAACGCACTTGTCCTGTATGTCGGAACCCAGGCCATCACCTACATACACAGCAAAAGCGGTACCCCCTCCATGTCCACCATCACTCATTCGTCGCACATGGACATCTTCCAGAATTTAGCCGTGGATCTTGATACAGAAGGTACAAATAAAGGTTAACGACATTAATTCTTACGATTTGTTGTGCGACAAGAGCGGCGAGGGAGTTCGTAAAGCTGAAGTTGTCAGGGCGAAGATTAAGTGGTTACCATAAACTGCCGCATTGAAGGCCTCAGGTTACCTTTAAACAAACAAAGAGTACATCTGATTATAGGCGGATTCATCGTGACGTCATTGTTCACATTTTTGCCATTAGCATACGAGTTAACCCATAGAAGATGTAGCCGTATAGAGTGTTTTCACTCACGTGGCCAGCATCTATGCAAATTTATTGGAACAAAAGAAATTGTTTACATAAGAAAAGAGTCCAACTCCCAGAGGATTGGTTTGGGACACCAACATGGCCGCCATTTCATTGTTTTGGGACACCAACATGGCCGCCGTGACGTCATGTGAAAACACTCTATACAGTATACCAGTTAGCTTCAAAAATTAAAAGTGCTGGCTAATTTATGCAGTTTGTGCAATCAGTAACCAAGAAAATAGCAGCAATTAAAAACTGCAAAATTACTGGGTGGCAAAACGTTGATGAGCTCGTACATTCTTTGTAAATTTTGGGGTTTTTCAAAGGGAATTTCTCCAAAACTATTTGGTATACCGGGCTCAAATTTTCAGAGGTAACTGAAATTGTTATGCTCTTTCAATATTCAGAAATTTCATTTTATTAGCTTCATCAGATAATGATAAGTCTATGCTAATGAGGCAAAAGATGTAAACAAGGATTCGCCTAGAAGCCCTCCCGGATATACCCCTCCCTCCCCCCCCCCCTCCGAATGTACATGTCAACGTATATTGATCATCACTGCTTCAGCTTGTTTCGAAGCGCTTTTTCTATTCCGGTTATAATCCCCCTCGGATATAACCCCCTCCGTTTATTAGCCATACTAAAACCCCTTACGAAGATGATTGATATGATGAATGCCATTACCAGTTCCTTCCTGAACTTCTTATTCAGTTAAAGTGTTCTCCTTCCTTATATCCATAGTTTTATATAGTATCGTACTTGTTATAGTTTTACCGTTTACTACCACTATTTCCAATTGTGCTACCTTTTATTTATTTTTATCATATAGACACGAGTGTTTTACTGGAAAATATACCACTCGTAAAATTCATAAAAACTACATCCGGGAACCGAGTGGTTTATTTTCCATAATCTCACGCGCGAGTTTATCGTAATTTCGGTAATATCCCTCTATTATTTTTTATTATTATCGATGTGTTTTTGTCTACATAATAAATAGAACATTACACGGCGGCTTGAAGATATGAATGTTATTTTCTCGTGGCAAAAACACTCGAAAATAAAATTCATATCTTCACGCCACCGTGTAATATCGTCTCTGTGTATTTCATTTTGTTTTATTTTTGCTTCCCTTAATTTACTTTCTTTCCCCCCAACTTTTGAACCTTGAACTTTGCACTTATTTATAGGGCTAGGGAGACAATTATTATATTGTTGCCCACCTAGAATAGCTCCGCTAATTGTGGTTAACGTAGTCCTAAATTATTTGCAAATTGAATAAACTGTTGTTGTTGTTGTTTATGAGTGGCAGTTTACAATATTAGCACTTGTTCTCCTTGCAGGCCGATACTTATTCTTGAACGCCATCGCAAACCAGTTGCGTTACCCCAACAGTCATACACATTACTTCAGCTGTGTTCTGCTTTATCTTTTCGCTGAAGCCAACACAGAGGCAATTCAAGAACAAATCACAAGGTATTGAATTAAGTTTTAGTTACTTGCCGCTTTGTTGTGCCTTGTTTGCATGTCAGTGATAGTTCGTCGTTTTCACCTCAAATAATGACAAATTCTCACAGGTTTTTATGCTGTTAAAACCCTTATATTTTGTTGTGCTTTTATTTGATGGAAGCGCGTGTCAAAGCGGAGCGCAAGAGGATTGAACGCGCCAACTCTCTTCTCCTACCCATTCATGCTTCACTCGCGCACTTGGTTTGCTCACCAGTAGGCACGTTCCTTGCATTTTTTGTAACCTTTTTCCCTTGGTTTGTGTGTTCACCGAATTACCGCCTCTTCCCACTGTGGACGTAATTGTAACTTGCGATTTGACTGCATAGCGGACACCATATCAGTCTCTTTCGCGTTTATTAACTATTTATATTTCTATTTCTTTTTCAGAGTGTTGCTGGAGCGGTTGATAGTAAACAGACCGCACCCGTGGGGCCTGCTTATCACCTTTATCGAACTCATCAAGAATCATCAGTACAAGTTTTGGACTCACGAGTTTGTCCACTGCGCCCCGGAGATTGAAAAGTAAGTCTCTCTCTCAGTAAATTGATTCTATACCCGATCATTCAGTTCTGAGAGAACCTAATAAAGCCTGACTTTTCACTGGCCACTGTGTCACAAAATTTACAGAAATTCGATTAGTGGGAACTGCCACCAAATTGAGGGAAATGTATAATTAACCGCCCAAAACATGAAAGGAAGCTATTAATAACACATAGCAAGCACAAAAGAAGGCGCGGATGGACAAACTTGAAGAAGATCAAAGCAGATTGCAAACGTGATATTTGAAAACTTGTTAGCCTAAACCAGAGCGCTTGCTAAAATTTCAAGTTGCCGGCTATTTAACAATTATTCCTCGAGTCCGAATGGGCTATTGACTCAGAGGCCGTGAGGGCGAGAGGAATAATAATTGTTTAAGTAAATTCCAACATTGGCCAAAAATATCGAGAATAAATGAACTTTAGCTAGTTAAAGCTAGACTTTAATCCTTTTTTGCCGCCAAAAAGCCCGCGCTTTTGGCTACATACTCAGTGATCTTGGTAATTCAAGCAATCTGATTGGTTAGGCTGCATTCATTATGTATCCTACAGGGGGGGCAGAGGATTTTAGGGGGGGTTCTGAGAGACTATAGTACCTATTTTGAAGTTTTTCAAGCAGCGTGCCTGGCCTGTAGATGTAATGTTTCGATACAGTATAGAAAGTAAAACATCTAAAATGGAAACATTTAATGCAACCTCAGTCTAAGCAGTGCAACTTTATTGAATCAATGAATGCAAAAGAAAACAATGTAATTCGGCAGTGCACAGGTTTATGAAATTGAACAACAAATGTGCACTTTTAACATGACGTCACTAAAATTCAAACTAAAAAACTATCCATTCTACCGAGATTTTACTCTCACGATGCATTAGAGCAGCTGAAAACTAACTGTGAAACAAATTTTCGCGTCAAAAGGGTTCTTGGTTTTGTGATAGAGTACGCTTGAATTTCTAAGCTTTTGCGTGACGCGGCATTTACATGACGGCCAAGAGAGCTGTCATGTAGGTTAAAAAAATGACTTATTTCAGGAAATTTTGCCATCTAAACAGTTCATGTACTGGAAAAAGTATTATTTTAATGTTTATGAGTTTCTCGAAGAATAAATTCACGCTTTTGTAGCAAAACTCGGTAACAGATGTTTCTGTTGGTTTCCGTCCGCCATGTTGGAGCTCATACAGGTGAGCACCAGTATGGTGTCTCCATACAAATCTCTATAAATTTGGGTAAAACATTTCTTCGGATATCTCGTATACGAAATATTCCTCTGACCTGAATCTTGGCGAGGGTCTTTCCCTATGTACCTCCTTTCATTTTCCAGCTATTGAATGGTTTTGATTTTTATTTTCATCTATTTTGAATGGAGTGACCGCGCTGAAAACCAGCAATGAATTTTCTGTACCAGTTTGAAAGGGGTCCACATGCACCCAGTGCACCCCCTGCTATATCTGCCACTTGTCAAGACAACAAATAATTAAGCCATTAAGGTTAAAAAAGAAAAAGATATGACCATAAAATGTCGAACATTGTCATTTTCACTCATCTTTGTCATTATCCTCAACACTGTCAATCTCATCAGTCACCAACATCATTGTCAATATCATCAGCAGCAGCAGCCTTGTCACCAGCAACATTGTTATCCTCATCATTGTCATCCTCATCATTATTGTCATCATCATCCTCCAGTGCACATGTCGCACTTGAGAGGAATGATGCTGAACGGCCGGAAAACGAGGGTGAAGAGGATGGCAACAGCGGAGATGAATCCGTGGATAAGTGTGATAGTGAGCGTGATGATGATGATGAGGTTGTTGCTTTTGTCGACGAGAGTGACAGTGAAACGGAGCTTCCTGTCAATACTCCTGGTAGTACTCGTAAACGAGCTGGCAGGCTATCTACACCTAATTCGCGCTACTTGGACTGGCTGGCATAGGTATGACATAAACAATCAAAACTCTCTCGATGTTCTTATTAAACATGTCTCTTGAAATTTCAAACATATATAGTGTACTATTATACAGATATTTATTTTGATATTTCTTGTGAGGGAAGAGGGGGGGGGGGGGTATTCATTTTTTGGCTGATTGCTTGGGGGGGATTATGAAAATTTGTATGGACCTTGGGGGATACCAAAAAACGAGCCACTGGAAAAAAAATCCTCTGCCCCCCCCCCCCCCCCCCCCCCCCCCCCCTCTGGCATACATAATGAATGCAGCCTTAGCTATCTCGGACTATGACGTTATAGCTAGGCGTTGAATATAAGGCAGAAAACGACTTCGTCTCGGGGATTATTCAACAATATTAACTTCGCCTTCGGCGAATAATTGTTAAATAACATATAGCCTAGTAGTAGCTCAACCAATCAGAACGCAGCATTGATGATAGACCACTAGTTGGATTTTACTAAATGCGATTACTTACAGCAAGGGAGTACTTTTGGTTTTATTTTCCTTTTGTTTCTTACGAAAGTGGCCGGGGCCCCCGGCTCTTAGTGACAGCCCTGCCTAAACGCTTTTCAATTTGTTGCTTGGGAGACACATCTGTTTAACACTCAGCTTACTCGCTTACTTGGTTTTTCTAATACCTATCCTGTGTAAAGTATTATTTGTCCGGTGGATAGCCCTATCCGCTGATTGAATACCCTGGGTGTCAGAGACTTTTCATGCGCAGTTTCCAGTTTTGGTCAAATTTTTATAGTGACCTGCGTTTCACCGCTTGTAGCAGGGTAGCTGGGTACCTTTGAACAACTGGGTCCTGATTTAATGCATCGTCTTTGTCTTTCTCGTGCTTGCATTTCAAACAATTTGCACCACAAAGAATGCGCGCAATATTATTAATACTGACTTATGCTTTTGCCTGTAGGTTGTTCGAGTCAGTTGCTCGCAGCTGTATGCAGCAGAAACAGGCCCCTTCTAGAGAATCCGCTGAAAACTGAGACTGAGGACACTAGGAAGTTGTAAAAAATTGTACACCGTCGAACGCCTGTTAACACAAAGCGTCAGTCAGTTTGCCCTAGAATAACTTTGTGAAATATTTTGCTCAATTTGTATTTTTTGTATCCGGTAATGCTCGATAAAAAAATCCTTAACATAGGAAATTTAATTGGACTGTGTTATTTCGTGTCTAAGCATAGCCTCCGTTATTTTCTTTCCAACCTGGGTGCAATCTAGAAAGGGGACGACTAAAAGGTCTAAGCGTTAGCGCAATGAATTGATAGCTACGTGCGTGGCAAGGTTGAGGAAAGAGGTTGCGTTAGCGAAATGAGTTGATATCTACGTGCGTGGCAAGGTTGAGGAAAGAGGTTGCGTTTGCGCAATGAATTGATAGCTACGTGCGTGGCAAGGTTGAGGAAAGAGGTTGCGTTAGCGAAATGAATTGATAGCTACGTGCGTGGCAAGGTTGAGGAAAGAGGTTGCGTTAGCGCAATGAATTGATAGCTACGTGCGTGGCAAGGTTGAGGAAAGAGGTTGCGTTAGCGAAGTGAATTAATAGCTACGTGCGTGGCAAGGTTGAGGAAAGAGGTAGTGTTAGCGAAATGAATTGATAGCTACGTGCGTGGCAAGGTTGAGGAAAGAGGTTGCGTTAGCGAAATGAATTGATAGCTACGTGCGTGGCAAGGTTGAGGAAAGAGGTTGCGTTAGCGAAATGAATTGATAGCTACGTGCGTGGCAAGGTTGAGGAAAGAGGTTGCGTTAGCGCAATGAATTGATAGCTACGTGCGTGGCAAGGTTGACGAAAGAGGTTGCGTTAGCGAAGTGAATTAATAGCTACGTGCGTGGCAAGGTTGAGGAAAGAGGTTGTGTTAGCGCAATGAATTGATAGCTACGTGCGTGGCAAGGTTGACGAAAGAGGTTGCGTTAGCGCAATGAATTGATAGCTACGTACGTGGCAAGGTTGAGGAAAGAGGTTGCATTAGCGCAATGAATTGATTGCTACGTGCGTGGCAAGGTTGAGGAAAGAGGTTGCGTTAGCGCAATGAATTGATAGCTACGTGCGTGGCAAGGTTGAGGAAAGAGGTTGCGTTTGCGCAATGAATTGATAGCTACGTGCGTGGCAAGGTTGAGGAAAGAGGTTGCGTTAGCGAAATGAATTGATAGCTACGTGCGTGGCAAGGTTGAGGAAAGAGGTTGCGTTAGCGCAATGAATTGATAGCTACGTGCGTGGCAAGGTTGAGGAAAGAGGTTGCGTTAGCGCAATGAATTGATAGCTACGTGCGTGGCAAGGTTGAGGAAAGAGGTTGCGTTAGCGAAGTGAATTAATAGCTACGTGCGTGGCAAGGTTGAGGAAAGAGGTTGTGTTAGCGCAATGAATTGATAGCTACGTGCGTGGCAAGGTTGAGGAAAGAGGTTGCGTTCGCGCAATGAATTGATAGCTACGTACGTGGCAAGGTTGAGGAAAGAGGTTGCGTTAGCGCAATGAATTGATAGCTACGTGCGTGGCAAGGTTGAGGAAAGAGGTTGCGTTAGCGAAGTGAATTAATAGCTACGTGCGTGGCAAGGTTGAGGAAAGAGGTTCTGTTAGCGAAATGAATTGATAGCTACGTGCGTGGCAAGGTTGAGGAAAGAGGTTGCGTTAGCGAAGTGAATTAATAGCTACGTGCGTGGCAAGGTTGAGGAAAGAGGTTGTGTTAGCGCAATGAATTGATAGCTACGTGCGTGGCAAGGTTGAGGAAAGAGGTTGCATTAGCGCAATGAATTGATTGCTACGTGCGTGGCAAGGTTGAGGAAAGAGGTTGCGTTAGCGCAATGAATTGATAGCTACGTGCGTGGCAAGGTTGAGGAAAGAGGTTGCGTTAGCGCAATGAATTGATAGCTACGTACGTGGCAAGGTTGAGGAAAGAGGTTGCATTAGCGCAATGAATTGATTGCTACGTGCGTGGCAAGGTTGAGGAAAGAGGTTGCGTTAGCGCAATGAATTGATAGCTACGTGCGTGGCAAGGTTGAGGAAAGAGGTTGCGTTAGCGCAATGAATTGATAGCTACGTGCGTGGCAAGGTTGAGGAAAGAGGTTGCGTTTGCGCTATGAATTGATAGCTACGTGCGTGGCAAGGTTGAGGAAAGAGGTTGCGTTAGCGAAGTGAATTAATAGCTACGTGCGTGGCAAGGTTGAGGAAAGAGGTTGTGTTAGCGCAATGAATTGATAGCTACGTGCGTGGCAAGGTTGAGGAAAGAGGTTGCATTAGCGCAATGAATTGATTGCTACGTGCGTGGCAAGGTTGAGGAAAGAGGTTGCGTTAGCGCAATGAATTGATAGCTACGTGCGTGGCAAGGTTGAGGAAAGAGGTTGCGTTAGCGCAATGAATTGATAGCTACGTACGTGGCAAGGTTGAGGAAAGAGGTTGCGTTAGCGCAATGAATTGATAGCTACGTGCGTGGCAAGGTCGAGGAAAGAGGTTGCGTTAGCGCAATGAATTGATAGCTACGTGCGTGGCAAGGTTGAGGAAAGAGGTTGCGTTTGCGCAATGAATTGATAGCTACGTGCGTGGCAAGGTTGAGGAAAGAGGTTGCGTTAGCGCAATGAATTGATAGCTACGTGCGTGGCAAGGTTGAGGAAAGAGGTTGCGTTAGCGAAGTGAATTAATAGCTACGTGCGTGGCAAGGTTGAGGAAAGAGGTTGTGTTAGCGCAATGAATTGATAGCTACGTGCGTGGCAAGGTTGGGGAAAGAGGTTGCGTTAGCGCAATGAATTGATAGCTACGTGCGTGGCAAGGTTGAGGAAAGAGGTCGCGTTAGCGCAATGAATTGATAGCTACGTGCGTGGCAAGGTTGAGGAAAGAGGTTGCGTTAGCGCAATGAATTGATAGCTACGTGCGTGGCAAGGTTGAGGAAAGAGGTTGCGTTAGCGAAATGAATTGATAGCTACGTGCGTGGCAAGGTTGAGGAAAGAGGTTGTGTTAGCGCAATGAATTGATAGCTACGTGCGTGGCAAGGTTGAGGAAAGAGGTCGCGTTAGCGCAATGAATTGATAGCTACGTGCGTGGCAAGGTTGAGGAAAGAGGTCGCGTTAGCGCAATGAATTGATAGCTACGTGCGTGGCAAGGTTGAGGAAAGAGGTTGCGTTAGCGCAATGAATTGATAGCTACGTGCGTGGCAAGGTTGAGGAAAGAGGATGCATTGGCGTAAGTCAAAAGGAAAAATTTGTCGACATTAAGGAAATGCAGCTCGCTGTGTATTGGTTCATGGCTTTCCAAGACATAATTTCTTCACCCCTGCATCACAAGATTGTCAAATTCCATGTTACACAACTCATTCCAATTTTGAATCTTATGCCCTGTTCCTCAGAGATCAATCTAGCCAAACTCTTGTTCACGAAAAACCTGTTGGGTGCCCTTCTCAATATTTTTGGGTAACACTTTATGCTTTTATATCTTATTTATGATGCAAACTTTTGCTGTACCATTTTTCAGGGGAAGGTATACCAAAGATGAGCCTCAAAAGAATTAGGTGTTGGACCTTGTCTGGAGCCTCCTTACAAAAGCTTTGTTGCACACACCCTTGGAACACTCTGCCACATAAATACAGCACACCTAGTCAGCTACGGATATATCTAGCCACTGTACTTGGGCAGTCAGCAAAAAAAAGGAAAACGGAAAAGCATCGACCTTCCCCATCCCCTTCCCCCGCCACACCCTTGTTATATTCTGACAATTCTTCAAAACTGTCAACGTGATAATAGTCCAAAATTATCATTTATGACTCGTATGAGTTGACAACTTGTTTAAGTGAACAAATAAGAAAGGGCGTGTCTTTGGACAATTCAAAATGAAATGTAGTCTAGTACCTAGATCTCTCGTCGGCTTTGTTGCCAAGAGATCTTGGGTAGGAGTTTTTCAAATTGTCCAAAGAGTCTTTCCCAGCATCCACCATCAATCAATACGATTATACCCCTTCTATCATCAGTTACCAAATGAATTAACTACAACCACAAAACAATGATGCTTTTAATAAAGAAAATTATATTATGTGTTTACCATATTTTCCTGAAAAGTACATGTAAAAAAAAAAACTTCGAACAAACCAGAGCCAACATCAGAATAGGCTGTCTTGTCAACATCAGGCATACACAATCACATTTACATGTATGCCATCATAGGGACAACCTTGATCAAACAAATAAACACTGTCCAATTACCTTTTCTGCAATATTTGGAACATCCCTTTAAGTACACAAAATTACTCTAACTGAGACATTTCTTTAAATGTTTTAAGCGTGCAGGGGGCCAGTAGAGTTTGCGCTGCACTGTAAATAGTACAAAAAGGTGACTTATTTGTACACAAAAATAGGTTCATCTCTTGACAAAAACGTTTCATGACTGGATTTTCATTAACAAGTTTTCAGAATTCATTGATACTGCTCATTCTAATGTCAGTGTTCCTCTGTTATATTAGTTTTTAGGCAACAGTTTCTCAATGTCAGGTGCAATATCTGAAGTGAGAAAATACCGGCTGTATCTCTGAAATGGCTTTCCTTTTGAGTCAATCAAAAGTTTCTCAAAATTCCAAGACACATCTGATCTTCGCACTGGACTCCACAGTATATCTTTTGCAGTCTTCATCAGCAGATCACTGTTACTTGGGTCTTTGTCGAGAGGGTTTGGCAATTTCTCCTTCAGGTAGACAAACAAGGGGTGTGCCTCATCGCCATTGACCGACACCTTACAGAACATCTCAATCTTAGGTTCAAAGCCTTTCCCAGGTCGAACATACTTTAAGGAATCAAGAATCTCATTGTCTGTGGTATTCTCCTGATGACCAAATTGATTGCAGGGAAAACCCAGAATGGTGAGCCCTTTTCCACTGTACTTTTCCATAAGCTCATTCATCTGGGAAAATGAAATGCAAAAACATTGGTTTGTAAAAATAACATTGGCGAGTAAATATCATTTATTGATACCTTTCATTATTTAGAAGATAACACACTATTAATTGCCACTAATTTAGCACAGCCTTGCTTTGGTCCATACATGACAGAAAAGATATCGCTATGGACTTAACTGATGACCTCAAACCAATCCAAATCATTCTGAGGACTTTTGAATCAGAAGAATTCTTAAATCCCAGTTGGATTCATAAAGCCGGCAAAGCTGTAATTAATTGCACATTAAAAAACTACAGGACTCTTGAAGTTGTAGCCAAATGAAAACATTGTGAAAATGTCCTGTTCCCACTGACAATAGACCATTTTCGATATATTAAAATTCATACGTGGCTCCGAGGCTTGGGGGAAAAAAACAAAAGAAATGTTTTATACATCACTGAGCCTCAAGATGATTTATTCTTTTGTTTTATTCCCCCAAGCCTCGCAGCCATGTATGAATTTTAATATATCGGAATTGGTCTATTATGTGCTCAAGATACCAAAGGAAACAAAATAATAATAAATTATTATAACTGTTGTGAAGTTCACCTAAGGATGGATTTCTAAAAAAACTCTTTAAATGCATCTTTTCTGAATGTAGACAGCAAAATGGGTCATGATGTAAGAAGAGGTAGGAAGTCCTTGATTGGGAAATATCAGCTTATCATTACAGTTGAACCCCTGCTAATGACCACCTCTCTACAACAGCCACTTTTTTTATCCTGGCAGCAGACAAAAAATCCATACATTGACTCCTGTTTTTAAAAAACCTCTCTACAACAGCCTTTACAACCTCTTTACAACAGCCACTTTCTTCTCTCCCCAAGATGGCCGTTTTAGAGAGGTTCAAATGTATAATCTTAAGCAATTATTGGACGAGGTTGAGCAAAATTCTGGCTTTGGCAAATAATTGATCTGCTAGCCACTGACAAATCACGATATTTTGCTATAGCTGCATGAGTTCAATAATTGTTTTAGCATTCGATCACCGAGTTTGTTTTTTAAGGAATATCTTCGGGAAGCAAAGCGATCTGCCATTTTCACGCAAGAGCGATCACAAGGAGAAAAGCGTGGTTTCATTTACGCATGAGCAGAATAGTATTTGCAGCCAAAAACAGTTGAACGACATTGCACATGAGTACACCATTATTTGTAGGCAGTTATTTGCAGGTCACGTGGTGGGCTCTTGGCCAATGAAAAGGAAGAAACATTTGCATTGAATGATAATAAACTTTATTTATATCTCACACACCAATCGGTCCCATTTCCCTTTTTTTCCTTTTCTTCCATAGACTACCTTTCTCCCTTTCTCCACCATTCCTCCATGTTACAAGGGGACACAAGAAAAACTTCAGGTTTTGAATACAACCATACCTGGGTATAATCCCTGACAGTTGTTCCTCAGAGAGATGCCACATTTTCAATCAGTACCACTTTCCCCTTGTACTTTGAGAAGCTGACCTCTTCTCCTTTGAGGTTTACTGCTGTAAAGTCATAAAATGACTGGCTCGTTTTCCTTACTTGCTGTCTGTAGAAAAATTGCAGGGAAGACAACCTCACGGCACTTGTTTGTATGCACTTTAACATGGTTTGCATCCTATGGGATAAACAATAACCACAACAAGTTTGTTTACTAGGGATGGGGTGGTTATCCTGTGGGTGGTTAGCTGTGTGGGCAGTAAGCAGAAAGCCACGGTTTGACAGCATCAGCCAGCATAGGCATCATATAATGAATGAGGGTTGTCCAAAATAATGAATGAGGGTTGTCTAGCATCAGCCAGCATAGGCATCATAATTATAATGAATGAGGGTTGTCCAATACTGTTGACAAGGTAAGAGTGAAAAATATGTTTTACAACTCGTACAAGTGGACAATGTGTTTCTCAAGTGGACAAATGCATCTCATTAATCTCTGTCTGATGGATAATCTGTCTTGAAATGAAAATGGGACAGTGTTCATTTTGGACCAATAATCCATCTAATTTTTCTGTCTGTTTGTTTCTCTATTTGGACAGACTTGTGACAGACTTTGTTCAGGCAATCAAGACAAAAATATTATGTGTATGCACTGGAGGAGAAAAGAACTAAAGACAGCTAGGAAAACCCTTCCAAGTCATAACCTCACAGGACTTCACTCTCAATCAGGTTCATCCCTTGTTTCTCAACACCCCCCCCCCCCCCCTCCCCCACAGACACACACCTTAGCAAAGGGTGTGCGATAAAAAGAACATATTTGCATCCTTCTCAAACTGTGTCTTAATACTTTTGACCTACATTGTTGGTAATCACTTGGTCTCATCCAAGTTAAGTAGACCCAACCATCTCAGTTGTCTCTAACAACTGAGCCAGTCTCCCTCTCTCTCTCTCTCTCTTATTTGACGAGCAAAGTTTAACATTTCGTTTGTTTATAAACTGCGACTGGTGTGCTTGGACCAGCTGCATACATTACCTATCTTAACGGCAGACGTAACATCGAACGTTCACCGTTCATCCTAGTAGGTGTCTATTAACCCCAGATCATGTTGTCCATGTTATCAACAGTTGCCCGCTAGGTTTATGTAAATGACTACTGTTTTGTAGTGTTGCGTGCAGCGTTTCTAAATTATACTTACCTGTCTTGACTACCTTTCTTTATGGAGAAGCAAACTTGATACAGGAAAAAAACGCCAAAAGAGTTTCCCGAACCTTTCAATGAAAGAATGGTGTCAACAAAATAGAAAGAGCATACAATTTACAGTTCGGGAAAACGTGGTAAAATGCATGCACTTTTAGAGCACTTTCCCATCCGCGTTTAGATGGCGCTAACTAGTACAAGGCCCATCCGAGCTTCACGGTTCACAGGAATACCAGGATTGTAATAGCCTCGGAGTTTGTGTTGTTTCTTGCTGTTCCCACAGGGCCCACGCAGCAAGTTAGCAGCGCAGAAAGAGCATACAGTGAAACATCCGAGCAAGCAAGCACTAATATAAGCTCTCCTCCAATCATCTGGTAAAACACGTGTGTTGCGGGCAAGGCATCAGCGGGGTGAAAGTTCTTCTTAAGAAACAGGTGTGGAGCACCAGTCACTAAATATAAGATATGGCGCCCCGGGAAGTCAAACTAGTTGATCTTTTGTGCGGTCGGTCACTGTACCCTTAATCAAGCAATGTGTGTTGTCCAATTGGGAGTCCTTACTCAGGAGGTATCGTCCGCCGAGATTAACGGAAACCTTTCCCTTTGTTTGGGATATATGGTATCCCCTTTTTCCGCTCAACCCAAGGGCGAGAGAAAACGGGTTCTGGTAAGAGCGAAATTTTTTCAATCAAAATGTTCTGAGGGAATTTCCGAATTTTCACGGAGGAGAACGGAACGAAACATCTCACATCTCACCTGTCTCATTTTATTCTTCCCCAGAACCGATTACGTTTACACCTCCAGGTTGGAAATGGCGACGGTATACAATTTCACATTTTTTATTTAGTGTCTTTAACAGAGTTCCTTTTTGTACTGTAAGCCATTAAAAGGGCTTTAAGGTTGGCGATATGTGGTGTCAACATTTTTCAAGATCTTATTCCATTATTTGAGGAGAACTGAAATGGTAAAACTGCTTCACGATCCTATATCAGACTCTTTTAGTTAACACTACTTTGTACTAAGCCTCTCTTAAATTAAACATGTACAAATTAAGTCTCAATTTTTGACTATTAATACGAACGCAAATAAGAACATTTTGAAACAACAGTCTTTATTTCCTGATTTTCCTTCAAATTACATACAGCTCACAGCACGTCTTTCATAATCCCAGTACGCACTAACTTTGAAGCAGGCTGTCTTGGCAGCATCAAGCATACACAAACATCTTTACATGTATGCTATCATATTCACAACCTTATCAACCAAACAAGCCAGCGTACACGAAGTTCAAATAACTTCCTTTGCGATAAACCATTCAGTGTGCTTAATATCCACGGTCACCAATTTACTGATCAAAAACTATACCTACAAATTTAAGTTACGCTATGATTACAGTATGTGGACGAAAAATGGAACACCTATATATACTGTCTTCTATTCAGGATTTTTGTGTTTACGTTACTTTTTGGACAATAGTTTCTCAATGTCAGGTGCAATATCTGAAGTGAGAAAATAGCGACTGTATCTCTGAAACGGCACCCCTTCTGAATCAATCAAGAACTTCTCAAAATTCCAAGCTACATCTGATCTTCGCACTGGATTCCAAAGTATCTCTCGACTTTTCGTCAACAGGTCTGCTTTACTTGGGTCTTTGTCATAAGGGAGGGGTAACTTGTTCTTCAGGTAGACAAACAGGGGGTGGGCACTATCTCCATTGACAGACACCTTGCAGAACAATTCGATCTTGGGCACAAAGCCCTTCCCAGGTCGAACATACTTCAAAGAGTTCAGAATTTCATCATCTGAAGTATTCTCCTGATGACCAAATTGATTGCAGGGAAAACCCAGAATAACGAGCCCCTTTCCACTGTACTTTTCCATGAGCTCATTCATCTGAAAAAAAGAACAAAGCAAAACAAACAAACAAACAAACAATCAAACACAAAAGTTATAGGGCGCAATACATATTCGGATGTTATTCGCCAATTTAGAAACGTGAAGGGAACTGATGTAGAAATGCGTCCCGCAATAGTTTGTGGGATCGTTACTGGGGACGCGCCGCCCAGCTAATAGGGAGCTTAAGAAAGACGTTTTTGAGAGACGCACGTAAACCGGAAGTGGTGTGTTTTCCCTTCTAATATGCCTTGACGTTACCAAATTTGTATTGTCAGGTCCCTTTACTCTAATAGTGACGATTTGGTTTTGTGGGCAAAACCACTTTTTTTCAAAGCACACTTCCGGTTGACTTGCGTCGGTCAAAAACGTCTTTCCTTAGGCTCCCTACGGGCTAATTCCCCCCTCCCCACTGTCCCTAGTAACAGTCCCATAAGTCTTTGCGAAACTTAATCAACCCAGTTTTTTTTCGTTTCTAGAGTGGCGAATGAATTACAAATAGGCACGCAATGCGTGTATGAGTTGCTTTGAATATAATCACTACAAAAAGTCAAGCACCTGGCGAAGCGATGAGAGCGATGGTTTTTGGAAATCAGGATGCACATAATATCCTCTAATAAAGGAATGAACTTGAAGTGCTAAATTGAAGTGAAAGTTTGGTTGTTCACAGCCTTTTATTTTCTCGTAATGCGCTATTTTCACTCGATGAACGCAAAACCTAGCTATTCATGTATTTCACTTAGCAAAATGTGAAAAAGACTCCGTCGACTCCGGCTCGAACAAACCTTAACGTGCTGTCCATTTTGTCGCCTTGACAGTGCGTAAATGCGTCGCCGACTAGTGAAACAGCTGATTAGAACGGAAGAGTTTTTTGTTGCTTCGTACGCTGGCTTCTGCAAACTAAGGCCAAGGATTTTTAGCACAAATTCCTCGTTGCCATGTTGGAATCCATCAACGGAAGCCTATAGCCTGCGTCGCAGACGTAGCCAGAAGTTTAGTCCCGTCTGTGGCGCAGGTTACGAAAGCCACAAGATCGAGAAATTATATTATTTGAAATGAGCCATTATTTATACCGTCCATTAATGTCAGAGGTGGTGATTTTTATGTTCCACCCTTTTTTTTTTTTTGGTGGGGGGGGAGGGGGGCGCATTTCTCAATGTTTAGTTTTGATAACTTTTGTGACACAGCTCCTTTATACTTTACCTGGGTATAATCCCTGACAGTTGTTCCTCAGAGAGACGCCACATTTTCAATCAGCACCACTTTCCCCTTGAACTTTGAGAAGCTGACCTCTTCTCCTTTGAGGTTTACAGCTTTGAAATCATAAAATGACTGGCTCATTTTCCTCGAATACCTGTGGAGAAATTGCACAGAGAGAAGTCCTCAGATGATCTATTCTTTGAGGCATACACTTCAGTCTTCAAAAGCGCAAGCGCCCTACCGAAAAGAACCTTCTCCGCGAATGTTAATGAGCTTGTTCTTCGAGATGTTCGCCCGCACTTCCTAACCTTTACCCTGGGTGCCAGAGGCTTTTCATGCGCGGTTTCCGGTTTCGGTCAAGTCTTAAAAAGTGACCCACACGCACGTTTTTTCTTGCGGCTTCGCCTCTCGTCTCTTAGGCCTTCGGCCGAACATGTTCGGCGGCCGACGAAGCTCCTCGTCGCACGCGAGAAATAACCTTTGGTACCCAGGGTACCTAACCTTTGGTTACTGCTAGTTTTCTAACAAAAGAAAGAAATATGGTGGTGCAATTTGATACTCGCAAAAATTTATAATATCGCCGTCTCCAACAAAAACAATAGCCCCAAATGAGCACCGCACCCATAAGCTATTCGTCATTTGCACATCCCCCATAATACACCTTGTTTGCCCCCCCCCCCCCCCCCCCCACCTGTAAAAAAAAAAAAGGAAAAAAAAACTTTGCATAACCTTTGTTTTTGTTTTCACCTGGGTATGACAGTCGTCCCAAGAAAATTTGAGGAAAATACTTATTTTGGGGGGGGGGGGGGGGGGGGCAAATGGCGAATTAAGTATATAGCCGCTCCCTTCCCTCAAAATAGACTCTTTCAAAGGCGGCGGAACGTTTTGAAGCACTACCCAGATCTGGCTAGTGATACGTCATAAGTATGGAATTTCTGCGCTCGTTTTTCAGACGTCATTTCGCGGGGAAACCGCTGGTGACGTCGCCAAATGTCGGCTGTTTGCTCAGGCTAAAGCTGATGTTCCGCGAGACGATTCGCAACGACGATTGTTAGCGCAACACAGCGTTGCAACATTGTTCCAACATTGCAACGCTGTGATGCGCTAAAAAATCATCGTTGCGAATCGTCTCGTTTAACATCACATTAAGTTTTAGGCTCAAAATGTTTTTCAAAATTGTGATTAGCCAAATTTTGTGCAAGTTTATTTATTAAGATCAAGTATTTACACTATCCCGCAAATGGCAACCGATAGTTTAAAACTGCCTGATTTCTTTCTGTATTTCTCGATTGCCTAGGGTATTAAATAGATAGATCGATCTATGTAATTTATGCGTTTACACTAATTTTATCCTAAAGCGTGTGGACTTTAGCAGCTATTATAGTCTGTGCACGCGGATGATGCTTGTCCACAAGGTGACGCTTTATATATTAATCACAGATAATGAACTAACTTGAATGCTCATGTATTTTAAAGCTACAAGTTAATTTTTGGCTCTTCAAAAGGCCTCTCTGCTGTTTGCTACAAGAACATTGTCTTTCAAATTTTATCGTAAGAAATGTCAACACATTTGAGCGAAGGCAACCTCGCGAAACACAAACAGCTATTGAGAGTCGCTCGGTATTTATATAACTATTCAAATTCTACATTCAATAAATGTAGGTTGGCATGTACTCAATTGCTAGATCGGTTGCATGCTCTTATTTTTTCTTTGCATTTAAACGGCGGATTTCGACCGCATCTGAAAGGTATTTGATACACATAATTACGTAATTCTTTTTCATGCAAAACTAAAAAAAACGGGCTTAGAAATGTTGCATTGGCTGTGGTCATTAGAAAGTAAAACTCATAAACAGCATCTCCGATGATAAATTAATTTTTAAAAAAAAATTATCACGGCAGGTGTCAATTTTAACCGGAAGAGGGAAAAAATGTTTGGTTTTCGGAGCACAAACTAACTCATGCAGTGAAAACAGGGCGAAGAGGAAACATTTAAAAAAACTCTTCATCAATAAGAATCTTCATAATTAATTTATTAAGTCCCCGAAATCTAAACAAAATTTGCACCAATATATATGTGTTAAGAATAAGCCTTTTGTTGGTGAAAGATTAGACTGATTAGTTGCGAATTTAATGAAAGTACACACGCGAACATGTCAGCGCGATATTGAAGTTTATGGAGATCAGTAATAAAATGTTTATATGATTTGCACGAAATGATGAAAATGTTTCGAACAACTGCAGTTTGAACCACAAATGGGCTCCTAAGTTAGACAAAGAAACTGCGATCGATAACTTGAGTAGCCGGCTAATAAATGAAATTGTCCGTAACGGTTCGAAACGGCTCTGTGACTAATCTAAGGAGAATACAGCTTAAGAAGACCAGTACGATATACAGAATATAATTTTATATCACTAGTAATAAGTGAATTCTTACCTTTAACAATACCGTTTGTTAAGAACACAAAACCAGACAAACGACCACAACCGGTGTTTAGAATCTTGTCCGCCTAAAATCTGTCCGAACGCAAGCCCGACGCAAACTCATTGCCGAACTGCGACCGAGAAACTGTCGAAAAAGGTCGGCATGTCGGATCACGTGGCAAAATAAAGCCATGCAGGGTACGAAAAATGGCGGTATTTTATTATTTTTGACTGATTCATTAATTCTTCGCCTTCTCTGAAGCTAGTGGGTCATCTGCATTAGAACACCTGGTACATATCGAGTAAACGAAAACTTCGCCGGTTCGTGACTATGAGGACCAAACTTCTGATTCAGTGATGACCGATAACGAAGACCCTTCAACGAAATTCTGTTTTCGTCTTGCAACTTTGCAAAATGCGTCTTGCGCTGAGGAAGAAATCCTTGCTTTGCAAAAGCTTAGAGAAACGCTCAGTTCTACTGGCGATGGAAGACCTTTAGATGAAGACGATTGTGAAAAAGAATGGCTTCGAAAAGGTCTAAACGATACCGCCAATCCTTTCCCGACAAAATCACCTGAAAGTTGCGTTCTCGTACAGGAAGATTTGGATGCGTTCACGTTTTACCTTTTCGAGCGCCGGTTTGGCTGGTCGGAATGTACTGCCTATTTAGATGATACAGGTTATTCTGTAGCAGAAGAACATTTAGGTCACAGATCACCGTCAGGTTCTGTACGAATACAGGACGAATCCAGGTTTAAAGGGAAGTTGAACGAACTCCTTGACGAATTTCTCAAATGGTAAGTTGACGAGTACGCATCCTTAACTCTTATGATCTTAGCCCTTGCGATTACTTTTTTGTTAGGTTCTATCCAGCAGACTAGGGATCAAAAATCAGATTTTTGCTGAAGGACAAAATTCAGTTACGTGACTAGTATCTTTAATTTTTAACTCACAAGTGTAGCTTGAACGATAGTCGTGCTTACCCTGATCAAGACTTGCAAACAAACGAACCAAAAGAAGCAACTGATTTATATATATATATTTTTTTCTGAATCGTAACGAAAAGGATCGTAAGAGATCTGTGAAGCAGAAATAGGTAGAGTTTGAATCAAAGAGTGTTTTTTTTAAATCTCCACGTAATTATTATTACGCTGATTCAAGAAAATTATTTTATATTAAATGGTGCGGCACTCTATACTATTTAATGCAGTTAACCTGTACCTTTAGAGTATTTTCTGCTATGATTTTGTTCAGAATACTTTGTTGTTATACATGATTTACTGCTGAATCCCTTGGTTGGAAACTGCAATTAAGATTGACTGAAATAGCAGGTACAGCTTGTACAGTGTTGGTAATGGCTGGGAGACTAATACTTTTGTTCCTTGTTGCCAGCTACCTGGATTTATTGCTTAATCAGTGTGATAAGGCGTCAGCAATAGTAAGGATTTGCTTCCATTGCCTCAGTTTTCATTTGGTTGTCGACACCCTCTATGTGGTATCCCTCCCTTAAAAAAAACACGCACACTTAAACACAGGCTTATCTTGTGCACCTATCATCAGCCATCCCCGGGGAAGGGACCCTAGGGGGTACTTGGCAATAAAAGTCAAGAAATTCCCCCTGTTAGAGGGGTATCATATTGAACAACATGAAACTTCATTGAACTGGAGATGCAATTGTACATGTAATTGACCCAGGTCACCTGAGTAGAAAGTACACCAGCAATCTTCTGGAGATGTGGTCTATATATGCTTGATTTAAAGACAACTTGAAATCAACCTCATTTTTTATACAAAACCCCAGTTTTCCCCATGGTGTAAGGCCATTGTACACAAAAGCTTCCTTATTTCCACCACTTCCGGGAAAAAATAATGATCCTCCAAATCCACCTGTAAGTCCCCATACAAAGTTGTAATTGCCCAGGGTCCCCCACAGGGGATGTCCAATGACAGGTGCTTTATCAGATGAGCACCCTCTCTCATTATGTTCAGCAACAAAGTACAGCGTAAGCTTCCCATCAAGTCTAAGGGTCTAAGGAAAGGTTTGAACCTACATAGCACTTTTATTCTTCATATTTATTGACGTATTCACTTGTGTGATGTGGTGGTCTGCCTGCAAGGCTTAGTTTTAAGTGAGCATCTATCTGGCTTGTCAAGTTGGCAGTTCTGAACCTAAGATGTAAAAAATCATTTTTATCCAATGCTCACTAGGGCATCCAGAAACACCTAGATATCTGTTACAGGTCAAATTTAGTTTCAGGTTGAATTTTTTTAAACCTAGGTTGATTCTCAATTTCCTTTGTCTCCTAGCCCTAATTATTCATGAATTATAGGACGGGAAACAAAGGAAATACAGAATCAACTTAGGTTAAATCAAAGTTAACCTGAAATCAAATTTGACCTGTAACATATCCACCTGGCTAAAACCTTGCCTTCCTGTTTGGGAATTGTTTCTTCTTGCTTAGGACACATTTCTAGACAAACAAGCTACATGTATCTTACATGTTTAGCCATGTAAACAGCTTGACCAGCCCTATTCTGGCAGGTGGAATTTCGTTGAATATCAGACATAGTTTCTATTTTTACACACATTTTATTTTATTGTATTTTGAGGTAAAAGTACAATAACATGCCCTCGGGTAGCTAAGCTAATCTAGGCAGGTCATTATTACAGGAAATAAATACAACTAAATATAACTAAAAATAACAAGAGAACTAAAGAAACTAAGGTTGACAACAATGACTAGAGACTACTGATAAACTAAGGGTATTACTAATAATAAATAACAACAGTTTTGACGAGAGACTTCTGATACACTAAACGATATTAATGATTACATACTAACTAAGAGGAAAATAAATTCAACTGAACTTTTTGAACAAGTTTTGGGAGATCAATATAACAGTCTTCTGAAGCTAGGATCTCAAAAAGTGTTTGTTTTATTTTCCTCTTAAAGGCATTTTTTGAAAGATACAGGCATTTCATTCCATATTTTTGTTCCGATTCTAGAAAATGAATTCACTTGAATTGAGAGTCTATTTTCTTCTCCAATTTAATTTTTACCTATTACCCAGCCTGCATAGAGAGGAAAAGTCATCGCTACGTCATGTTGCCATGGTAGCAACACTTCTAGATGATAGCAAACTGCAATTGTCACTTAAAAGTGAATTCACACTGTTTCAAACTTGTCCAGCTTTATTCAATTTAAGCTCCCTAATGTTTTGATCCAGAAATTTTTGCTAACACGGTAGCAAGATGTTACACTTCTCCTCTATTTTGCAGGATGTATTTGGAAGGCAAGCAAAGCTACTTGTTTATGTTCATAATGCCGTGGCTGCCATCTTTGATTTTATCACTGAGGAACTTAGATTGTCGGGAGTAGAAATATTAACCTATAGGGTAGGCAGGGGACTGGGAGGGAGAAAGAATATGATTGCCTGATCTCTTTGGTCATTTAAGAAATGCCACAGGTTCTGCAGTATACTCTATAGACCTCTTTCATAATGAAAGAAAGCTTTTCTTTGTATTTTTCACATGCTAACGAGGTTAGAAAGGCCTATTATCATACATATAAAAGAATATATTAATAGGCCGCCATTATGAAAGAGGTCTATTAGGAATGCTAGCATACATCTTGTTTTATGTCTGATACCAACCATTTTTTTACAGGTACCTTGCTCAAGCTAAGCTAACTGTTAGCTTGCTCAAGAGCTTTAAGTATGTAGTTACTAAAGGTAAGGATTTTAACTGCTGGTTTTTCCAGGAAAATGATCAGGTACACAGAATAAAATGACTTATGATCTAATGACAGTAGGTCTTTAGGAACAGTTTGTCTTGTGATCAACATTCTTTTTTAAAACATGTTTAAAAACGTGAATTACAGAAATTTATATTGTAAATTCTGAAATAAGCCCAGAGGCCTCTTTGTGAGGGGCTCATAATCCAGAGGGGGCTATATATGTGGAAGGGCTCATTTTCAGATGGAAATTGGAGAGAAATTTGTTTCATCAGTTTAGGAATGTTCAAGTTAGTGTAATAATAATTATTGGTGTACTGGGTAGAGAAATTCATGACATTGTAATCCCACCTTAGACTCCATAGGAAGTAATAAACTTCATTGAAAATAATAGTTTCTACTTAACAAAGTTAATTTGCTTGCTCAGCCTTCATAGAACACTCCCTTTTGGAAATATACTTTGGTCTTAGGGAGGGACCAAACGTGAAGAGGGTGTGAGGCATTTTGTAGTTTGCAGTTTTCCTTGTGTGCATGATTTTTTTTGTTGACTTTTGTTTGTATTTTTTTTCTGCCTGTTCCAGCTGTTTGCAGTTTTTCATGTGAATTTTTCATTTATGGATTTTTGTACCTCTTTTTTGTCCCACCCCCATAAAACAGTTTAGTTTACAACAATTTATTGTATCTTGGTTCAATTCCCAAGTAAAGGCCCTTGGGTAAGAGCTTGTTACGGAAGACTTTCGAATTTCAAATTTGGTAGTCTTGTGAACAGAGGTGCTTCTTTTTAGAAATTTACAGTATTTTCAGAGAAGGGATTTATTATGTGTCTACAAAACGAGTGAAATGTTCTGCTATTTTGTACTCACTACCAAAACAACTCAACGTCTTCTCATTTAACTGTTCAGTTTTCTGGCAATTATGCTGCACAAATAATTAATGTCATTTTTCACATACCGTAAATCCTCTGTTAAGCCCCCCCTTTTCAGAGGAGGAAAGTTAATAAGCCCCCCCTCCCCTCCATCCTTATTCTTCACGAACAATTAACGTGGACTGATCAGTTATGGTTTATTCAGGCTGGAAATTCATATTGTTTTTGGTCTTCGGCTGCATGACCTCCAACTTCATGTGCTGAACTTTTTCAAAGTTGTGCTCTAGTTCTCTGTGGAGAATTGTTACCATTTTGTTATTGTTAGAAAAAGCAGTATAGCGCCCAGTAACCAGAAGTCTGTCCCTGAGAAACCTTGTTCCCGTTGATGCATTTCGCTAAATTAAATAAGCCCCCCCCTCTCTTTTAAGCCCTCCCTCTCTATTAAGCCTCCCCTCGAAAGTGCTTGAAAAAAATAAGCCCCCCCTCCGGGGGTGCATAATAGAAGATTTATGGTATTGCAAAAGCCTTCCAAATTTGGTCAACAGTAGCTGGTCATGATGAGTTATGCGTGGGATTTTTGCCAATCAGAAACAAGGAAATATTTTGAATGACTAATAATCGCTCTTATTTCAAACATGTGATGGCCTTATTGTATAAGAGAAATGTGAGGGATTTTGCCAGGCACAACTTCAAAGTTTAAAAATAATGGCAGTCTCTTTTTCTTTTTTTAAAGCTCATAGCATGCCAGTAGTTAGGAACCAAACATTTGTACATATCATGGACTGGATTAAATTGGCGAGCTCTGATAATGGAGTTAGCTGTGAAGTATTCCCTTTGGTCAAGGATGTGATTCTGGCTGGCATCACAGATATCTGGTCAGCTATCAGAAATACATGTGTAGCCAAGTTGTCAAAGTTTTTGGAGGTCTTTATGTTGTCTCAAGTGGAAGAATTCTACAGAAGTTTAGTCAAGGTAATGTTTAATTTCCTCACAAACAATGTAAACTTTTACTGATAACAGACCTCTTCTCACTGACATCTCGCTGTCTAAAGCATAAACCTCTACAAGGGGAAGGAGTTCTAAACCAAGTTAAAACTATCTTCACCATTCTTGCCTTTGCACTAGTGCGTGACTGCGTGTTATTCCCGAGAGTGCCATATGGCACTCTTTGACCTACCTGTATTTGAACCAATCAAAAAGAGTGTTATAGCATTGTTTGGTGGTGCTATTGTGTTTCAACCGATAGAAAAAAGTTTACGCTTTGAATTGATGCCAAATATGTAATAAGGTTTCACTGAGTGTCACCGCAAAAATCGCGACTGAAGTTTCATGGCTTCTACGGGAGAGAGCTATAGTGAGGGTGAAGAGTTTATCGGTTTTGATGAAGAAGATCAGTTAGCTGTTGCTGCTTCAAGGCAAGAGAGACTTCAGGGAATAGAGGGAAGAGTTTCAGAGTCAGATATTTCCGTCTCTTCTGTAGCTACAGAAGACCTATCAGACGTGACAGACATTGAAGAGGAAGAAGAATTTTGGAATGAAAATGAAGACCCTGTAAACGTTGTGCCATTTACAGCGCGTCCTGGTCCTATGTCTGGGGTTGCTGAAGATGGAACAGCAGAAGAATTGATTGAACGTATCGTCAGTGAAACAAATCACTATGCGTGGGAATGCATTGCCGCATAGCCGGACCCAGAGTGGAAAGACACAAGTCTGGAAGAAATAAAAGCGTACTTTGGGCTTCATGTGCTCTTTGGCATTAAACAGTTGCCGTCCTATAAACTCTATTGAAGTAAAGATCCTCTGATAGGAGTTCCTGCAGTACAGAAAGTCATGTCCAGAAACCGCTTTCATGTAAACAATTAACAATGCAAATCAGGTCCCAAGAGAAGACCCTGCATATGATAAGGTCTTCAAAGTGCGGCCTGTTATTAATTGCATGGTTCAGTGTTGTCAAACGGAATTAGTGCCTGAAAGAGATTTAACTGTTGATGAAGGAATGGTAAAGTATAATGGACGACTGAGTATGTAACAGTTTATCCCCATGAAACCGGTAAAGCATGGAATCAAAGTGTGGGAATGTGCTGAAGCGTCGAGCGGCTTCCTTTGTGATTTTCAAGTTTACAGAGGGAAGCGACAAGATGGCGTCGCTGAAAAGAACTTGGGTTATCGTGTTGTTCGTGATTTAACCCCGAATTTCACCGGCAAAAATCACCATGTATTTTGCGACAATTTCTTTACAAGTGTCAGCCTTGCTGAAGATCTCCTAAACGATAACATTATGTGGAACCACCCGTGCTAACTGTAAAGACTTCCCTAAAGAACTCGCAGCAAATAATTCTCAAGTAAAATGCTTAAAGCAAGGAGAATAGATTTATTTCGTAGAAGAGAGGATTTAGTCGCAACTGTGTGGAAAGATAAAAGATTTGTCCATTTTCTGAGCACTCAGAGTAATCCAACGGGGGAGGAAACGGTGAATCGAAAGTAACAGGATGGAACTATCATCCAGGTGCCAAGTGTTCCAGTGGTGAGAAGCTACAACCAAAACATGGGAGGTGTTGACCTTCACGATCAGTTGCGTGGTTATTATGCTGTTGGAACAAAATCAAGAAAATGGTGGCAGTATCTTTTCTGGTTCTGTGTGGATGTAAGCATCGTTAATGTGTTCATTTTAGTGAAAAAACGCTGAACCACTGGAGAAGAGGACAGCTTGAATTTCGCACGGAACTTGCTCACGACCTCCTTGGTGATTTCAGCAGCCGTACAAGAATAGTCGCTTCTGGTCAAATGGAAGGAGGCCACTGGCCTTATCCATTCACAAGGGGACGCTGTCGACGCTGTCTAAAGCGTAAAGTCACTAAATTTTGTTCAAAGGGCTGCAAGTGCTGCGACAAACGAATTTGTTTGGAATGCTTTCCCAACCACATCGGTGCTGTCTGAGCTAATGCGTCAGAAGGGCGCGAAATTCAAACTGCAAACTAAACATTGTGCTTGTGGTATATATTTGAATGATTTGGACTCAAGATCAGACATTAGTGACAGTTATTTTATTGTATCAAGTTTCTTCCTTGATAAGTTTAACTGCTATTGTTCATGTTATGAAAAATTTAGGGAATTTTTTCCCCTTCTCATTCTCAAAGCATTGTAAATAAATGGTGATCATGGCTATTTTATAAATTTTGCAGATGTTTATCTTTCTCAAATTAGTTCTATGATTCACTGTTTGCAGTAATTGTAGGCTAGAATTAAAGATCATTCCTTGCTGAACATTTTTTGTCTCAAGTGTTTTGCATTTTACTCTGTAGTTTTCTAGATATTATAAGAAACTTTTTGAGGAAGGGTAGAAAATGAGTCTGTAGCTACTGCAGATCTAATTAGCTCCTGGGAATAAAGGGTCATGGGGCTTAAAGGGTTAAAAAAATATCACTGCATCCTTCATCTGAGGAAATCATTCTCGCAGCTTGTTAACTGAGGTAAAAATTAATAAATAAATAATAATCACTCAAGGGAAATGTTTGCATCTTTTATCAAATATTTTACTAAAACTTGTTCTTTAAGGAAATAATAGGCTCTTTATCATGCAGCATTATCAAGTTTTGGTAAACATGAAAGCAGTTCAATTTTGTTAGCACAAGCTGAAAGAGCATATTAAAATTGGGTAACCTGAGAATTTTCAGCTGTGTATCTCAAAAGTAGCGATTGCAACGGCCGCCGAAAGTTGGAAGCACTTGTATGAGAAAAACAACTTTTGCCATCTAGTCACACTTGCATGGTTTTCCATACAAATCCTTGGCAGTCATGCCAAGAACTCATTATTTGGAGATCAGTCTGGAGAATTTGGTAGATATTGGGGCTTTAAAGGAGTGGACAGAGCTAACTCTGATCTCCATTTTAGAGAGGTGTCATTTTGGAATAGTTAGAGTTGATCGTACTCTTTTGAAGTAAATTATTGAAGACCACATGATTTTCACATTGTTTGTGTATTTCAGATGTGTCTGGAGAGAGAAACATCCTGGCAGGCTAAAGAGGGTGCAGTCATGGGTAAGTTGTTCCAAACAAATGAAAACCATACTCTTTAGTTGGTTTATTGTTTGGCTTACCAAAGGTGCAGATCGCTAAATTACAGCGTGTACAAAATGCAGCGGCAAGACTTATTCTTGGCATTGGAAAGTTTTCTCACATTACACCGGCACTTTATGAGCTGCACTGGCTGCTGGTTTCTTTGCGTATTGACTATAAGATTTTACTTTTGACTTTTAAATGTATTAATGGCCAAGCGCCAACTTATCTTAGCGATCTTATTAGTATAAAATCGAATTCATTATATAATCTTAGGTCTACTGGTAAGCTCTTATTGGACCATCCCAAGGGAAAGATGCTTACAACGTTGGGAGCAAGATCATTCTCAGCCGCAGCTCCAAAACTCTGGAATGAGCTACCAGTGGAGCTTCGTCAAGCAACATCACTTGACAGTTTTAAATCTCAACTTAAAACCTGTTTTTTTAAGAAGTATTTTTTATAGTTTGTAACTTAGTTTATTTTATTCTCATGGTTATGTATTTTCGTTTTCTTTTAAACATATGATTGTAAAGCGCTATTGATCAGAAAATGTAAATACGCGCTATATAAATTGGTAAATTATTATTATTGTTATTATTATTATTAGTTACACTGTAGTTGCATTTCCTTTCAAGTTTACTATTGATTCTTTGAGAATGTGGGCACCTACATATACATTTTTGTGTCTCCATGACTGAATAGGCATGACTGCCATAGTCTGCCAGTTTCTTTGGAGTGGAATAACCAGTGATGAGGACAAGAACAAGACAGAAGGACGTCAATACTTACTAAAGGTCAGAGGACTTTGTGTGTTATCAAAAATGAATCTCTGACTTCTTGGGTGGTAACTGAGCTACGGTGTACATTTCTTCGTTGATAATTCTGTAATAGCAAATGGTGTGAATTGAGGAGTCATATACAAAGATCTCTCCTCTGAATTACCCTTCCCTCCTTATCAAACCACCCTACCCCTGTGTACTCTTGATCATTCAAGCACTAAAAATTAATGGTTTTCGTCATGAAGTTGGTCCATCGATGTAGCATGATCAGTACAAGTTATTGTTCCAAATGGCAAAGAATGTGTGAAAATGCTGCCAAACACCACAGCATGAATTTGTTGGGGTCTTGAAAAATTGTGGGATCAGAATGATTTTCAGCCAAAAGTGTTAATGTTTAGTACAGAAAAACTTATAGATTGAATTTTTGTTCACTAGGAGTTTTGATGACCCATATGGGAGACTGACAGATTATTTTGCTCTATATCTGCAAGACTCCTGCAGGGCTCGACGTTGCAACCTGTGGGGTCGCCAATGCGACTAGATTTTATTCACAGGCGACTAACTTTTCACGCCTGGTTGCCAGGCTGGCCCCAAGATTTTTTGATTTAGTTTTAAAATTTCTTGTTGAGTTCAATACTCTGATACTCTCGTGTTCGTGTATGAAGCCGATGAAATCATGTTCGATTCTCGTTTTGGCTACTTTATTTACTTGCTAGCAAACGCAAAGTGAAATCTACATGCACGAGTCAGAATAGTAAACTTTTTTAATGCAAATTTCTGCTAACATTTGAACCCATCGCGACAAAGCGTTGCGTGACGACCCAAATGAGAGCTTTGTGATAAATTATTATATTAATTAATTGTATTTTATTGACTTCTCATAAAGTACCGTTGAGGTCACGTTGTTTGTCGAACAGATTTCTCGCCAAATCAACTTTCCCCCGAAAATATTGACGATCACGTGCTAGGCAACGAACTAGATCATGTTTCACCTATGTTCATTCCCGAACATCAATGCAAATATGGACGCAAAACAAATGTTTGCAGATTTTGTTCTTTAATAGCCTAAATAAGTCTTTTTGTAATTCCAAAAATTTGTTTAACTGCAAGTGTATTTCATTTCCTGAAGCTTGAATAACTCTTTGAGGGAATTTACGCTTCACTATTTTCAGCCGCTCACGGGTAAGCGATGTTAATCAATGCGAACGGACAACGGGCGAGAACCTTTGGAAAGGAAGCCTTAAAATATCAGTAACAAGTTCTTGCAAAATAATTTTTCTAAAGCGACGGTGTTACAGACCCACAAAAAGACGGTCAGAGTATTTCAGGTAGAGGATCTATGGATTGACCATCGCTAACGGATACGACTATAAACGTTCTAACGGGTCAAGATGCTAACGAATTGACTAACGCCTCTAATGGATCAGCTAATAGAGTGTTTTCACATGATGTCACGGCGGCCATATTGGTGTCCCAAAACAATGAAACGGCAGCCATGTTGGTGTCCCAAACCAATCCTCTGGGAGTTGACCTCTTTTCTTATGCAAACGCTTTCTTTTGTTCCAATATATTTGCATAGATGCTAACCACGTGAGTGAAAACACTCTATAGGGACCTTAAGATCCGAAGACGACGACGGCAGAGAAAACGTGGCTGAAAAAGTGAATTCGCGTTCTTTCAATGTTCATGGCGATTACTCTAAGTCACTAACTTTGTCAAACGTAGGTGAACCCTCCTAAAGTCAAATCCCTAAAATCCATATCCAAGTTCAGAAGGAGAGAGGACAGAGAGGAAATTTCGTTGTCGCTTGTGTACTTCCTCTGTAAAACATGAAATTATGCATTTTCACGTCGTAGTCGTGCAGTGACGGCAACGAAATGTACAAAAAAGCGTGATGCACGTGCAAAATTGTTGTTTTGCTAATCTAACCTATTGCTTTTTTGAAGTTCTCATTGCCGTCACTGTCGTGTTATCTTAAGGTCCCTAATGATCTAACGGATACGGATGAGTTGCTAACGAATTTTCATTGATCTGTCCAACGGATGACTAACGGATAGCTAACAGTCTAACCGTTCAACGGAATATCTTTTAAGCGTACGTTTTCCCAAAGAAGGTCACAAATACTGACTATTGACGTTTAAATATCAACAGAATGTGCAGAATTTAAAAACGTCTGCGCAATAAATCTATCGAATTTTATCACAACCTGATAAAAGTCCAGTGATATGTGAAAGGGAAATTCAGTATTTCACACGCACCGAAAACGCGACGCATCATTGACACATACCCGACATGTATTAAAAGTTATGAAATTTTCTCCAAAAGTATTCCTCAGTGGTCGTTATTGAAAAAATAAATTAGCTTTTTCAACACAAACACGCTTGTATTATGGATATCAAACTTTCCGTAGCCATTCCACTGTTCCGCTGTGTAAAATTAAAGTAGTCAAGCGCAGTAAACTGAGGGCCTTTAAATAACTTGATATATGATAGCATTACAAGCGAAATAAGCGGAAATTTTGCCTTGTGCTCGCGCCGCCTTCCTCCTTGTATCAGTGTTCAGACGTTTAGTGTATTATATTCTATTTTTTCTTGAAGATAATTTTTGGCGACTAGAATACTTGTCCTGGCGACCAAAAATGAAAACTTGGAGGCCAGGTGGCCCCAAGATTTTTTCCTGAAAGTCGAGCCCTGCTCCTGGCTAATCAGTGAGAGTTAGCGTAATAATAATTATGCATAATTTTATCATCATAGTTGCTGCCTCTTGGATGATATCTTGTCTTCTGAATTCTCTTAACACTTTGTTCTTTTCTTTCAGTTTGGTTTTACAGCATTAACAGCCCTACCAGATTTCATCATGTCATCTGTCCATTCCGTCATTTTCTCATTGCTTGTCCATCCTCAACTGAGTATAAGGGAACATGCAACAAAAGCGCTGTCTGCTATTTTGTCCAGATGTGAGTTTGAGGTAAGGAACAGGATGCACAGGGCTGTGCTACAGATCAAAGCTCTCAGAGACCCTGAAATTAATAGCTTAGTCTCTGAAACTACAGTGTAGTTAAAAACTCTGTTCTGGATAATAGTTTAAGTGAAAAATACTGCTCCGGATAATATTTTGAAACTCTTCTCTCGAATTTCTAGTGTTCATACTTACAATACACGTGCCTCAACTTCTGAACATTTTTATACAGTAACTAAAGAATCTCAACTCAATGTCAAATGAAATGCTTTTTTCCTTGTTGGGGTCAAAATTTGGAATGGGATACCCCAAATTTTTAAAGAAAGACCGAAAAAACTTTTAAAAGATCACTAAAAGCAATGCTACTCGATAATCCCTAAAACATTGATGTGGATACAATTATTGCAAAAATGAAAAAGTAATTCTCTTGTCCTTTATTTTCATTTTATTTTTAAAATTTCACTTTAATATTGTCCTTGTATCTAATTTCTTTGTATTTGTCTAGTTTGTAGTAAATTAGTTGAAGTTGAAGTGGTAGTTTTTTATGAAGAAAATGGGTAGTTCATAGTTCATGTGGTACCTGCACTTTCCCCGGAAAATAATTATTCTCCTTGGTTTTTGTTGACCTTAAGGGCCATGTATAATTTAATTTTTTTAGAACATGCTGTTTCCTTTATCATCGATACATTGTATTTCTGCAATTTTTGCGCTTCAGGTTGCTCTGTTTTCATTTCAAGAAGTGATCAACAGACTGTGTCGTGGAACACAAGGTGATGGACACTCTCAAGAGGTTACTCAAGGCATTGTAGAGGTATGTCGCACTACATACTAAACTTTAAATTTTCAATTTTTGTGTGCTATTTCAGAGGCATCATTCCTCAGTCCTGACAAAGCTGCCCCAATAAATTCACCACCTGAACATTAAATGGATTTTAGAACAACTAGTTTAAATGATACAAAGTGATGTCTATAAGAGCCTGTATTCTTCGATCATTCTCGATTTTCTGTCACTGCTGTGACTGCAAGATTCTTATCTTAGTCTTTGCATTAATTTTTATTTTTTCATTTTGCATTTCCAACATGTGAAATCCATGTAATAATCATTTTTTATTTCATCTTCAACTCTCCTGGGTATATTAAGAACCAATGTAGCTCCCAGTTGGCCTGTTAGCTCAATTAGTTAGAGTGCTGCACCAGTATCGCAGAGGTCAGAGTTCAAATTCTGGCAAGCCTGAATTTTTTCAGGTTTTCTTTTTGCAACTGCATAAGTTGTGACTTGAACTGCAAGGATCCTCTTTTCATTTGTTTCTTCATTCTGCAGTTCCAACATATGAAAGTCATAATAATTATACTCATCATCATTTCAAGAATCTTATTGATGGGCAGTAACCCTGTAGAGTTACGACATTTACTTTAATAGGGGTCTCCTTAGGTCCGGTTCAGATGCCAAACTTCGTGAGCCAAACCCAAAACATTGAATTAAGGACATGAAAAGTTCAGTGTCTGAATCAATTAGGAATGCCTGTTTCAATTTAGAATGGCTCAGCCATTCTTTCCGCCAAGCCCAGCCAGGAATTTCGACAAATAGATCAACTTTGGAACAGCCTTGATTCAGACACCAAACGTTTCGTGTACCAAACCTAATGCATAAATTGTTATAACCTCTGTATTTTGTAAGCAGTTTGACCGAAATGAGCATAAAATTAAGCCGGAATTAAGATCAGTGTCTAAATAAATTCAATCTGTCTAAATAATTTAGGTCAGGCTTAATTCAAATTAAACAAAAATGCCTCGTACCCTAAGGGCAACTTGGCAAATGCACTGTGCATTGCATCATGTACATAACTCATAATAGTATTATACTCATGCCTTACCTTTAATTTACATGTTTTATTCAAGTTACCCCACCATGCTGTGTTGAGACAAAATTTCAAGTTCCTCAAAGCTCATGAAGCTGAAGGATTACTGGCAATCTGTATTTTCTTGATTAAGGTGAGTGCCCCCCAAACTGACACTCTCAGAGACAAACAGGTATAAAGCCTGCTGACATGTTTCATATACACTGCATATGTACAGAGCAATGGATGTCAGAAATGCATGTACAGTGGAAAATGCACAAAAATGAGAGAGCAAAATTCATAGTTATTGAAGTGTTTGTGAAAATAATGTTACAAGGTTAGACCGATGTGATATTATTAATAATCACTTCCAGCTAGTGGTCACAATTGCTTGCAACACCATTTAGATAAAAACAAAAAACTCAAAACGTAATAAATACTCTTAAATTCGTAAGATTCTTTGCTCAGTTGACTGACAGGCATATCAATGCTCTTCAGTTATATGATCCATGTACATGTAAAAAAGAAAGTACTCATATCATACACTCCATTCCATCATGCAAGTCTCTTTCCATGCTCGGTGATGGATCTTTTTCTATGGCTGTCCCTAAATTATGGAACCATCTTCCCCTTTTTATTAGAGATATACACAATGTACCTTCAGTTAATGCCTCTAAAAAGGCTCTTAAAACACATTTGTTTCAGAAGGCATTTCCCAGCTAATTTATTGTTTTTATTCTTTGTATAAAGAAGGATTTGTAAATAGGATTTTAAGGAATAATTAGGCTGCCATTGTTTTTAGAATTTTAGATTTATTATTTTTAGTAAATTGTTAAGTACGATTTGTTAATAGGACTTTAAAGAATAATTATTAGTCATTGTTTTTAGAATTGTTAATTAGAATAATTATGTGCTAGGAATGAAGCCATTTTTTAGATAGGATTTTTAAGTAGGATTTTGAGGAGTCAATGTAATGTGCAGATGAAAATTTCTTTCCCTGGATTGATATTTGCACAATACAAATCAATAAATATTATTATTGTTAATAATATTAATTTGACTGAGGGGAGTCCAATTAATTCTGTATATAAATCATTGTGAGTGAAAGCGGGAGATCTGATTTCTTTTAATCACGAGTATGATTACAGACTGAATTGGACGAGACGAAGTTCTGTTACCAATTAGTCATAACAGTTACTATAGCAAAATTTGTGATATTTAGATCAAAACACAGGAAATTTTGCAAGCAGTAAAAAATCCCATTTAAGCACACGTGATGGGGCATACTGGCATGATGCATACTGTCCTGTTACACTGTCCTATTAGTGCTGAAATCAGGACAGCTGACAGCCAATCAGATTTGAGAATTTTGTTATAGTTATGATTATTATTATTAGTAGTACTCCATTTCCTCTTGTCCAAGCTGCCATAAACTTAAACATCCAGCTTTAATAGATCCTTTGTCATCACCTCCACAGCACATTCCTCCAGGGTATCTATTACCAAAATGGCCACTTTACTTCTCCACATTTAACCTGTATTTGATGCATCCTGCTTCCACTGTGCGACAAGTAACTAGTGTTGCCTTTAAATATTTGGGTAAGTTGTTGTAAAACATTCTTTATGTCATTTTCCTTATTCAAACATATGACATGAAAAGGTACTAGTCCAGCAAGAAATTCTACTTGTTCTGAGATAATGGGCAGGTCCTTTTTGAGCCCTACATATTTGCTGGTCCCATCACTTGCTAATAATCTCTTGAATTACTAAGCAAATAATAAGTTTGGTGTCAGTCTCTGAATACAAAATATCTCTTCTTTATCACAGCAGCGAATGTGCTCCTTCCTGCATGTACAGTGCAGTGTCCATTATTCTTCCATGTAATTATTACGAAAGAGAGTATCCTTTCCACAGTTATATTTCAAGCCAGAAAAATTTTCAATGTCAAGAGTAATCCATGGAGGAATTTATTCAAGCAAATTTACATCCTAACCCAACTTTTTGGTTACCACATTGCTCCAAGAAAACTGTCACTCAAAATTCCACTGTTGTGATAGAGGTCTGCAAGGTTGTCAACTAAAGAACGTCTTTTAGCTTACATGTACATGTAGCTTACATTGTAGGAGCTCTACAATGAAACGTGGAATTTAAAGCACTACTGTTGATTATTGTTAGTGAGTTTCATGAGAATCGTTTTAGAAAAATTAATAAATGATTCATTGATGTCATTTGTTGTTATTCCCTTGTGTTTGCAGTTGCCAAAGACAGTAATAATCCTGTGTTTTTAAAACTGGTCCTTCATGGGCTTGCAGCTGACTGGAAGGTTGACAAAAGCTTGTTGGTAGCAAACCTAGTATCATCTTCTCCTGAAATTACTATCCATTTAGGACCCTCTACATCAGACACACCCCAAAACTCTGAAGAGGATGTTATCAGCCATGTACATGGACGAGAAATTCCATTTCAACGCACTCCAAGTCCTAAACCAAGCCTTGACTTGTGCTATGTGTCAGCTGATTCAATAAGTACATGTAGTGCAGGTGAGTATTTGCTCTATTTGTCTGCTCTGTGTGTCACACAGACAGACACCTTTGGGAGCGACGAGCATTAAGTGTTTGTCTTAGAGATATGTCTGTCTTGTGGAGTCAAATAAAGGAAGTAAAGAAAGGCAGGGATAAACTCTAGGTGTCTTTGTTACAGAGGTGTCTGACAAGAGAGAGTCAATTGTATAGCTTATGTGGTGAAAGTGACTCTAACTGCTCCAAGGTCAAGTTGTAAAGTAACAAAAAATATATACTGTTACTGTAAATCCTCTATTGAGCCTCCCCTCTCAAATAAGCTCCCCCTCTCTAATAAGCCCCCCCCCCCCATCTTTTTTCAACCCCACTTCTCCCTCTTATCATTCTTCACTAATAGATGCTGGACTGTGTTAATCAATCACAACTATAAAACTTTGTGTGGACTGATCCGTGATGGTTTATTAACTTTGGATCATCAGCTGCATGATCTCCAACTTCCAACTTCTTGTACTTGAGCTTTTCCACTCTGTATTCTAGTTCTTTATAGAGAACTAACACCGCGGTCATCTTTGCTAAATGAAATAAGACCCCCTCTCAAATAAGCCCCCCCCCCCAGGGGGCTTAATAGAGGATTTACGGCATATTTTTTCAGTTGAAAGTACACGTCACTACAAGCACCTTTCTGCAATTTGAACATAATGAGATTTTTGTAAGGAATTGTTTGTCCTAATGTTTTGGCACGCCCTTTCCGCTGATAGTTAAATGACAGGCTCATATATGACATCATGAGAAATAAATGAGGAAATAATGAGGAAAATATAAATAATGATGTCAGCAAAGATTCACCATTACAGGGAGTCTGACTGACCCATGCTGCAGGCAAAATGTTTAAAAAAGAGCACTTGTCATAATTGCATATATGAATTATTTTCATGTTTTCTCTAGTTTTGCAGTAATGTGCTTTCTAAAAAGACAATGTATAAATTTCATCCTCTAGCATTTCCTTAAGAGAATGCACTTCTGCTTGTAATGACAATAGACCACTCCTACTTTACTAGTCTTTTTATTAACAGCACTAACTATATTTTTTTCTTTTCTTGACTGATATTACATCTTAAAGGAACTGAACCTCACAATGCATTTTCTGTGGGCCACAGCACTAGCTGGACATCACAAACACAGTCTCACAAATCAACAAGAACCAGCATTCGACAAGTTGCAAAGCGTCTGGCAGGTAATAATCATTCCTTAACATGTAAATTTTCTCACCGGCAGGTTGAGGAAGAGAGCAAAAGGAGCTGCATTCTGGAATAGTACGAAAACACTCCCTCACTGGTTAACATAGAAATATAGGGCCTGCCCTTGGCGATACTTACACTGTTTACAGGTAGCCTTTATGGCTTCTGAAGGAAGATCATGATTTCATCCCAAATTGAGTTCTCTCCTTACAGATAACCCACCCAGCCCAAGAAAGGTTGGCCACACTACTGGGGTCGACGTCCCCTACTCTTTCAAACAGTGGAATGCCGGTCGTTTCGCCAACGAGTCGTTTCGCCAACGGTCGTTTCGCAAACGTCTCTAGTCAGTTCGCAAACGTGTTGAAGTCAGTTCGCAAACTTGTAGAAGTCAGTTCGCAAACGTCTAAAAGTCGGTTCACACACATAGATAAAGAAACTTCAAAATGGCAGTCTGTTTGTATCCAATCGTATAGTTAAAACCCAGGTTGGCATCTGGGTTGACATATAAATGTTTGTAACGTTTAACTTCAAACCCAAAAATTGCGAACTGACTTCAACATGTTTGCGAACTGACCAGAGACGTTTGCGAAACGACCGTTGGCGAAACGACCGGTTACCAAACAGTGGTGTGGGTTCTTTTTACATCCCACAGGAACCAGATAAGTTATAGTTCTGTGAGACGGGACCTAGAGTTTTTCGTCCTTATCCTAGAAGACTTGAAAGTCTAACTGTTTGCAGATGCCATTACAAAGGCATCACTTTCTTTGCAGTTATTTAAAGACCCTGAGTATTGGTTCGGCCGGGGTTTGAACCTAAGGCCTCCCGCTCAGCAGACTGGCGCTCTCCCAGCTGAGGGATTACGATACCAATCTCCCCCCCCCCCCCCAAAAAAAAAGCACTTTATTTGAGTGTCAATGTATTTAGCTCGAAAGCACTAACTGGGGACACTATACTTTTACGTCTCCTACTGGAGACGTGAACGCCATTTTACGTGGTCGTCTGAGCAACGCAAAGGTCTAGTCATTTGCAGGGCAAAGGCAGTACCTCCATTTCCCAGACATTTTAAGACTCTGAGTGTTGGTCCGGTCCCGGGAATTGAACCCGCGACTTCCTGCTCTGCAGTCAAGGGCTCTACTGACTGAGTTAATCATGCCGCAATTGCTTTTACGCGCACACCGCATAGTACTGTCAATACTTAAACCTAAACACTCGTCCCTTTGGCACCATGACTACAGTTTACGTTTCGTTTCATCACTGTCTACATGAGGGTTTAGCAGATGGTCTTTTTAATATTACCTCATTAGGCATTAATTACAAAGGGAGCTAAATTACTCTACATCATTGCTGACTATTGCTTCGTGTACAGTGCGTGTTGTTTGTTGCAAACACAGTTGAGAGTCAAGGCTCACAGCCTTCTGGAAGACCAAATTGAACACAGATAATCCTGACAGTCCATGATTTAATTTATTGATAGTTGACTTCAATGTAGTTTGATGGCAGTGTATTACTGCGCTTTTCAAAACACGTGAACTCTGAAGTATAAGCCAACTGACGTTTGCGTTTTTACTTGCCGTCAATCATCTTAACGGACCTCTTAGGAAGCAGCACTTTACCTAAACGGGTTCAAAAGGTCATGGTTTGTGATTTGTGATTGGTGGATTTCGATCCGTTTTGTTTGTTTCTGTGTTTCAAGGTTCGTTGCTTGTGATCGTAATTCTGATTGACGGAAAAAACGCAATTGTGAAGGCGGCTCTTGAACTTTAGAGTTCGCATGTTTGTGAAAAGCGCAGTAAATTAGTATGTGGAGACCTTTTGAATTTAACTTTGGTTTACCTGTGTTGCGGACAGGCGGGCGGGTGGGTGGACGTACAGTCATGTGACTACCAAAATTTCTTGGAGGGATAGGTAACCAAATTTTCTTAGCTGTATAGGGCTCCGCTGTAAAGGGCACGAAATGGAACCAATATGTTGAATGAATGATAGCTGAGGATTAGCACTTGCATATTTGAGTTCATGAATGCCCAGTGGAGAAATTTATTTTATATGTTCTTTCTTTCTTCGTTTTTTTGTTTGTTCAGAAGGCATATCCACATCCGCAGATCACTTGATGTCAAAGAGTTGGGAATGGAGAGAAGGAAGACTTCTGGCATATGAGCTAATCCTTAAGTTCTTAATAACAAACCACATCCACTATGTATTCCCTGCTTTTGTATTACCAGTGTCTAAAAATAAGGCTTCGTCAGCATCTGTGGATGAAAGTCTCATCAGTAGGTAAGGCCTATAGAGTGCATTTGTCATAGGACACCCTGCCTTTATTATTTTTCAACCCATTCGCGCCTGAGCCGCCCGGAACCGCCCGTGCTGATCCACGTCCTTTTTACCGCTTGTGATGTCATCAGTTTTAATGGTCAAGGGCAACTTTGTCTGCTAACTTGTGCAGAGTGAAGAGATCTTTCAAACCATACCAGAATGAGCACAGTTCAGTCAAGGACACCGAGGAAAAAAGCAAAAACACCATGTACATTGTAACATTGACCTGAAAGTTTCCATGAAAATTTTGTTCCACTACCCACCTACCTTCCTTTCATCTAATCCTAAGACACTAAAAGCTTTCCTAAAAACTCTCCCCACCAAAATGAAGCAATGAAGCTTACTAAATGCCCAGCAAGAGAAAAAAAAAACGAGGCAAGAAAAGCGAAAAAATAGGGGAGGAAAGAAAGCGAAAAGTTAAAGTCAAAACTGCTGTGTCACTTTTATACCCGAAAACTCGAAATTTTGCTTCTGCGCATGCCCGAACTTTACAAGCTAATATTTTGCATCGTGGTAAGTTTAACTCTTTATAGCATGAGAGTGACCAGAAAACCGCTCGACTAGCTTCAAAACCCGTTTTTCGGCAGAATCTCCATGGGCGAATGAGTTAATTACAAACTAGGTGAATATACATAAAACATTGCAAACACTGTATTGACCTTGTTTTGCAAAGACGTACCCCCATCCAAGCTTAATGGTCAGGTCCTTGATGGTACTTACGATTGTTTTTACTTTAAGCCCTTGCTTGTGCGATTATCGCGCAGGAAATTGGTATACCGACAAGTTAGTGTAAGCACAGTACATCATCCTTTGCACCACTGTTTCTTGACTCCATAATACACAACACATAACCAAGCTTACATCAATGTGTTAGAGTCTTATTTTTCTTTTCAGTTATTTTGTTCTTTCACTTTGTTAACCCACTAACACGAGCACTTTTTCTTTCTCGCACACCTTGCTTCTAGTTTGTCAAGCAAAATTGTTCGCAATGAAACAACTGGTAAAGTCTTTTCTAGAGACAGGTTAGTAGTGTATCCTCTGGAAACTGTGGAGGAGAGTTTGGGAACAGTGCACCTTGGGATAATTTGGAGAACTTTGAAAATATTGACCTTAGTTGTCTACTATTTACAAACACCGCGGAAAAACGCACTGCGCATTTTGCAAAAGTCATTATCCGGTCACTTGTAGGGTCATTTTCGGCTTTCCGGTTTTTTCCGGTTGCAAAAATAACCCAGTGCGTGCGTTCAGGCGTTTTGCCGCGGTGTTTCATTTACATGGGCAAGCCGTCGGTTCACGGATTGGGTAAGCAAAATTCAGGACTGGTAAATTTCGCCCCGAAATCGCGTTTACCATTTGCACAAATCAGTTCCATTTTCCGAAGCTTGAAACTGGTATCAAAGATGGCTTTTAAGAAATGGAACGAATTTTTTTTTGGAACATTCCTTTCGGAAAACCAGGAGTACCTTTTCAGAAATTCCTTGACTCCCGGAAATTTTTCCGCCGAGACAACCCCAAGACTTGTTTTCCTTTTACTTTCCAACTGGATTTTCCAGCGGTTCGAATGGACATTATTTTGCGATCGTGAGAGGCCTTCAACTCCTTCAATAAAAATAATCGTGCTAACTTTTCTGGTGAAAAAAGTATAGTGAAGCTTTCCCGAGGTGTCGAGTTTTTAGGAATACGCGAAAACGGTCAAATTAAAATGTCGTCCTCGTCCTCGAATCTAACGGTCCAAAGCTGGTCTTAAAGCAAGGAGGCACTCTGGCGTAACAGCTTCAGCAACATGATAAAGGGGTTAAATCCTTGATAATGTTTGTATTACAGAGTCCCTGATCCAAACAGAATAAAAAAAAACAAATATCAGTTTAGAGGTAGCACATTCATAGGAGGGTGGTTTGTCTACTTATTCCTGGTCGAGTTGGAATTTGGAAGTGTTGGTTTATGAGGAGAGAGGAAAATCGGAGTATCCGGAGAAAAACATGTCAGGGCAAAGGAGAGAACCAACAGCAAACTCAACCCACATATGGCTTCGACGCCAAAATTTGAACCCGGGCCACATTAGTGGGAGGCGAGCGCTCTCACCACTGCGCCATCCTTGCTCCCACGGTTGTTTGAGAGTGGTAGGAGCAGGTGGGTTGAACTGTGGATTTGGGGAACCGAGGGGCCTGCAGACTCCTTTTTGTTTGAGTAAACTCTGTCTTTCAGAGCCTTAATTTCTGGAGACAGATGCCCGCTGAGTTCTTTAACCAATAAGTAAATAGTAACCATGTAGCTGATAAGTGTCCCGGCCCTCTCTTTCTGAAATTTTGGGATGTCTCCCAAAGGAAAGAAAAAGTTTCAAGGTTTTTTGCTCCCAGAGTTTGGCATCTCTGTATTATGATTGTGATGCAGTGGATACACTTATAAATATTGCAGTGGAGAAGAGAAGTGTGACGTCACATATACAGAACAGCCTGTTAGTGAAAATTGTTCGGTAGACGTAAGCACCGGTTTGCTCTGATGACTCCATACTTACAAATGCTTCTAAAATTGTCTTGGATCGAGACGTTTACGATCCAGTCGGTATTTTAAAAGGATTTATATGAGTCATTGGAGCATAATAATGCTCATTTCTCCCTGCCAATTTGTACCAACAGGCTGATTTTGGCAAGATATGCCAACCTATCGCATAATTTCACAAATTTAGTTTTCTTTACGTCATCACTTCTCTTCTCTATTGTTGTAAGTTATAGTTTGCTATGTTTCATGTGTTATAGGTCCAAGTCTGACTTTACAGCAGAAAGCTCACACAAGTTATACTTGAAGAGCAACAGTGTTGGTGTCATTAATTCTTCATCAGGCACTCTGTACACCACAACAACCATAAAAGTATGGAGACCTTACGTTACTAAGTCAGTCAAACAGCTTATACTCGCATTGTTTCTGCATAATATACTCAGGGGCCAGGGGCCGGAGATTTCCCCCTTCTACCATGAGCTTGATCCCCGGTTTTTTTATGGGAAACAAAAGTACACAAGAACCCCGGTAGTTCGAACTTGGACAACTCGAACCAAGTCCTATTTCCCTTGGGGCTCACCCCACTTTTCAGTAATTTTTACTCGGATAACTCGAACTCAAATTTGCAACACTAGGCTGAAATGGGAAAAATTGCTTTGTCGAAACACGCAATGCCAAGTTCTGGGTTAAACTTGGAGAACAAATAAGAGTGCCCGTATGTAAAAGGGCCCAGATATTGCGTAGACGACCGCACGGAACCGAATTTAAACTGGGCGTGCCTGCAGCCCAGTAATAACCGTGCTAACGTTTCTGGTGAAAAAGTGCAATGAAGCTTTCCGATGTGTCGATTTTTTCTAACAGGCGAAAAACTTGAACTAATATCTATTTTTAAAATCTCGTCTCCGAATCCAAAGGTCTCTATTGGTGTCTTTGTAACAGGAAGGAGAGACTGGCTTTATGGAGAAAAGACATGCGACCGAAGAAACATTAAAACACAGTAGCGAGGGTCGTATTACATCTAAAAAGAAGACCATGTATGTATGGACTATGTTAGAATTCTTACATCTGTCTGTAAAAGTGTATATTAAGGAAGCAATTTGGTTGACCTACTGCAGTGCTCCTGGGCCGGGTTATTCGAAGCTGGGTTAAGGTAACCCACGGTTAGTGCGAATGATTTGAACTCAGATATGAGAGCTTAAAAAGCAAATTCAGTTTAATTCTCTTTGCCTACAATTTGATGATTGGATACTCTAAAAAGAATGGAGAAAATTATCCCATAGTGTGCTTTTGATAAAAAGAAAAAGAAACCCGGGTTAAAAATTAACCCCGAGTTAGCGCTAACCTGGAGTATTTGTACGTTTTTCATGGCGTCGTCCTGTCAAATTGCAGGTTTGATCTTGGGTTTGACTAAAGCAAAATTTTGTCCATCCAATTCTCAGCAAACATGGTGTCCGGTCGTTTCACTGCATATTTTAAAGTCGTTTTGCGGCAAAGCATTAGTCGTTTCCCTGCATAATTCTTCAGATCATAGGAAAACGCAATCCAATAATTGTGTTATTCACTCAAAGTATTCCATACTTTGTGTCTTTATAAACTGGCTTACCTCGATTGATGTAAAGTTCATGTTCCCGTCCTCGTTTGCGTGTTCCTCGGCAAATTTAAGATGTAAAGAGGTGTTTAGCAGATATAATTTAGACTCAAACAGCAGTCGTCAGCCGTCGAGTTGTATACTTGTTGTTCTTGTTATTTAAGGCAGTAGTTCGGCTATTTCGTGCTGCAAAGTGTGTGAAATTTTCCGAAATTTCTCCAGCTCCATCAAAACAGCAGAGATAACGCAACCACGTCTCCAGGGTCTTTCGGTTGCTGTTCTTTCTTCTGTCAAAATTCTGTCTATTTGACGTCATTAGTATCATTGGTACCAAATTTGGTCAACGGTAGCATGTTATTAAGAATCAGCTTGGTGATTTTAGTAAGAAACGGAAAAATATTTTGACTGAATCACAATATGTTTTATACGTGGGTGACTTTAGTTGAAGAGCGGTGTACTTCCAATTTATTCATCCTTTTCTCCATGTCTTGTCTTTGTAGGAGAGCAGCTTCGTGTGCTGATGTGGATGTTGATACACAGACCAGGCAGCTCATCAGACAGTACTCTGTAGCGACACCGCAAATCTCACCCAAAAGACCATTTAGACTTCCACGAACGAGCACATTTGCTCTGGTAAGTGCTAGGGATCAAAGTACCTCAACTCTGTAATTGACATTTTGAAGATTTTTGGACTGTTGAAACTTGGAAGAATGTTTTAACTCTGGAATTGAGATTTTAACGCAACCACTCTCCCTCAAGCTGCGTGCAAACGGACGCAACAACTCCCAACGTCGTTGGGCTAAAAATGTTTGGACCTGCAATGCATCGTGGGAGGGATACAACCCATAAGACTTTGGAGACCATGTGTAATACGCTTGCGTGGCCGCAACAGTGTTGGAAGAGCTGTGCAAACGGATCCAACATTGTTGCGCGATGTATCGGCGATCACGGAACAAAAGAAATGTTGGGAGTTGTTGGCTCAAAAGTTTGACAAGCTTCAGAGTTTGCGCAGTAACTCCCAACAACACGCAGCTCCAACAATGTTGCCTCCGTTTGTAAGGGGCTTTAGTATGTTTTATCAAGAGTGCCAGAAGCATATAACCCTGAACAGGGTATACTTCTGCTTTAAGTCAATCACCACCCATTACCTGTACGTGCTCGCGTGTTAGTTTGAACCTCGTCCCGTACTTTCCTTTAGGTCTCTCTTATTCATTTGTTTTTCTTTTCCGATCAAGTCTGCATTTTATGCGAGATAAAGTCTGAACTTAATCGTATTTGAGTATTTGAACACGCCTGCAACTCGAGTGTGCACATTCTTCATGCAGCGAGAGTCAGGGAATTCCTCACACAAAGCACTTATCAGTTTCGTTATTAAAATAGATCATCATTCTGTATCACAGATGGAACGTTTTTGTGATGTCAGCGTGCAAAGAAAGTAGAGTCCGATAGCACGGGGGTAGTGGAATTTGCTTTCGGGCCAGTGAATTCTGTTCTTAACTTGCCCGACGGACAATAATGTTTTTTTGAGCAATTCGAGTAACAAAAGAACTATGAAATCAATTCTGCTCGTCAAAAAGCGTCTGGGGCTAGTTGAAATGACGTCTGGGCTAGTAAATGCTAGCCCGAATGGCAAGCTGTAAAAATGATTTTCTTTGCACCCTGGATGTTTAAGTAGTATGTAATATGTCCCACTGCCGTGTCATGCATTGGACTGTCTGCATCTGTTTCATTTGTTCCCTGCAACTTCTTAAATTATTCATAATTCCTCTTTCTAAAAAAAGAAATATGATTTTATTGTACCTAACTGCTGTCATTGTATCCACAAGGTAGGGAGTATAGAGCATATAGATTTAAAGATCATAAATTACATCAAACATTGGCGTCTGCACGCATTCAGTTGTTGTACAATTAAGTGTTAATCGTGATTTAACGGAGTGACTGTCATTGTTACTTTAGGGAAATTCATTGCTTAATCAGACAAAAGCTTTGGATTCAGAGCAGTCGTCAAGTGAGGTAAGATTATTACCTTCTGATTGACTACTTGAGGTGCGGTTACAATAGGCCTTTTACCTAAAGCTCCCTTAGAGTGGATTTCCACTGTCGCGCAATTTTTACACGAGTTCGCGCGTAAAATTTGCGTGCGTAAATAAAATTGAGGCAATGTATGAAATGTCGCGCGTAAACTTAGAAGTTAAAACTCGCTAATCTATTATGCTTACGCGCCTCTATTCTATTTTTGGCGCGTGAAATTAAATTACGCGGCAGCGGAAATCCACCTTTAGGAAATAGCTTAGGTGTGGCTTACTGAGGGTTTTGATCGCTTTCGTGTTTGCGGTTACACGCTGGTGAATTGCTAAAGGGGAAGAAAAATTTGGATTCGGATACGCGGTAAGCGTCCTAGTAAACATGCGAGACTGACATAAACCATTAAATGGTCGTCTCCACATCAGTCACGTTTAGGGATATCAATTTTTCAATTTTTGAGACTAAAGCGATCTAAGATGTTGAGCTCATTCGCGCTTTATCCAGTACTTGCAGCTGTTTTCCCTTTTTCTTAGAACAAAAAGGCCGAGAGGCTCTTACTTAAGGGTAAAATGGCCTTGTGTAACTGGAGCTACCGTTGTTAGGAAAACAAACTGATGAATTCTAAAAAAGGCCTGGTACGCTGAGTTTACAACTAAAAAATTGAACTTTACTGAAAAGAACACTGACTGTATCAGAGGAACGTGATAATAAAAGTGGAGGGTTGGGTGAATTGTAGAACGCTAAAATTCCACCGCCACAGAAAACATGACAGGTCTGCTTCAACAACAGAGTGAACTGCTACACAACAGCCAGAAAACAAAGAGTATCTTTGTCGTGACGAAGCAGCAACGGTCCACGTGACCCTGTACTTTGGAGTAGCCCACATGCGATATATTTAAATTCTGAGTTGACTTCGAGGCTTTCTGGTTATTTTTCTTTGTTTGGTTTGGTTTTCTTTGTGCTCAAGTCTCTTCTGTGAATTGCGAGACAATGGAGTCTTGAAAAATTTGCAATTTTAAGCCTAAGCCTCGGAGTCATGTTAGATTTTTAATTCATCGAACGCGGGCTATTGGGCTGCTAAGTTTGTGGTGGCTTAGTTTGTTCAGTAAATTGAAATTTAATGAGTCAAAATTGTAAATGAATTACTTGGTTATTACTAAGAATCGTTCGTGACTTATTTTCTCTCAGGATCTTACGGACAAAGTCTTGTTCCAGTGTTTAAAGTCTCCTTTTGGATGGAGTGATTCTCAGTTTGGTATGGAACGTTTCCTTGTTAAAAAGAAGAAGAACAAAACTTTTGACTTTGCCTGACTTTCTTTAAAGTTTTGTCAATTAACAATTTATTGGTACAGTGGAACCCGGTTAATACGGAGATCAAGGGGACATGCCATGGTGTCCGTATTAATCGGGCTCTCCGAAAAAAAAAAATACCCGAACACATGTTGTGGCGGAGCCCTTGCGCGCGCTCACGAAGCGCGCACAGCGAAGCACCATAGGAAATAAAATTTGGTTTTCCGTGCTTCCAACAAATTTTGGTTGAGAAAATTATCCTTAGGTCAGTTCTCCTGATAACGGATGTGAAATGTCACACTTACTAGCTGGGAGTCCAAGGCATATACTATCTGTGTTTAACTTGCTATTGGACTTCCATATTATGGTCAACTGACAGTTGTCGAAAAACAATCCAGGGCAAAGGAACAGGGGTCTTTTTTGCATGAGCATGCGCGACCGCTGACTTGACAAAGAGCACGCGACTAGTGACAGCGACCGTGGTGCATAGTCGTAGGAGCCAAATTGTTCACTTTGAAAGCTTGCTTGACATTGAAATGGTAGCAGGAACTTAGGAAAGACCTTCGTTGTACAAGATAAGTAAAGATCTGGTGATTTAAAGTGGAGACTGATGCGCTGAACGAGGTGAAAGAGCAAGTTTCTTAAGGATGTCTGACACGAACATGGCTGCTTGTTATTGTTTGGCGCTCGACTCGTGTCTTGATTCCCGTTCAAGAACCGCAAAGTTTGGCATAGAATGCATTGCTGATGCGTAGTTATTGAACAAAATGTTCTTTATTTAGTGTTTGTCTATAAATCGGATGTAAATTAGTTTCTCGATACCGTAGAGGATTTCTGTCAATAATTTGTTCATAGCTGATTTAGCCATATTTCGGGAGTGGATTAATAACTATCAGCGGGCGACTACCACGCCGTTATCAGTTGGAATAGAAAGCTGTTCCCTTAAGTATTTTAGCGATACAAAGTTTGGTTATCGGAAAATTGTAGAACATCTTGTTTTTGCGTGGACTAACATTGTAACGCATTATTAACAGGAATATTCATTTAGCCAGAACTTAAGTGCTGTAAAAAAATTTAACTTTTGGTCGACATTACATGTTTACTGTACGTCTTGGGAAACCTAAGCGTTTGTTTCATCGAAATCGGTCACACGATTCGACTTTAATTTCGGTCCTATTGAATACAGTTTTGACTGTGTCTCATTGATATTCATTTTTTTTATTTTTCGAGACATACAGAGTGACTACCACCAACATCTCACCAGGTGACTAATCTACGTCTCCTGTGCTGTTAATTTTGTAGCTTTTAAGTGCTGGGAAAATTGTAGAACATATATTAATTCACTGCTGAACTCAACACCGGCTTTTGCGCACTTCGAGCCCGCTCGCTGAAATTTGCTGTTTTTTTTTGTTTTTTTTTTTTAATATTTCTGTTCCTTTCTCATTTCAAAACGAAGAAAATTGAAAGTGCATCAACAAACGTTTCGGCACTTTGTTTAGACTTTGATGAGGTTAGCGCAATCCTACATGCACTACATATACGCGCAATGTTGTCCAGGTCAAGTGGGGAGGTGAAATTTGATGGTAGCTCGTGTATATTAAAGCCGGTCTACTTCGCTTTTGTTAAGAACATGTTACAGTTTTTTTGCAAACTACACATTTTGTTAAATCACGAGCACATTCGCGAAGACCAACGAGAAAAATAATCGCGACGATGGCTTTGAGACGCGCCATTTTGATGAAGGCAGACCCTGTGTTGAGCCTCCATGCTCATCGCTTGTCCAGCGGTCGCGCATGCTCATGCAGAAAAGACCCCTGTTGGGCAAAGGACGGTTACAGAATTTAACCCGTGTAGTCCTGTGTTTTTACATGTAACGCTCGATCAATGTCTTATTTATCTGGCGGGATTCACAAGACCCTCTCGCCAAGCCATATAAGTTTAAGACAGGTTGAACTAACGTACGCGAACTGAATAAAGATGAACACTTCGCATATTAATGGAAAATGATTTTGTACCCTAAGCGATGTCGGTTCACCAGAATTGTGACTAAGATTTCATGTTTCCGGGTAAATACAACAAGCAGGCGGGGAATCAAACAGCTAGAGGTTTCTTTTGGTTCCATTTTTCTCTTTCCTTTGAAAGTAGCCGGGGGCAACGTTCATAGTAGCCGGGAGAAATACCCAGCCCCTGCCTCTTAATGACAGGCCTGGTTCTCTGATCTCTGTGATCTCGCAGAAACACATGTTTCTCTTGCTATGATCATGTTGTAAACTTCAAGTTGTGTCACGGAGGAAGCTGGAGTGACCTTCGAGGTTACCAATTACAGTTTAAGTGATAATTATCATGTTTATTCGTTTTTCTCCTTGATTTTCTTTCTCTGCTTGTTTCGTTTTAGGTGATGGAGTTTCTAACAAGGTGCCTTTAAGTTTGTCCATGCTGGAGTAAGTTAAATAAGATATCTATATTATTGACTATTTTCGAATCTTCCATAATACACTCTCTTTGTACCCGTCCCCCCACCCCCCCACCCCTTCGAAAAAAACTGCTGCAAACGTTATTGTTGGGGAGGGGGGCAAAACGAGTGTATTATGAGGGATTCGAAAATAGAGATTTTCTGAGATCTTATATCATGGTTTTATGCTGTGTTGTCAAATTATGTTTGAGACGCAGTGTACCTGTTAGACTTGTCTTATATGAGTTAATTCGTTTCGTGAAACTGTTTCAGAGAGGAAGTACCCCAGTGGACAAATGCTCTTCAGCTTGGGACATTATCATCTGTATTAACACAAGTAAGTAGTGTTGGGAATTGACCGAGATTTGATAATCGATCATCCATTATTATCGGAAGAGTGAGTCTCTCCAAAGAATTCCGTTTATTTTAACTATGTTAAAGTAAGTTTTCTTATGAAACGCGTAATAAAAAGTGAACGAAGCAACTTCCTCACAGAGCAGCGGTGCCGTGTAAGCTGAGGACGCAACACTGTCATTCTCTCTGTTCTCTCTCCCTTCTTCGTTCACATTTGTTCACATACATTAGGGCCATTTAGAAAAAGACACCAAAGTTTTAACATTTTTATATGTCAACAATATTTTTTAAATATTTTTCCGTGATAATTGATGGAACGTTGTCCATAATTGGTTATCTCATCGCTTAACGTTTTCGATCAGTGATCGATAATAAACGATGATCGGAAAAAAACTTTGACATTGAAAATTACACCAAACTTTCCATTTACCGAACCTTTCTCTTGTAGGTACTTCTCCAAACAATAGAATGTTTAGCGGATACAAGATGGGAGTTACGAAGAATGGGACAACAGGTGGGTACAGCAAGCTTACAGCTATTCCCTGAGGAAAATGGGTTTTCCTGAGGTCAATTAAGGGCCTGTTTACTTGGAGATGGGGACCCCAGGTAGGTGAGGTAACCCGCTTAGGTGGGGTAACTCGCCTGTTCATATAATCTCTCATTTTAATGTGATCGCGTTTACATGTTAGGTGGGGTAACTTGCCACATGTTACGTTAAATCTGACGGTTTCGTTATTTTGTTTGAAACATCCACAAAACAACATTTAATTTCAGAAAAAAGATTTTTTTTCTAGGATGTGGCCCCTTATTGGAAATCGTCAACAGGTCTTCTATCAATAGACGTTGTCTTTACTATTCTTGCAAATACTTTAAGCCATATTTTTATTATTTGTTCATTTAGGTTTTACCACTTGTGACAGAAGTTGTAAGATGGTTTGATATGAAGCCCTTAGAAATCCTTTGGGATAATTATCTTTCTCGTGAGCACACTTTGTTGTGTTACGGTAGCTGTATTGCGTTGAGGTACTCCATTCTGCACGCTGGTCGATTAATGCACTTTCTGGAACAGCCACCACCAAGCTGGAAGGTGCGAATTTATGTGTTGGAGCTACTGGAGATTTTGCCTGGCTATCAACGGAAAAATATTCATTTTTTTATATACTTTTCTGTTTTCAGGATCCAGAAAGCTGCGGTCGAGCTGCGCTAACAGTTGTGGCTGAGATTCAGCGAGGACTAAAGAGATGGTTGAGTCAGGTGGGGATGCCTTAGTCACGTTGTATCTTGATGAGATAAGAAACTTACCGCACTTCTGTGGGAATAATTCTGCAAACACCTTAGATCTGTGGAAATGTTCGGTAAAAAGCCCTTTCTAATGTGAAAATGAAATGATCAGCATGTCACGACCGTGGGACAAAGAAAAAATCTGAGTTCCCGACAGGATTCGAACCTATGACCTCCCAAATCCCGGGCGGGCGCTCTATCCACCCGAGCCACGGAGAACTCATGGAGAGCGAGGCTATGTACTGCTACGATCAGCAATGTCGATGTCGCACTGTGTGGTGAAAGAAATGAGAGATGGTAAATTTTTTTGCTGATTTCTTTCACCGAGCTTAAAATTTACCATCTGTCATTTCTTTCACCAAGCCCTTTCTACTTTGTCAGTCGTCGCGTGAGAAAAAAGCTGACATTTTGCGACGCCACTAATGGTTTCCATTCCGCGAAATGACGTTTGGGGAAAGAGCGAAAATATGCCTTATTTCCACTGTTGCGTAATTTTCACGTTCATACGCGCGTAAATAAAAACAGAGGCAATTTATGGAAGGTCCAGCGTAAACGTAAAAGTTGAGCGGCCTTTCATACATCACCTCTAGTTTATTTACGCTCGTAAAAATTACGCGATATTGGAAATCCACCTTAAAACAAGAGAAGACCTTAGTACCTGTTTACATGGAGGTGGGGGACCCCAGGCAGGTGGGGTAACCCGCCTGTCCATATAATCTCTCAGTTTGGGGTGACCCGCCACATGTTACCTCACCTATCTGGGGTCCCCTCACCTCCATGTAAAAAAGCCCTTAAAGACGTTTGACTGTGGTGGTTCCTGGAAACAGGCGCCTTAGTGTCCCCCTCCTCAGTCCCCCGCTCATTTTGCCCCTGTCGTTGCTCCCCGTTATTTGCCCTTTTTCCTCACCAAGGAGCCTGGTTCTAGGCCATCCAAAGTCAGGGTACCCATGGACAGGGAAGATTCGGGGAACCTTTTTCTTTTCGTTGTAATTATTGGCAAAACTTTGACCCGTAAGTGTACTGTTATATTTGATTCTCCAGGTTCTTGGGATACTCAAAGATCCGTGCTTCGATAAGCTGTCAGTGGTTGCTATGGAAACAATAATGATGTCACATATATGTTTTCCTCTTGAGCCAGACGAATACGAACAGGTTAGACACTTGACAGTCGAACCCTTCTAGTGATCATTAACAAATTTCTCCCTCGAGTATCGGTGCTTAATAGATCAGAGAGATCATGAGAATTACAGTCAAACCCGGAAAAACGTGAATGTCATTGTCTTGTAAGAGAAAAGCCAATCAGGCTTGAGAAAACTAATTCGCAACCAAGAAAGTTAATTAGTTTGGTTTTGTGGCCAGTTCGCGTGCCCTGATCTTTACTGTGATTGGTCATAACACAATTAACATTCCTGAGATGTTTCAAGTGTTCACTGTTTTTCTGGTCGCACTGTAAGTATATGATCCCAAGGGAATAATTCCACCCCGATATTTTAACAAATTCTTCGCGCTATTTCTACAAGAAACGTACGAGATAAGAAAGGAGATTTTGTACTAAGTTAATATATAGATTTAGCCAGGGCTAAAAGCGAGGCTCCTATTAATTCGAATTTATAATTTAAATAAAACAATAAACTTGTATTCCACAAATCAGTTAACTTTCGACCACATTCATGTGACTTTTGAGGGAAAGGCTAAGTGATTTTAGAGGAAAATAATTTGCGAACAGTCCATCTAAGAGTGAACTTAATCTTACATCGAGTTGATAGCCTCATATGTACACCCAGAAAATAACAATCATCACAACACATCACATCACATCACATCAATCATCACATTTAAGAGCCATAATGGCTCTTGATCACAGTAGATTAGGGCGTCGAAAACAAATCAGGCCGAATTTTTTTGCGTTCGATAAGTTTACTTTACAAAATCTTGCCAACAATTAAGTCTGGGGACGTGTAAACCAACTTTTTATACATCACATCTGAGGTGAAACAGTACCATTAGGCGCTGTTTTTATCATACAGACCTCGGTGTAGTATGCAGTCCATGATTTCACAATTTTGCAATACAAATTGCACTCATTCAATATTTAGGGTGATCGAAGCACGCGTGGGCTTTTAGCGAAACCGTTAAAAAATTTCCAAAATCGCCTATACGGCTAGCCGGTTCTCTCTTTTGACAAGCGCCAAAGTAGACTGTTTTACGCTTCAACATAGTAAAGAATTTATCATGTTTATTTTTTATTTAATGGTTTTATAACGATGTGTAATCTTCAAAGGCGTTTGATACGCGCGGCATTTTGACTACTCCTGCAAGCGATGTTCATGAGCGACTGAAAACAAACAGCACAGCGATTAAAATTGCAAAAGAGACTACTAACAATCAATAAAAGGAAATAATTCGGTGAAACATATACAGAGACAATAATTTTCATTCAGAAAGACAAGTATTAAAGTGTCTCTGAAAATCCTTGTTGATGTTTTAAGCCGGCTTCCCGGTGTTTGCTTTTTTCAAAGATGAACTCGAGTCAAGAAAATCGCTCAAAGCTTTCTTTTACAGCCAGAATTATAACTAAATATTCTTTGGAACGTTTTCTTTCTATTTGCGGTGAGAAAATGTCTAAAGGCTTTTTAAAGTTCTATAAGTTTATATCAAACCTGATACTCGGTCAGATCATTGTCTTAAATCTTACAAACGTGCATAAACCAAATAGCTGCCTAAACTACGCTCGACTTCATTAAATTAAAAAATTAACAATCATCAAATACAATAATGACTCAGGTTTACCATTCGAGATGCGCTGAAAACTATCAAGTAAGGCCAGAATCGCCTCAGACTTCAACAACCGTCTTACCGTGCCATCCGAAATCGGATTTCCGACTTTGCCAAAGCGACGTATTTCTCAACCAAAAACCCAATAAATAAACTAGCCATGAATAACAGAAGACTCTTGATAGCAGCTGAATTTCCTTTTGTACATTCAATGGAAAACGACAGTTAAAAACATCACAAGTTGGCACAAAACTCTGTCAGCTTCAGCTGTCAAAGTAAACAAGATTTAAGATGCTGCATAAATTTTGCGCGTCAACTCACCTGTCAAATTTTGACCAATGAGAGCATAAAAATTGGACGTAGAGCGTGACCAACGCGTGACCTTGGTGAGAAAAGTCAAAAGCAACTGGCATGTCTTCCCTGCCTGTAAAAACTGGCTGAATTTTAGCTTCCGAGGTCAGTTTGAAATCAAAATTTTAATTGTGCGGCACATATAAAACACAACATATTTCACATGAATTAAAAAAAAATTAAACTTGAGCCTGCGATCATTTGAAAACTAGTAACTTGTCAGCGGATAACGTCAAAAAGATACTCGACCTCGATGGGTCGACACCGGAGACTGCGATACGGTCAGGTGATACTGGTCAGCGGATACCCTGTCAAAGCCGTCATTTGATCACAACATTGATGTGCAATATGTGTGCAATATCAGTCTTCCTGTGCTCCCAAACTAGCTAGAAAGTGTGAGATTGAACATTGGTTTCCCTGTGGTGCGGACGGACGGGCAGCGGGCGGGCGGTGTACGGTCACGTGATGACCAAATTTTCTTGGATGGGTAGATTTACTTACCCATGGTGCTCCGCTGCGCGCGCTTCGCGCGCGAGAGCTCCGCTATGAATGTTACACCCCTCGCAAGCGGACACTTGGTCATGGTCCAACCGACATGCATAAGTGGACACCTCTCATATTAAAGCGGGCTTTCTGATCCTATGTGTTCCGGGGGGGAATTCCCTATAATAGCCAATACATGGAGGCTCCGCCCGAAAGGGGTACCTTTTTTAGGCATCAGGTATATGAAAGGGTAGGGATTTTAATCGTTGAAGTATATGCAAGGAAAGGGAAACCTGCCATTTGGGTCTGTGAAAAAACCCAAATGTGTTGAGTCGCCCCCCCCCCCCCCCCCCCCCCCCCCCCCCCCCCCCTCTGGGTATGTGTCCACTTCTGGAGGTTCGTCTGTATCATGAAACTCTAGGAGTGGGTTCTATTGGGATAACCCGGATCTGGATGAGCGATCCGAGATCACTCGGCTCATAGCACGTCAAAGAAACCGACCAAACCACCTTGGGAAAAGATTCATCGGTTGACTTGATCTTCCATGATCCGAGTGATCTTAGATCACTGTTCCTATTCCGGATCATCTCAAAGGAATGCACCCTAGAATCGTTTGGGGTTTATGGATTTGTTTCGTTCACAAAATGGTTATCATTGATGAAACTGGACCTCAGTTAAGGTGTTTCGATATAGTTTTTCAGAGGCCATACCGATATTTTTCAATCGCTGTTAAAATGATTTTATCCTTGTCTGATCGATATAAAACTTTCACCAATGATTGACTATAGATTGAAATTTGTCAAAATGTAGGTTTTAGTAAAATCGATATTACTATGACAACAATAAACAAAAAACTTTGAAATTGATAAACGCCTAATTTTGCGCGATCTAGACCTGCTACTGAAAATCCAACACCAGGAACTTAAAGTTTGGTGTTAGCAAATAACCTCCGTAAGAAGTAAAAAATTCTGTACGTTTGAATTCGACTAAAACGAAAATATATTCCAAACCTTAAATTTTCAATAGCCATGATAGATTATTTTAAAAAAACGTTATAAATGACTTAAATTATTCTTAAGTAGCGTCAGAATGCTGCTTTATATCATGTTTCGATGCTAGGAAATTTTGGTGTATTTTCGTACTTGCGATCTTAAAAACTAACCCATTTTCTCGCCACCTGTATAAGTGCAACTTCATTCAGAATTTAGACTTTTACCGCTTTCTTGTATATCTCTGAAACGACTCGAACGTTTTTTTTTTTGTAAATCTCTTCACATAATCTTCATAATGCACATAGTAATGTCTGAAACGAAAGTAAAGTCTAGCTTTAAGTAGCTAATTTTTTATTCTCGATATCTTTGACCAACTAGTCGGATTCGGCCTCATAGGCTATTGACTCAGAGCCCATTCGGGTTCGAGGAATAATTGTTACCTATATCTACCTCCAATTTTATGACTTAATATCATCGAATGATCTCTTTTTCTTACAGAAAGTAAAAGAAGAAGAAACAGTTTTAAACAAGATTTTGTTTCTTTATATGCACTCTTACCCCGACACACCTCTCGGTAAGTTGCTCTGTCCTTTCTTCAGCTTCTTTATTATACATTGGAAAAAAAAACTTTAAAAATACCAGCATTATGGCAATTTGATTTCTCGCTTGTTCTCATTTAACGTGTACTCTGAATCAATGCGTCATCAGAATCGGGTGACGGGATTTCAAGAACATACCATTTAACCATTAGTATTATACCTTGGGTGCCAAAGACTTTTCATGCACATTTTCCGGCTTCGACGCTCGTTACTTTGGCCTTGGACCGAAAATTTGTCGGCCTGTGGCCGACACCAAAGCATCCAGCCGCACGCGAGAAAAAAATCTCTTGTACCCAGGATAGTAATATCATGACATTCTCCAGTTAATTTTCAAAAACTTCGTAAATATCCAGATATGATCGGATATTATGCTATTATCCCTCGGTGAAGCAGAAAGCTGTTTCTCAGCCCCTCCTCGCTACTCTCACTGAGGCTGACACCCCAGTTTTTTTGTGATTGTTCTTGACTTTAACATGTCCGTGACCGGTTAGAATGTGTCTCTGAAAAAACAACAGCAACAAAAACATGTGGTTTGGTCGACAGTGTCTTTGCATAACTGCACTTTCACAGATCTTTTTTGCAGGCTATGGAATATCGCCATAACTGTTCTTTTTAACATGTTTAATCAGCTGAACATATGGGTCTAGTGTGTATAACAAGCGAGTTACTGTATTTATACAACACAGTTGTTGTCGCAGGATCTGATTTATAACATTAAAAGGGGATTTAAGCTTCGGCCATGTCATGTCTTTTGTCGTCTTTCAAGTGCTTTCAATCTTAGTATTCTCGTAGGGCTGTAGTTAAAGACATTTTGATGTAATTATTCAAACACCAACACTTGCTTATTTTCCGTTAGATGTTTATACAGTCGAACCTGTATATAGTTATACAGTCGAAGGCCACATATAGTATTTAATACATTAGGATGTTGTGTCCGTTGCATTTTAATTGCTTAAGTGCTCGAATGGACACAAAAATGTTGTATATATAATTTCCGAAAGTCGTAAAATGATTCCTGGCAAGGTAACGTAATCTTATGGCGGAAATGAGTTCCCGCATAACAGGAAAGTCACCATCTGCAACTCTCCCAAAAATTCTGTGCCAAACGGTTACTTCCTTTTCCTTATTCAGTCTGAATACAACTGGGCTTATTTTCTGTCACTGTGGTCGTTGTTTTCGTAAGAGCAAAGTCGAAAAATTTGATGATGGTTTTTACCACTGTACAAAGATATGCTACAATATAGGTAAAGGAAAGCAATAGGAGGAAACTGAATTCCCTTATAAGAACTGCTCTCCAAACGAATAAAAAAAATTTTTTTGAATTTGGTCTCCAAATTGTATGAATAGTAGAGCACTGAAATAGTTATTCGCCGTGCTACCGAGGTAAGACAAATGCACCGTTAGTTTGAATTGAAGATGCTCGTGTCTTGTTAATGATCTCCCTGGTGATTATCATTCAGATTAAATCCACTGTGAATAGGGCAGTTTCTGGAAAAAAACAAAATGATTGAATTATTAATCCTTGAATCTCAATGCGATTTCTTTTGTTTTGCACCCCTCGGCCTATGAAGTAAGTCTGAATTTTGATACAATGGCCAGTTTATGAAAGTGGAAATTATCCTCGCAGTTGAATAAACAACCTAAGCGGTTGAAAAAGAACGTGAAAAAATTCAGGCCAGTTTGTTTATATGTTCAAATTTCAGCGTATGTAATACTTACATTATAACAGGGTTATAGTTTCTGAAGATAAAGATACTGATGTACAGCCGTGCTTGGATAACGAAACACTACATTTTGGTTTATGAACTGAGCTGAAAAAGTGCTGTATTGAATGGGCCAGCGTAAATGGAAGCTTTCCACGGTGTCTAATGTGCTTTATCAAAGCAACCGCCATGATTGTTTTAGTAGTCGTGTTCGCAGGCTTAAAACATTATAGTCGGTCGAGCTCCGCTACAGGGCGTACAAGAAAGATTCCCCGCTGAATTTTGAAGACTTAATTACTCTGAAAAAGCTGTTGGACATTTTGTATTAGAAGTAAATGTAATAACAACAAACACATTGCTTCTCTTTTCGCAAATTGCAACTTAGAGTGATTTTACTCAACCCGTGAAATAGGTAGTCAAACTACGCACTATTATGCACTATGTCTATTGTCTTCTTTTGTTTATTTGTAGCTATTTTGCACTAGTTGCTATTAACTGTTTCACGGGTCAAGTAAAGTCGCTCCATTAATTTTTTTTTACCACGTATTTGTAATTTCGACTTGACAGAAATTGGGCGACATATTAATTCCCCGAAACTTTAATTGTTTTATCTCACAGGATGAAGTGTTGGCGAAACATTAAAGTTGGTGGCACAAAAAGTAGTTTTGATGGCTCGCGTCTCTTTTTTTTGGCAGGTGCTGTGTTACAAAAGTCTTCCAGTTTGGAATTCCAATCCCCGTTTATTCCACCTTCTGAGGGTTTTCTAAGGTGAGAAAATTGTGTTAAATTCCGTAGGTTTGTTGTTTACTGGCACAAGAGGAAGGTCCCGTCCACACGTATCCATTGGGGACCTTACGATGAAGTCCATGAAAACGTCGCTGAAAAATAGACTTCGCATCCTTTCACTTTTTTTCGCGATTATTCCATGGGGTCCAGTTACTTAAAAGAAGGGAATTTGGGTTAGAGCTGAAGAGAAGGGACCGCGCCCAAGTTCTGACAGAGATTGTAGAATTTATCCCCTTGCCGTTCCCGTTCGCAAATAAACTTGAAATATGGTCATTTCACGTCTTAGTTATCCAGGGACTGCAAAGAAATGTACAAAAAAACGTGCAGAGTTGTTGGCTTGCTCTTTAAACCTGTTACTTTTTTGACGTTGCCGTCGCCGTCTTCGTCGTAGTTTCGTAAGGTCCCTATTTTTGTATGAAAACAGATATATGTTTTTGGCCAGTTTAGCCTACTGTCTACACATATCCGGTGATATCCGCTCTGCAGTACTCGTGTAGCTCGACGAAAACGAAGGGTTTTCAAAACAATTACGTCAATGTGTTGGAAAATGTATGGAAAGTGAATGCGGATGGTAAAGATGGTACCGTTTTTCAGTCTCTGCGTTTTCGTGTGGACGGGCAAAAACCGGATTCAAAAACGCAACGTGTCTGTGGAGCGGAGTTTTTAAAACGGAGTGAAAAATTTCCGTGTTCAAACAAAAATGGATACGTGTGGACGGGGCCAAAGTCTCCTTTCTCATAAATAAGGGGCCAACCGAACAAGTAACATTGTAAACCGATAAATACTTAAGATGAAGACTTGATATAAGGTCTTAATAGTAGTTAATAAACTCTTCCCATTGGCAGTGTTTTTGCAAAAAAGGCTATATGCCGGGTACCACACAGAGAACACACAAAAGGTAATGGCAAAATTCTGGTGGCAGGGAAGCGCTTAAATCTAGGGGTAAGGGGACCAGGAGAGAAGCCCTCCTGGGGGGAGACAAGATCGAGTGGTACCGGGGGTAGCCACCCTGGACAGGAGTCCTGATCAGTCTCCGGGGGTGAGGCCCATATCCCCCAGTCACTAGGAACTAGGGGGAACCAGGAGGCGTGGTCCTCCTGGGTGGAGTACAGATCAGGTGGGACCGGGGGTCCACACCCTGGAGTGGATATTTTTCCGGACCTGTCTCCAAGGGCTAAGCCTTACTGTGGGGTAAAGTGCAGCCAGGGGTTGCACTTCCCTGCCACTCCTTTTATTGGGAAACGAGACTGTAGTTCCACATCCCCGGAACCTAATGAAGGAATGAGACCTAGTCCAGTATAATACCATAGTATAAATGATTAATCTAAAGAGACCTATAGGTGTACGGAAATAAAATAATGATCTGCTTGGAATACGTTCTGGTTGTGTTAAATATGTAGTGTAACTAAGGAATAATCGAAGGGGCTAAACAAAGGTTCCAGTCAGAGCAAAGGGAGGGTGGGAGGGAAAAAACGCTGTTGTGAATGAACCGAAGCCCTAAGAGAACTGACTGGGAAAGGACAGTGTACGGCAAAAAGAGGAGCACATGTGCATGGTGAGCATGTGATAATATGAATGGAACCTTTGTGGAGTCTAGTAGATATCTCATGCTAAGTTACAGTGGACTTTGCCAAAGAGAAGGATACATTGTAATTGAACAACTAGTTACTGTTCATTGTTCTTTCTTGTACTTTGAACTAGTATCTACCCTTACTTAGTACAAAGGCTTATCCAAATGTTGCGCGTTGTGTGACATAAGAACAGAGACATGACTGTTGGTAGTATGTCCATAAGTGTGCTTTCATAGGGCCTAATTCTCAGGTTTATTAACATCAGTTTATGCTACCATAAACTTGAACTAATAACAAACAGAGTCCGTTTGCATGTTATGCGCAAGCTTCAACCCACCATGAACAGGAAAACTGACTGCTGGCACCGAAACGCCGGCTTTTTACACTTATTTTTCCACTGATGTTTAAAGACGTTTACTGCAATTGACATTCATGTGCGGCTTTTTTTGATATGCCAAGGCCCTAAGGTTAATCACGTGCTAGTTAGAATCTATTAAAATAAACCTTTTGCTTTGTAGCTTTTCAGCAAGAGCATCCACAACCCAGCAACATGCACAACAGGTGAGACATTTTTCGTGGTAGATTTCGCCTTTTTTTCGCTTTCGGGTTCGTTTGAGAAGACAAAACCGATTAGAGACCTTTTAAAATAGTTTGCCTGTGGTAACCCACGCCGTGTAAAAAATAAATAGAGGATATTACATGGCCGCGCGGAGATACGAAATTTCTCTTCGAGTGTTGAAAAATATTTCACGAGTGAGCGCAGCGAACGAGTGAAATATTTTTTCAACACGAGAATAGAAATTTCGTATGTCCAACCGGCCATGTAATGTTCTTTTTATTATATAAACACCAATGAAATACCAAACGATTTCACTTTAATAGTTTTTTGGTGTGAAAGGCGCGATTTATTATGTAGCCATAGCAAAGGCGATATTTTCACATGTGAAGATATCACGTTTTCGCGCGAAAACTCACCTGGTATTTCATTGGTGTTCATATAATAATGTTGGTTATTCAAACGATCGAATCAGTATCAGGTATTGAAGATAGTTTCCCTAAAACCAACAACAACGGTGTATGTCCTCTTGTTAGTTATCCTTAAATTAAGTAATAATTTCGGAGCTTTGTGCCGTTAGATGCTGATTTTCCTTTTGTTGTGTTTTTGTCGTTTGTTTTGTTTCTTTGTTCTTTGCATAATTGTAGCCCAGAGGCCATAACCTATTATGAGTGATAATTCTGGCCTTGACAGCCCTCCTATCACCCCCCCCCCCCCCCCCCTTACGTTCTTCTCCCATTGTCCCATGTTTTGTCATTTCAGAGAATATTTGTCAGGGAAGGGTGAAGGCAGGAGACAACGTATTTGTACTACAATTTTTCTTCATTGTTCTTTTATTTATAGAGGATATTACACGGTGGCGCGAAGATATGAATTTTATTTTCGAGTGGCAAAACAATATTTTACGAACGAGCGCAGCGAGTGAGTAAAACATTGTTTTTGCCACGAGAAAATAAAATTCTTATCTTCAAGCCGCCGTGTAATGTTCTTTTTATTATATAGACAAAAAGACATCGATAAAGTAATAGAGGGAAATGACCGAAATTACGTCATCGATAAACTCACGTGTGAGATTATGGAAAATAAACCACTCGGGTCCCGGATGTAGTCTTATGAATTTTACGAGTGGTATATTCTCCAGTAAAACACTTGTGTCTATATAATAAATTTATTTATTTATTAGTTTGTCTTTTGGTCCCTTTAAATTGTGTCCTTGCTTTGTAGTCATAAACTATATTTGTCACAATCAGTTACGTTAAGTTTCTTAAGTTAATATTTTAATTCCTTAAAGGAGACCTTTTGCCCATTGGGCATAATCCCCCCTCCAATTTTTTGAAGATGATCTCTGTACAGACAATATATCATACAAGGATAGTGAATGCGGAGTTGGTTAATCCCGATGTTTTGTTTTACAGGCCAGCAAGTTCCTAATCTCTGAGGTCCACTCCGTTCTTGCGAGGTTCCTGAAAGAATGTGATGCAGATCAGCTGGTGAGGACATTTTCTTATCAAATTCAAAACACCTTCTCGAGAGCTGAGTAAATACATCAGCCCTCGTAAGAACTTGAACGTTGCAGTCGACGAAGATGAGTGGATAATGATAGATACTATTCATTGCGGTGTGTGCACGATAGGGCTTGTATATAGTTTGATTCATAATCGTCACTTTGCTATTGATCGCGACGTTTACGACCGTATACTACTGACTGGTCTTCATCAGGTGATGGGACTTACCGCCGTGGTTGCTGGTGATTGGTGCATTACAAAACTCATTTAGAATGAGAGTTTTCGTGCTTGTTGAGTCGAAGAAAAATACGTCTTGCTAAAGCGGTTTATGGCTACTGCACGCCAAATGTTCCCCCTTAAGAACATCATCCCCTCTCCTGCCGCTATTGAGTCTCATCACAGTGTAAGGGTCCAACTTCCAAGACGCCAACATGGTCATACCAGAAGAATTAATGAGTTTGTAACTTATAAATTTCAGTGAATGTATGTAAATAGTTAATTGTATGTGACAATGACCTTCCCCAACAATTCAGTTATTGCTGCAAGTGGGGAAATAAACAGAATATCTATCTATCTGGTTGTAGTTTGTATTAATCTATCCTTTTTTAAAGAAAATTATAGAACGTTTTAACGTTAAGACACAAGTTTTAGATTACTCTTACTTTCCCTTAGTACTGCGTGTTTCTCTAAACTTTGCAAAATTATTTTTTTGGCGCGCAAAGCGTTCATTCCAACGCCGTGGCTAACAGGTAAAAGCTGACAACAGGGTATTGTTGTATCCACACAGATCATGATATTCCCAGTCTTAGTTCATTACATTGGACAGTTCTTTGAAGATTCCACCGTTTGTAGGGCATTGCTGGACGGGTGAGTTGTTTTTAATTCGGTCTCCTTAGCAGCCGTTGATTCAGATATGTCCAGGATTGCAAGTACATGAGATTCATGCTTTTAGACATCACGAAGTATTCCTTAGCCCTAATCCTCACCAAAACGCAAGCAATGTTGTCTACATGAAGTCACATGGAAATTAGAGATAATTTTGTTGAATGTGAAGTACCTCAGTTCAGAACCAGGCCAATGGTCAATAGGTCAATTAAGGATTTATTACATGGCCGAGAGAGAAAGGTTTTTTGGCGGGACCAACACATTAATACCCGAGCTCGCGGATTCAGCCGCGTGATATTAGGGAGTTAAAGCACGTTGATCGGAAGTGGACTTTTTCCACTCTTCAGCCGTGATTTTGAACAAATTCTTGGGCAAAACGTCTTTTTAAGAGAAATATGGTGGCGTCAAGGCATATCAAGAGAGAAAAAGGCTCACTTCCGGTTAATATGCTTCGCTCAAAAACGTCACGGTTGCTGCTTAAAATCCCTCTTGCATTGGGCACTTCTGTTTCGACCCCAGACATTTCTGAAACCTAAAAAAGCCTTATGCTTTTGTTTCCTTCGCTGCAGCTGATAATATTTCTTCTTTATTTTCTTCTCAGGTTGTACATTATTTTATATCGCGTTGAGGAAATGCACATGCAAGGAGATGGCGGGTGAGAATTTAAGTACAGTTACTCTTCTTACGTCAACAAATTTTACAGTCTGGAAGAAATTCTGAAGTGTGATTAGTACTTTCCTGTGGTCAGGCTGTTTCATTATGCCGTACAAGGGGCTCTAACTTTTGAGTCCGTGGATCTTAAAGTGTGACCTTTCAAATGAAAGCTACAGAGCAATACTTTCCTGCTGTTTTGTTTATTGTGCTACACAAAGTGATCCTAGCTACTATCTTTGGATGAAATAGTTAAATTCGGCGGTACATTCTATGGTGCTACATGTTTTTTTTACACTTCTGTGTTTCTACTTTCATCTTCTTTTGTGGCTAAACATTTACGTGAAAGCGGCAAAGCAGTGCCTTCCTGCAGTATTGTTCGTTACTGTATTTTCAGTGCTCTTGTCCTAAGTTTTGGGGCTATGAATTAAAACCTAATGCGGTCGTGAACAACACAAAGTAAGTCGTTGAGCAGACCTTTGCTGTGGTACTGTGTGGGTAATTATGCTTTCTTTCTTTTTAACCTGATTTCCGTTTTTGACTGTCACATCTACATTAATTTTGCAGAGAAGAGCCGTTACATTCACTAGTGCAGTCGTATTTGGATTTCGCCTTGTTGAGCCTCACTGAAGTCATCAACACCAAGGTAGTTTAACTGTTACCCTAGTGTCCACCCCTCTTCAGTATTTCAACTGTTTTCATGATGGCCGCCGCGATCAATGTAACTCAGGGTCGCGCTTTCGTTAAAAAGAGGCTTCTGTGTCTGTTTAGCTCAGCTGGGAGAGCGCCGGTCTGTTGAGCGGGAGGTCGCGGGTTCAAACCCGGCTGGACTACCACTCAGAGTCTTTAAATAACTGAGGAGAAAGTGCTGCCTTTGCAATGACATCTGCAAACGGTTAGACTTTCAGCAGGGTTCGTATAGGTCTTGAAAAACCTGGAAAGTCATGGAATTAAAGAATTTCTCTTTCCAGGCCTAGAAAGTCATGGAATTTAATTGTTGGAAAATGGAAAATTAAAGTTTTTGTTTGAGAGATTACTTAATGTAGATGACGAAGCAAGGACAATGTAAGATAGAGAGGAGTAATTAAACAGCGCAAACGGCACGAATTTTAGCGGACATCAGAGTTTGTGTCTGTTGAACGGTTTAAGGTCAAAAAATACCTTAAAACAAGGAACATTTTGAAAATTTTTGAAAGTAACAGCTAAACCTGAGGTCATGGAAAACTTTAAAAGGTCATGGAAAGTCATGGAATTTGAAGAGCTCAAAAATGCTGTACGAACCCTGTTTCTAGTCTTCTCGGATAAGGACGAAAAACCCCTAGGTCCCGTCTCACAGCACTTTCTCTCATCTGGTTGTTGTGGGACGTAAAAGAACCCACCCCACTGTAGTGGTGTGGCCAACCTCTCCTGTGTTGGGTGGGTTATAAGTAACGATACATTTAAATTGGAGCCCCGCTCTGTTGTGTGTTCCGCACCACATGGTGGAAGTGATTAATTAAATTAAGTTTCGCTATTAATTTAAAAATTGCAGCGCCGGTTGGTACATTTTCGTACTTTGCCTTCTGCTATTATTCTCATTGCTATTTTGTTCTGTTTGAACGTTTTGGGTGTTAAAACTATTTTTTTTACTCTCCGACAGGAACTAGAAATACAGTTGGTGCGAGAAGTACTTGAAGTGTTTATCAGAGTGTGCATTTTTGTGGATCAACCCATGTTTCTTGGGTTTGTGTTTAGAGCCATCAGTAGCAGACTAGATTACGTGAGTACTGTACGGCCTGGTTCTCTGCCATATTCCGTCAATCTACCTGCCAGTATCTCCTAGGATACCAGGCATCTTACGATCCGACAAAGGCGACGTCAAGAAATACGCATTCTCTCAAACTTTCTTGCGATTCTTCTAACTCACCTTGTTACTTGAATGAAAGGAAATTAGGTTGGAGCTAAAAAGTAGTGGGGGGGGGGGGGGTGGGGATTGCTGGGACGACCTGGTTCGAGTTTGGAGAGAGCTAATAGAGTGTTTTATAGAGAGATTAAGATTCACGTTTACGCCAAACGGCAAACGTGAATTTGTACCACGTGACCGAGTTTTCCCCTTATTTTTCGTTTACTGTTTGCTGCTTCTACACAAAAATAAGTAGTTTCATGCCAGTTTTGTCCACAAGAATCGTTCTGGACTGTTTTTATCTGTTTATTTTCTATTCCGAGAAATTTTCAACTGACGTTTGCCGTTTGCCGTATGCCGTAAACGTGAATCTTAATCTCTCTTATATCCGAGTTTACCGCGAACCTCTAACCGCTGGAGGTCACGTGACAAGTCTTTCGCGTCACATTTCAGGTTTACGACGTGCCTTTTCAACGTGGGAAGGTAGGTTTTGACGTATGTCATTTACCTGAACGCTTTTAGCGTATAATTCTAGTTTTTTCCCACGTAATAATACAAAAACATCAACTGAGGCACAAATTCGAGCGAAATGCTAAATTTGATAAATTCTATTGGATCTTGAAAACAAGTGCTATTCATGGCTGCTGATTCAAAATGGCGGCCGTAAATTTGCAAGAAGAACTGATGTACGAATTTACAGCTCTTTGCTGCTAGATAACCCAGTGTTACCGTAAATTTCTTTTATTTCAGTTCACTGATTGATATTTCTTCTATTTCAAAATGGAAAAATAAACCTAGAATGATTCCATTTCGTGAATCCACTTCTTTAATCCACCGCCGATCTAAATCGAATTATGTTTGAACGTCGAACCGCAAACGGGTAATCGCAAACCGCGGTTAAAGGTTGCCCTTGCGGAGTTATTGTTTTGCTTATTAAACCTGTTTCTTTCTTACTTGCACGTTACCGTCGCTACCGTAGTTCTGTAAGGTCCCTACTATAGCGACATACGAGAACATACGCCAACGGCAATAAAAGCATCGCAGGTCTGTTACCGGCGCATAAATTACCAAGATTAAGTTTTCATTGATCTCACTAGCAGGGGGTTATTAAATCATTATCGCGGCCTGTTTAACCTCATTTCGAGGGTTTCTGACCTGTAGGAAACCTCTCACAAAAGCGTTCGCTCGACGTTGCCACCTGACTGAGTTGCGGAGACACTCGCTGTCTGTGAGTGGCTTCGTCAAAAGCGTCCTCCGCGGTTATAAATCAAGAAAGATAGTAAGTTATAAGCGCAGTACGAGTGAGTGGTGGTCCAAGGGTAGAGTACAGTGTGGGCCACTTGTGTGGGCCACTTAAGGGATCCCTCCCCCATCCCCATTAAAGCAACAGATAAAAAAGGAACACCGCACCTCCACATGTAGACCGCGAGCAGACTCTCTTTTTTCAGTAGTATCCTGGTGTCGACGAAAGGTGCAATCATCAAATGACACAAAAGATTGAAAAGGCTCTGAACAAACTCACACCACAACTCAGTCCCTAACCAACAATAGTTTCCGCAACAAAAAGAAACACCCCTTTTGTTAAGGTGATGTTACCCGAGATGATTCGTAACGAAGACTTTTAGCGCAACACAGCGTTGGAACATTGTTGCGACGGTCTTTTTTCGAATTGTTCCAACATTGCAACGCTGTGTTGCGCTAAAAATCGTCGCTGCGAATCGTCCCGTGTAACATCACCTTTAGTCCGTCAAGCGAAACGCGCAAGGGGAGAAAATGGACATGCACGCGAATTTGCCGTTTGTGTGCCACACCGTATGTGACCAAGTTTTGTTTGTGATGTTGACAGGAACCTGACCTTGTTCGTTTAATGAGCGAGGAGGAGGGTAGTAACAGATTGAATGATACCCCCGACCTACTGATCTTGTCCAATGATATCCCCACCAGTCCAGCTGAGGAGCTGGTTATAACAGGAGAAGACGAGGATGATCCAGGTCAGTATCTACTGTATTTTCATTGGGGGTTTCCGCAAGCAATGCCTGCAATCATGTGTAATAGCGGGGCTCCACGCGCGCGCGCTGCGTAGCCCCATACCTAAGAAAATGTGGTAATCTACCTATCCGAGAAATTTTGGAAAAATCACGTGACCGTCCGCCCGTCCGTCCGCACCACAGACATACCAATGTAAAATAACTCAATCAACAGGTATGGCAACCCAAATGCAACTCGAGATTATTTTGGCGGGAAATCGCATAGCCACCCGCGTCTTGCGAAGCAGAGATAACTAAAGAGTCAATGTAATAAAGGCGAAAACGGAAAGCGGAAATTGTTGCTGTGTCCGTGTTCTCTAAAGCATTAAGCTTAGATTAACTGTTATGTCCACAAATTTGGAATATAGAGAAAGAGCAAGTAGGCGACAGGCCAGCGAAGCTCAATGAGAAAAAAAAAACGACAGAGAGCTAGAGCGAGAGATAGAAAACAAAAGAGACATCTTTTTTGTTGGAAGAACAACATGAAATTTTGTACCGGCGGTGAAAAAATTAGAAATGCTAGCGGCCACCAAGGTGAAAATGAGCGGCAGTGAAAAAAACGTGACTAAGAACACGTACGACATTTCCTCTATAAAAGTTTCTGGAAGTGTCACGTTGTAGTCATGCAAAACAACGGCAAAGAAATGTACAAAAAAGTGTGGTGCACGTGCAAAGTTGCTTTTTTGCTAATTAGACGTATTGTTGTTTTTCCACCGTTCTCGTTGCCTTCGCCGCTAAGCATAATATGATTTTATATTTTGTTTGAGCAAACTATAAATATTATCGAAAGCTTCGCTTTTAGCCCTGGCTAAATATGTATATCACCAATAAGACGCGGCAGGAGCGGGAAGCTCCTGGTGGAGAGTCAGTTCATTGAAGGGCGGGGCGCATAAAGAAATGTCCGAAACACCGAAAAGCCTGAGCACGCTATTGGGAAAAGAAACTGACCAAATAAGAAACCTATAATGTATAAACTTATATTTGTTTTGTACGTGGCATTCAAGATTCCTTCTGGTCGGGGTCTACACAAGATCCGAGACTGTTAGTAGCTGTTGTTTTGCCTGTATTGGTGTTTTTGATACATTGTCCTGTTAAATGACTGTACTGATCTGAGAAGTAAGAAGCGAACCCATTGGTTCCTCCAGAAGTCTTGTGTTTGAAATTTGGAACCTGCTCTTATTGATTTTATTGGTCGTGAGAAAAACGCTTTTAAAAAAAGACGTTCTTAATGAGACTTCTTGTTTACGGGACTACTGCACACAATTATGTACAATTTTGTTGCATAGAAAATGGTCATTATTGACGAAAAGGCCCGATAAACGTGCTTAGAATTATATAATAATGGAAAAGGAATACAAGAATCCCTCAGCGAAGGCTCATGAATGGCAGCTAGTTAACAAAGTTCATACGATTTGCATTAATGTAAATAGTGAGACCCCAGTGCGGTTTGTCAAGTTGTTCTCAGTTTTCATGAGAATGTGACCTTAACCTATAACGCGTGGGAGCTATTCAATATTTCCTTTTCTTTGCTTTTTTTTGTTTTCCTTTTTCTGCTGGCATTGAAGTTCCTTGAATCCGGTCCGGCTGTGCTGTAACTAAGGTCGTTCAACAGCAGCCAAACCCTCTTGATAGGGGCACCCAAGGGGCAATGCCAAGTGTCCACATTATTGAGGCGTTCGTTTTAAAGAGAAAAAAAATTGTAGGAAGTTTGGTCTCTTTGGCACCAAGAAAACCGTCGGTAACAGAGTGGTGTCCGTATTTTAGAGGTTCCCTAACGAGGGGACTAGATTACAGTGTCTCCACATCTGGATATGAAACTGGCATAAACTGGTTTGTGTTGGTTTGTTTAGACACCGGCCGTTTAATGCAGGAATCAGTAGCTTTGGACACCTCTCACGAGAGCAGTCGAGGCACTACGCGGCTACCCAGTCCAGAGCTAGGTGCCGACGGTGACGAGTTTTCCGACTGGGACAGCTGGGAGGGTGATAACCAGGTAGGCAGCTTTAAATGGAAATTTTCATTCGTGTGAAGCATGTGCAGTATTGATGACAGATTTAACTTGCTAGCGAGGTCTCTCTCAAAACGTAAAGTCGAGGGGTCTAGCGCGCCAGGGGAGAGGTGTCAAAAACAACTCACGCGTAAGAAAGTGAAGATGAGAGAGAAAGCTTTTCGCATAGTGCACAATATAGATCAGACGTGGGCATAAATAAACACAACCAAATTGGGATCCTTTGTCTCTCCTTTTTTATCCCAGAGACGAGTGTGTTGTGCCTTTTTTATATAAAAAAAAAACACGGGAATTGAAGGACCAGTCTAGGTTAATTTACGTTGCTCACGTTATTTCCCTGCCACCAGTTTAACTATTGCCCGCGATTTTATCGCGCGACAAAGGTTGCCATCTAGTTGCAACTCCCAAATCACGCGTGTAAACAGTCGGCGATTTCAGCGTTATTTGCCGGATTGTCAAATCCAAGTTGCCCCAAAGTGAGTTTACTTTTAGTTTTGTTTAGTTGAGATTAGATTTTTTCATTTAGTGCAACTTCACAGCGACAATCCCATGCAAATAGTTCTTTACAAGCAACTGATTAGGATTATTTAATGTAAAGAGGACACGTGCTGTTGCCCAGTCATTTTCCTCATCACCGTACGTTATTAAAAAGCCTACCTAAAGTACCTTTTTTCATAAAATCGCAGACAGATCGACTAAACTCTCTGATCCGCAAATACTTCTTCCAGATTCTTGTGCTTGTGCTTCTGTTTAAACGTGTGTTGTAAAAGCGCCACATAAACGAAGTTTCTATAGTCCACAGACAAAAGGCGTCGTGGCTTGTGTGAGGTTAAATGGTAAAACGAAAAATAAATACCAAGACTAGAGGCCACACGTGTGGATTATTGTGTTTTTTTCTTCTTATCCCAGAATGAAACTGCTCTCATGACGTTGTTCTCAGAGTTTTTACGCCAGATCAATCAAGTTTACAAGTCAAGGAGTCCCGAAGGTAAGAAATGTTACAAGTGGAACGGATGTAGTGTTTTAAACCAAAATGGTTTGGACTGGTTTGTAAACTAAAAACAGAGCACTACGAATGTGGGGAAAAGATTAAGTTGTTCGTTTGACAAGAACAGTTCAGTGTCGTGAGAGAGATTTATTCATCGTGTTTGTGTTATCGTTTATCACTTGTCTCACGATAGCCACTTACTTATTGATCGCGGCGTATCGATCGCGTACTGCTGGTCTTTATCAGGCGATGGTGTCGATTTGCTGAGTGGGGTTATTATTACCACCGTGGTTACTAGTGATTGGCGTATCACAAACCTCTCATGGTTGGTGGGCTTATTCCGGCAAAAACTAAGGATATAATTATAATTGTAACTTCCTTTTATGTTAGGGCATTCCGTTTTTCAAGAGGAACTGCTAAAGTGCGGAGATACTGAACAAAAGGCTATTGCGAAGTAAGTTGAATTAAATTAACGTCGTCGGGTCTTAAGGTCTCTATTAAATTAACCCTTCTTATGAGCCTTGAACATGAAACAATTGAAATGGTCAATCCTTGGTACTCCCTCCTGAAACTGACATGAAATTGGCCGGTCGCAAAAATTGACTCGGAGGATTCAATACGTTAGCTCATAGTTCGTAGAGGAGACTGGTTATGAAAGGCGGCAAACATCAAAGATAAAGTGCTGCAGTTGCTGTTGGAAGCTACCTGACGGTGCACAATCCTTTGCTTTCTGTTCAAAAATTGTGACTGAATAAATTAATGCGACGTTTTTATTGGTCAAGAAGATCAAAATGAGTGCTATTGAACGTTGTGCACCATCAGGTCCACCAAAACATGTAACAAAGGAGTCTGATAGGTTTCAAAACCATTCCACTCTGTTATCTAAGGTTAGCTAGATAGCGTAGATCGAAATTACTTTTTCTTGTTTAGGCCCTAGACTTGGCGTAAGTAATCAGAGTCCATCGACCCAGCTTGATGAAAACGTCTGGCTCCCAAAAGAGTCTGGCAAAAAGAGGTCCCGGAAAGGCTTAAAAGTAGAAAATATTATTAGGAAGTACTTTTCTTTTAACGCAAAGGGTTCCCACAGCATGAAGAGGTGTATTTTGGGGTAATTACCTGGAAGGAAAGCCAAACGTTTGCTTTTAGTGATTTTTTCCGGTTCACAGCGATAATTTGTTGGCCCACTTTTTTCTGTCGTCTTCATTCGTGGCCAGAGACAAACGGAAAGCTCCAGTCCAGTTAGAAAGTACTTTTTAACATAACTGGAATTTTTCTTTACGTTTTCATTGTTATGTCTTTAAAAAAGGAAAGTACAGAGCTTCTTTGATTTGTAGTCCCTGTGCCTCGTGTTTTACTCATTCTATTATCCTTATACTGTCCTTATTTTTTTCTATCTTTTCAGCATAATGGCGTTCCAAGGGTAACTTCGCCGTTTTTCTCCTCAAGTCAGCTAAGTTATCCTCACGACGGATTAAATATAGGTTGCACTTCCAGGGAAAATTAGTGAAGACAAGTTATATTTACTCTATTTCTATCATCGGACGCAGAGCGTTTTGCTTTTAAGTATTTATTTTCAAATCTAGCCCGCTTAACAGCATTTTCTAAGGCTGAAGGAACTTTTAGATTATCGTAATTTACTCTTGTGTTGAGGAGCTTTTCAAAAGATGATGATATTGTGAAAGCGTGTTCTTGTACCTTTTCTCAATCAAACGCCATCACGCAACTTGGTTAGCTATTGTTGCGGTGGTGTTCCTGGCCCGTCTATTTTATTGCGGAAGACTGTTAAATTAAAAGAGACTGATTCATCACTGGTGAGGAGGGATAATTATGTGATGAACATAAGACCTTTACCAGCTCAGTGTGCGAGATTTTACCCGGGTTTTCACCCTGTGAGCAGGGAGAAAAGGAGGAGGAGGAGAAAATGAGGCTCTGCCTGAATCGCGGCAAGCCTTCGAAGACGCCACAGCCCCAACTTTTGGACTAGACAATCTTGTATTGTCTTGTCAAACTAGTTTTTTTCGAGTGCGAGCATCCGTCTGTTTATAAACCGATGGTCAAAACTGAACCCACTACACCAAGCACACGGCTTTGAGGCCTGGGTTCGAAACTGGAGCAACATGTAGCGCATGCTCCGCGAAGATCACACTCGATACTCTACAGTGATGCAGTTTTTCTCACGTTGTGTTCTTTTTCTCGCGAAGCGATTTGAACACTAATTTTGGCCTCTCGGGATGGGAATTTAAACATTTGAATTCTTTAGAAAAGTTGCATTGCCCAGAAGGTTGCCGGATGGGCATGGTACATTTCGTTGGTAAATTTTATCAACAAAACTAAGCAACTGCCGAACAAAAGCGACCGTTGGGCTGCGTGGGAAGCAAAAGCGGTTAAATGCTCCTCCTGGGGCTTTTCTTTTAAGCAGCTGTTTAGTTTCAGTTAGTTAAAGGAATGAACCAAGTCTTAACGCAAATGCCTTTTTTAAAGTGCTTCTGTACCTCAACGATAGTTTGGAAAGCTCTATTACATTTTTTGACCCTTAAGAATGTGTCCATGAGAGAACCAGGCAGGGGGTGATAATGCTCAAATCACGGATTTCGCTCAAACTTGGCACAACTGATGGGTTTGGTGAGATATTAACCTCGACAAAAAATAAGGTCGCAACATTGAATTCCCTAGGATTTACAGGGACGCCCCCTAAAAATCACAAAATCTACTCATTTTGCATAATTAATTAGCTAACTTTGGTTTGGCTGTTCAACAAGTAGAAAAGACAACTTCAAATCTAATCAACTTTATCATCTATGTTTATCAGACTTAATCCTCAGTAATTTATTTTTACTCTCTAATTCGATCTCTTCCTATTATTTAGCCTAAAGTAAGGTCATCTTCTCACTGTTTTGACCAAACCCTAAATTTAAGGTATTTTAGTCGCTAACATCTCCCATGAGCAACAACCTATGTACTTAATTCTCACATATTCTTTGAAAGACATCTTTAAGGTTATCAAATCAATCCTAAAATATTTGGGCAATCTCATACTTTATCAATAATGACGTATTATGTACATTTGACTTGACGCTTATTTGTCATTTGGCCAAAATTGGAAGAAACGTAACATTCGTTTTTTTAGACAAAAATAGCACAATGTCGGCGAGAAGTCACAAATTAGATGCCTTATTATCGATACTAATAGCGGAATTGTTAGAAAGTGTCACCTGAGGCATGTTTTCTGTGTTATTTATGGACGTTTTGATGGATATTTTATGGAACGCTTGAGTAAACACAAGGAGCAAAAGATTTAGTTCAAAACTTCGATCGGTCCAACTTGTAGGTGCTACAAGACCGAAAAACGATAAGAGAGAGTGAATAAATGTTACATACACGTCTCTCAGATGCTTTAGTCCAGGTTGGCTGCTTCAGTTTCGTCTGGTCCTCTGTGGCGTTACTCTGCGTTACTTTGTGACGAGGTAATGAAACATCTTGAAACATTGCAAAATTAAAAGTGTCGGCTTTTCACCGAACATTCGAAGTCTTTGACCTACGTTGTAGTCAGAGGGAACAAATGATTCTCTAAGGACAAGAAGGATCACTGACAATCCGTCTATACCTATGGAAAACAACCACCTGCTCGAACCCCCTCCATCTTTGATTTTAGACTCTGCCTAAATAGTGAAATCTGTTACGCTGGACTACCGGACTACGGAATGCGGAATACACTATCTATTGTTTGTACGCCCCAATATCCTGTTACAACTGGTGTGTTAAAAATAGGTTGTGAAAGTCGTGTTACTTGAATTTTGAGTTTATTCGATGTTGACATTAATTACCATGGTAATAATCGTCCATAATAGCCCTTTTTATAGTCAGACCGTGCCATGCAATTTTCGACAATTAATGACTTGCCATTGGGTATACTTACTTACTTACTTATATTTTAATCCTCGTAGTCTTACAACTATACAGGATGGTATCTGTATCTGGGTAAATTATTGACTGCAAAAACATAATAATAACCGTTTAAAAGTGTTGAGGAAAATTAAACCTCTGAGGAATACAAAAAACCCAAAAGGGGACACGAATACATTACAAAAAAAGTCGGCTAGACTTCTTTAGCTAGTCAAGGAAGATGTAAATTAAGAACAGTTTTTTGAACACAGACTAATACACAATATTCACTTCTCATTTAAGCTGTCATTTGCGGATTCATACAGTATAGAAGTTCTCTTAATGGACACTCGTATATAGCGAATAGCTGTACTTACGACCGCCATCACAAAATCCCGTTTGTTTCAACTCCCACACAAGCTCTGGATTTTTACATTCCCGTAGGCGGCCGCGGACACTAAAGGGTTCACCGGTGAATTAGATGTTAGCTTTGATTTAAAGCTCTCGTAAGCAGACACCCGGAAGAAAATCTTATCCGCCTCTGAATGTTGTGCTTTTTTTTTTTTATGTCCACAGTCATATCGCTGTTTGTCACTGTTATGAATCATTCTTGTATATCCGTTTCAGAGTTACCGTTTTTTCACATACGCGTCCGGTTACACTTGAAAATACAAACTGAGTTGTATGCCTTTACCTAATTTCAATAATGGAATGGTCTGATCTCTGCGTTCCCTGTATGTCCTGCGCTCCTCGGAGTATCAGAGGAACTTAAGAAACAACATAGATTTGTCTATAATATATTGTAACTTAAAAATTGCATCAGTACATTCACTCCAAAAAGTAGATGTGTTCGCACTTTTCCTCGATAGAGACCTCCTGCAGTTCGACTCTCGTAAAACCCTAATTTTCCTTGAGCAACCCCACGGGCATTATTTACTGGGTGTCTTCCGACCACGCACGGACCGGAACATCAAATGTCTGTAACTTAATTGTTGTGCCTGTCCATAATTCAACATCTGCCTGCCTCAGCACGGCACACTAACCTGGGCACTAAACTGGTTTTGGTGCCCCAAGAGTACGCAAAAAGGCCCTTCCGAGGATGTCTAGGATGAGAAAATTGACCTTACCTGGGTAGGGTGAGAAATTTGAAATCTAAGTATCACAGTTGAAGTAGCTCTTGAGGGAATGTGGGAAGGGTGTTAAACATATGGAAGCGGTTGTCTGAGAAAAAGATCTAACTCAAAGTGAAAGTGTGGTGTATTTTGAATTCTACTTGGGAACATTACTGCCATAGTTAGGCTTTATAAGACTCCCAAAAGACCGTGCTAGGTAAAAAATTCAGTGTTTATGACAGTCAAATCTGGTACCAGCAGGGTAGGGCATTTGTATGCAGTTTGGCCACTCCCCCGGGGAGGGGGGGGCTCCAGTATGAAGACAAAATGGAATTCTTGTCGCAAGCTAATCTGGACGTGTCTCACGCTTTATTTGTCCCTTTGAGCTGGTCTGCACCAAGATCCGGCTTCACTTCGCTGCTATTTGACGTGCAACTAAAATAGAAAAAAATATTTCTTTCCAAAACACGAAAGCAAAGCGACTTCTATCTCCGAGTTTGAAAAGAAATGGGATCATTTATAATCAGGGTCTGAATAGGGTTGCCAATAGATTTGGAATTCTAAAATTTTTATTAGCATATAATAACAATAAAATTATCTCAGAGAATGTCGGAAAGTCATATTTGGCTCGTGGCTCCCGACTCCCGATACGATGTTTCCGTATGGTGGCCAACGGCTGCTTAAAAATGCGGGCTCCAGTTAATGTCAAAGATGGCGGACGTTTCTTTGTTGTTTGAGCTACAACAGTGGCAGAAATAATTCTTTCCATGGATTACAAATCGGCTTTCTACTTTTCAAAGCCGTTCCAAAGTCGCTCCAAAGGCGAAATTCCTGGCCGGGCCAGGCGAAAAGAACGGCTGAGCCGTTCCAAATTAATATAGGCGTTCCTAATTGATTCAGATGCCAATCTTTTCATGTACTTAATTCAATGTATTAGGTTCGGCTCCTGAATAGTTCGGCGTCTGAACCGGGCTTGGATTAATCCTCAAAGAAAGTTTTCTCCAGTTGATTGGAAAGCTCCATCTACAAACCCACTGTGCCGCGATAAACCAAAAGACAGCAGTTTTCCTTTGCCAACATTTTCATGGCATATATTGAAACAGAAATTCTAAGCAAAATCGTCTTTAAACCAACTGTTAAAAAACGCTACATAAATGAGATTCAGTTTTCGCTGTGTAAACCAGACGTCGTAGCTTTCTTCGAACAAGCAATTTTGGTGTTATGACAGATAACTAATTACATATATCTGTCTCGATTTGTAAAAATGTGGCTACAGAAATCTCTCTTATATACCCTCTGACTGAATCTCGTAGTAGAGCATGTTTTTTTTTTTTTTTTTTCGCAGTTACCTTTTATTTATTTAATCGGTAATGGATAGGCGACAGTAGATAGACTTGGATGAGTCTCTCACTGGCTGTTAAGCTATTACCCTCCCCCCTCCCAAAAAAAATGTTTCTCATAACTTCCCATAAATCTCTCTGTATGTCAGTTTTTAGACTGAACTCGGCTGTCATAGTGGGTTGTCTTAGAGTTTTTTTTTGGCTGCCTTGAGCAAAGTTTTCCGGAAGGCATCATTAAGCTTTATGAAGGAACAATTCTTACGTCTGGCAAAGTCTGCTGCGTCCAATATCTTCTGGTATTTCGTCTCATTTCGGGCTACACGGGTGAAAGACTGATCCCGGGCTTGTAGACGGAAAGAGTGGATATTGCGAGCTTTGTTGTTGGCAGTAACAAGTCTTTGGCCTCACAAAGCAGGTTCTAGGGCTGAAATCTATTAGGCAAGATGGAAATTCATGCTGATTTCTGAGCAGGCCAAAGACTTAGTAAAACATTGTGTGGAAGGCGGGGGCCATATGTGTCCTTTTCAAGCGCTGGTTTACATCCGGGATCTTGAATAAATCGATTTTCAGTGAGTCGAGAAAAGTTCCATGTGACGATTTATGTGGAGAAAGCGAGAGTGTTACGGAGTAATTTGACGATGTTTCGCCCGTGTTAAGTGTGGAAGCATTATGAGTGGTTTTGGGAAGTGTTGTGATTGCCGCCAAAGTCATTTATTGTGTGATTTACCGAAAGTGTTGACAGACAAATGTCAGGTATGTGCGGTTGAGCTCGTGTTACTAGAATACTTTACGTCAAGCATAAGAACGCTTCGTGAGTCTTTAGTTTAGGTGATTTTGTCTTAGAAAGCCTGTTTTGTGCTCAAAGATTGTGGATTCTTAATCTGTTTTCGGCCGACAGTGAGCTGTGGCCTCACGGTTTGACTGACTAAAAGATTACAATTTCTGGACGTTTCAAATGCTGTTTATTTCATCGCAAAATCCTGTTACTTCTGCGAGAGAACTTTACCATCTATTGTCAGCAATAATGCTGTCATTGTTTAGGTTCAGCTAGTGACTTTGAACTGCTTCCCATTCCACTTAGATGTCAAATAGTTAAAATGTACTTGAAATTTCTTTAGCCACGTTTTAACAAATCCAGACAGATATACAAGGCCTTAAAAACTGTAAAAAATAATGCAATATTGTTTAACTTATTCTGGTAGAAGGTTTTTGTCCACTGAAAACTGAAGTTACAGCTAATTTAAGTTTCTGGTGGATTCCATCTTAATTACACGTTTTATAGGGATCAAAGTCTTGAAAGTGAGTGAAATACATAGCAAATATTTATAATTAACATGCATTTTTACTTATTAACTGAGATTTACCGACAACTGACAAAGATCGAAAATTTTAACCGACAACCGACAAGTGGAACCCCCCATTCAGACCCTCATTGTAAGTCATCCTTGGTATCATCTTAACGCCATTGTTGCTGATTTGCATTGTAAGATAAATGTCGTTTGTGATAAATCCAATCCTTCGCAATGATTGGTGGATACTGGTTAGATCCATCTAGGCACGTGATCATAGTGTCATCATCCGGGTCATGAAACAAAGCCAACGATCGGCGAGGAACTCTGCGCTTGATTTCCTCCTCAGGAATCAACACGCGATGAACCTGTTTTATGAAAGAAAGAAAAAATAGATTAAAACACACTAGCTACTGAACAATTTGCAAAATAAAAGAAGCAGAATTTGGGAAGTTAGGTTTAAACAAGAACGCGCTTAAAGCGGCATACCAGTCTCGCCTGCTCCTGCTTGGAGAGTAGATCGAGAAATGAGGAGGCGATTAATTCTACAAGAAACATGATTTACTCGCTAAAGGTTTTTTACTTCCTACTTTATCGACGTCAATACTTTTTATTTGTTTCTGAATTGATTTAGTACGCGTGTTAGCGACGACCAAAAATACCTCTGCGGTCGCAGGCTGTTTAACAATTATTCCTCGAGCAGGAATGGGCTCTGCGTCAATAGCCCGCGAGGCCGAAGGCCAAATGAGCTATTGACTCAGAGGCCATGAGGGCGAGAGGAATAATTGTTTTAGTAAAATCCAGCTAGTTGGTTAAAAATATCGAGAATGAAAGAATTTTAGCTAGTTAAAGCTAGACTTTAATCCTTTTTTGACGCCAAAAAGTCCGCGCTTTTCGCTACTAGTGGGCTATAACATATAGCCTACTAGTAGCTCAACAAATCAAAACGCAGCATTGATAATAGACCACTTGATGGATTTTACTAAACGCGTGTATAAATACACGAAAATTCAAGGGCCTCGATTCCAGAGAAATTTCATCATTGCCAGGAGCCCATGTATTAACCGAGCATGGATTGTGGTAATGTTTTTGATCAAGGGATAAAGGTTGGTGTTATTTTTTAAACTCACCACAGACTTGTATCGGTCAGATGTCCATCTCTGCATCAAGTCAGCAATGAAAACCAACACTGCTCCTCTCATGGGCGTGGCGGGTACAAACTGTCCATCAACATTATTGATCACCTGAAAACGTTACATGCTATTGAACTATGTTGGCATAAAACAGGAGGCGATTTTCAAGCAATTTGAAAATCCTCCTGTCCTTAAGAGCTTATATCATTCATCGGGAGGCAAGGAGCATTTTCTCGCAGAGCGAGTTTATAATTTGGTCGAAATTCCCAACGCCATATATTCTTCAAATGCGTTGAAACTGGCGTGTTTTTGAATTACGGCTTTCACCGTCAAATCCCCGCCCATTTTCCTCGAATATATGTTTTAATTCTAAAGGCTGGTGTTCACTAGCGACGGAGTCGGAGTCGGGGTCGTAATCAGAAGCGTCGAGCTTATGATGTGGTGAAAACAGCGTTCCGATTCCGCTTACGACTCCGTCGCTTACGTTCCGCTTATGATCTAGTGAAAACCAGATTGTCGGAGTCGGAAGCAGAGGCAGAAGAACCAAACCAATCACAAAGCGTGGGAACGTGCATTCTGATTGGCTTAACCTTCCGCTTCTGCTTCCGACTCCGACAATCTAGTTTTCACTAGATCATAAGCGGAACGTAAGCGACGGAGTCGTAAGCGGAGTCGGAAGAAAATGGAAACGTTTTGATTCTTCTGACTCCGATTCCGTCGCGCTTACGACTCCGATTTTTGATTTTCACCAGGTCATAAGCGCTCTTACGACTCCGCTTACGACTCCGACACCGACTCCGTCGCTAGTGAAAACCAGCCTTAAGTAAATACAGCTCCACCAGCTTCAAATTACGTCCACTGGTAGAATGAATATTTGATGACGTGGCGCAGTGACCCCTGGCCAAGGTAACTTTTTTACCTTTTTTGGCCGTTTTTTTTAACCATATATATTTTTACTCATAAGCTTGTTTCTCTTTATTTATACTGCTGTCGCCTTACATCCTCGCGATAAACGTATTTCTTATATGAATGAAGATCATCGGAGTTATATACGCAACTTTTGCAGTTGCGAAAAGAAAGCTAGCCTGAAAAAAAATTCAGGCTTGTATGGGATTCGAACCCTTGACCTCTGCGATACCGGTGCAGCGCTCTGCCAATTAAGCTAACAAGCCAACTGGCCGGGAGCAGGTAGTTGAATTGGTTCGTTATAAACCCGTGAAAGGATCATGATGAAGTTATGAATATATGAAAATCATATATGTGAACTGCGGAGGGTCATTTCACAGTAATCTGTCGTTGCGGAGAAGACGCTTTGGAAACAAAAAATCAATCGTCTGTAAACTACTAAAAAAAGAAGTACACCTTTTATATTTTCTTAGGTAGATGTGAGCTAAGTGTATCTATAACACAAGATAGATCTACTCCTGCTCTTTCGGAGAGATACATTCAACGAATGTTTCCCGTTGCGGAGAAGACTCGCAAGAAGCGCGAATTATTTTTCTTTCAATTCAAGGTTAGTTTCTTTCGAATTCGGGCATCTTTTAAAATGAGTCTTTCCTTGCAAAGGAAGAGTTCTCTATGATTAATTGTCAAACAAAAAAAATATTTCGTTATTCCTTTTTAATGTGCTCGAAATTTTGCAATGATTTGATGCGGCCCCGTTGCGGAGAAGACAAAAGGGCTCGCTGTAAAAGAAAAAACTGTCTTGTTAAGGGTAAAACGTGGATCAGATAGTACTAAATGACAGGAGAGGACTGGACGCAGTGTCCAAGGTGGCGGAATGGATATATTGCACCCACAGTTCACCGGCGAAAAATGTCTGATTGGTCGTCGCGCGACCACGTGACATTGCCAAATTCAAGATGGCGGCAATACCTCCATACTTTGTTTATTCCAGTGGAAAGAAGGTTAATTGCGGCTTAATATGAGTTGCAAATGCATATCGGATATTTTTAGAATAGCCTAGACTTTTTATTATCCTTTTTCACCTATTCCTATGGGATTCGTTTCCTGTGATGCTCGCGATTTGGCCGGTTTTCGGGATTCAACTTCGGACAACAATGTTTCTGAAAAAAGCAGGGTCACCAGAAAGAACGGCCTTTGTTCACAGCTCAATGCAGCAGATAAATAAGACACTATGGGTCCTTTGAAATTGCTTAGACACCTGGTAGTTATTTTATTATTATTTTTTTCCCTAAAAGGTAAAGCAAAAATACTTTTTCTCCAGTAAGACTTTCTAATTTACAAAAAAGCTTGAACATGAGCTAAATGAACTTTAGTGTCTGCATTCAGTCTTTTCATTGAGAACGGGTGCAATTTTAATATCAAAACTTTAAAGCCGTCTTTGACCGAGCAAGGCTTTTTTTCTTTTCAATGGTTATTGTGCTTGATCTGCAAAAGATAATGAAATTTTTAAAATAAGGGCAATACTAAGTACTATACTTTAAAAGAAGAGAACTTTGATTCAAGTGTTAGTTGGAAAAAAATACTGATTATATTTTTTTAGTATATGAAGGTTAAAAAAGTGATGCATATAGTCTAAAGTGCTACAAAGGAGTAAAAACCCAGATCTTTCCATAAATAAATTTTATTGACACTGACAGGGACATGTGCTTTCCTTGAGTACACAGTTTTTCGTTAAAAGATCTTGTTTGTGAGGCTGCACTTTGGTTGATGCAGGATCAATCAATCTTTTCTGAAGAGAAATGAAAAGCAAAGTATGTTAACATGTCAGATACTTCAACACTGCCTTAGCCAACAACTAAGAAGAAACTGAACTTCAAAAAAAAAAAACAAAGTGAGAACTACTTCACTGTGAAACAACAACCACTTCAAATATATATCACATTAAATTCATGCAATATGTAGACCTGATGAGAAGTTTATAGGAATAGAAACAAACGATAATTACAATAAAACTATAATTTTTGAATGAGATCTGTGTGTGTTCTCTCATAATTCTGACAGAAGATCAAAATTGGAAACTGCACATCCTACACAACTGCATTCATCAACATGATCCAACGAAAATTTAAGACTCAAAGTTTACTCCAAGCTTTAAACTCCTGTAAGTTGAATTTGTGATGATTTTTTTTTTTCTTGGAAAGAACTTGTAAATACTTAGTAGCATGTTAACTCTGTCATTCATTTTATAACTTGGCTCCCAAAAAATTTAAGCCCAAAACGATGCATATAAAAACAAAAGCATTCACAGAAAAATTACCCTGTTCATCTCCTTCCAGGATCCAATTTTCAAGCAAAGAAGCACCCCCCACTGAAAGCCTTGTGTGTAAAAATTTAGTACCAAAAAGTTGTACACGGGGGAAATCGTGTCCGTAAGTACGGTTCCTATCGAGGAAAGTAACAAGTAACTCGTGTGTATAATCCCAAGCCAAATTTATGAGCAAAATAATCTAAACTTCGATCCGTCAATTATAAAATTGCAAGCAGTTGTGCACATTGTAAACATAATTTATTTTACAAATCAAAATGTTGCTGGACCTATCGAACTGTAGCTCCAAGACGGTCTAAGCATTTTAATGAAAACACTCTCACATTTTCTCATTCCAAAGTTCGGATAAAACCCAAATTTCTGTAACATACAAAGCTGTAATAATGTGCAACAACAACGAAATGTGCATCGATCGACAAAATCACGTTACGAACTACGCACTTTAGAAAACTGCCGCAACGCGGCCGCTTTCGATCCACTAGCCACAAGACAATTTACACAGCAAGACAATGGCTAAGAATATTTCTTTTGTACCGAGTAACACGAGATTAAGTTGAACCAAGTGTAAGCTTATTTTTCTGCCATAAACAGTGTAAATACACGGAGATTTAGATCTAAATATAGTTTTTCGAGCAACAAAGTACAAGCTAAGTCATATCAAAACGAAGCCCAAAAATGTATGTCCCTCTACTCTTTTTTTGTTGAATCAGTGATAGGAAACTCGAACTAAACAACAAAAACATTTTGGGTAGCGTTGAAATACGCTCTTCGATCAACAGTCGAATGTTAAAGTCGAATTTTGACACAAAAACGGGATACACATTTAACAAAACTGTCGCTTCCGTGCCACTCGGTACAAGCTTATTTATATACCAAAACAAAGCCCAATAATTTTTCTTCCACTACTTTATAATTTCTTTTTGTACCGAGTGGCACGGAACATGCAGTAAACAAAGAGAGTAAAAATTACCCACCTTTTCGGCCTGTCTTCCACATGCAAACCAGCGATCTCAACGTCAACAAAACTGAATAAGACCATGCCACTGCGATTTTTCGCCAGTTCCAGGACGCTATATTCTCTAGAGAACACATCTCCGTCAAAACTTCGACCAAAATAATTTTTGATCTCTTACAGTGGCAAGAAATTGCAACGTTGTCACTGCCAAAAAAAGCTGCCATCTCTTCTTTCAACTCAACAACATTTCGCGGGCATTTTTGCCTCGGAGCCAATGACATTGCTCGAAATCGATCACGTGCCATTTTTTGCAGAGCATGCGTAGACATTTTTCGCCGGTGAACTGCAGACCCAGTAACAGTGTACTGCTCATGCTCAATGTTTTCTGCTTGTCCCTGAGGGCAAGACCCATAAATCTGGCCAATAAAAGCAAGCCTGCTTTCGTAGCTGTCTTCTCCGCAACAAAAATAAAACACTAAATTTTCGTTGAAGTTTTATGTATTTTGATGAATGTTCAGTATAGAAAGGTTACACTGACTATGAATCAGAACATTTAAAAAATTTAAACATTTTGGCCCGTTTTCCTTATTGCAATCAAAACTCTTAAGACTGAAATCGTTGCGGAGAAGACATTTTGACTTTGGAAAGTCTTATTCTTTGCACTCGTTTTTAATTACTCAAGCTAGGTACGTATATCGTATAGACCATGTTCAAAATATTGAAGACCCAGAGCGGATTTTTTAAAAAAGTTTTTAGCTTTTAAAATAAGTCAAAAATAAATTTGTCTTCTCCGCAACGGCTTTTGGTAACACATGCAGAATAAATTATAACTTTTGCAAAAATATGACCTGGGAATTGCATGATAGTGCTTAAAAAGTCAACTTTGGACATTTCGCTTTTAGTTTTTAGGTAATATTAGACAAGTTTGGTACTTTTTAAAAACCAATGTCTAGTTTCACATTACCTTGGAATGACCCCGGAGTGAAGAATTATATGAATGAAGATCATCCCAGTTATATATTAATTTTGTTTCAGGCTTTCTTTTCGCAACTGCAAAAGTTGGGTATATAAGTGCGATGATCTTCATTCATATAACTTCAAACGTATTTCTAGTATAAAACGTAATGCGAATAGTATCAAAACTAGGTTTCTCGATCTCAAACCTCCAGTCCACCAACTTCATCTTGAAACAGCAGTGTAATTCCGCCATAATCCGTGTGTTCCCCACAGCGAATCTGACCCGGCTTGATTTTACTAAGGTCCGATATCATTGGGTAATAGTTGTATCTTAACTGAGTACCACCTTCGAAGGTGCCCGTCTTTTGCCAAGCAAAGGAAAACGTGTCTGGATCCTGGATGAGAAAACAAAAAGGTAAGGCCGAAGAATGCTTTGGCATCATTTGGAAAGTGTACATAAAGAAAAACAACATAGCATTGAGGCAAACCAATAGCTGTCTTGAGACTAGAGCCCGGGCTTACATGCGGTTAAATAATTTTGTGCTCTTGCGATCACCAGTCTACTTATTATGTCATATATAAAAAAAGTATGAATCGTAACATGTTTTATCGAAAAAAAAAGCGTTATTGTTTTTTTTCTGGCCAAGCATGGCGACGAGCACGTTGCATTGTGCCTGTTTGCATTAACCTCGCCTGGCCGCCTCCACTCAGATGATTGACGGAACAGAAAAAACAAAATCTCTTTGAAGTTTTCAAAACGCGCAGCGCGATACAAGGAATTTTCGCTGTAATGCGTCAAAGATTGCATTTTTGAAACAAAAGAACGATTCCTCGTCGCAGTAACATTTTGCAGCCTCAAGGCGTTCTTCTTCAGGATCTGACAGAGAAATGGGAAAACTCTTCTATCGGTACTACATTGTAGTTAATTTGTTAAGGCACTTTTTTGTCGTTTATCAAATTCAGTGGTAAATTTATACAATAATACTAATTCGTACACTTACGCACTGCGTGAATTTGCGATTTTTAGCTTCTTTTTAAGAAACATACCTTTTGCCTCTGAGCTTGCCCCGTCCGCGTGGGCGGCGGGGCTCTGTGGAGGCTTCTGTACATGAATTTGCTGGCCTAGCCATGGGGTTTTTGCTGCTTTCTGAAGAAAATTTAACAAATCACCGGGGGGCTGGCCAGCCATATTTCTCGAGGTTTTCACGTCTACCTCCATTTAGTAAACAGTTGTCTTAAGTTCTGGCGACTTAATTCAGATCTGATGGTTTTGCTTTTGTCTACAAAGACACTGAGAGCCTTATCAAAAAACACCCCTCTGTAACAGACCCAGTGAAATCTATATCTTCACTGGCCGGTTCTAGGAGAATACTTCACTGAGTTGGTTTATTTTCCACTGGGTTTTTCTTCTTAGTTGTGTACTTCCCATAAAAGCGGAAAGGGGTAGCAGGCCATACATCTTTACCGGCATGAAAACATAGAACACTTTTACACATTGCCGTAGCGAGAAGAGCTAAACTATTTACACTTTTTATGCGAGATTGATTACCTGTACCCTCCGTATTTGTTTTTGTTCATGGTAATAATGTTTTATATTTTTGCTTCTTTTAAACAAATATGAACAACGAAATGCACTGGTCTTGTAAAAGCAACAATAGCTGTAAGTGACTGGGGGACACAAAATATCAGGCGTTTAGAAACAATCTATTGTTGGTGTATCGGGGAGGCTAATTTCCACCGGGTAGACTTATTTAAACCACCAGGTAGGGTTTAACTGGGTCTGTTACAGATAATTGTTTTAAAGGCAATGACTATAAGAGCGAAATTTCACGTGGCTTACACACTTCAGCGGAAATCTAAGATTGAATGTTTTCCGTTCTCATACTTAGACCTTTGACTGAATTACATTTTAAATACCCAAATCCTTTCGCTCATAAGATCATAACACTATAAAATCGATCATACCAGATCAAGGCTTATGGCTATGACAGACATCATCCTTGAAGCAAGGCTTGTCGTGTGCTCGTAAAAGGTTTGGACAGTGCCTTGAAAGTTTGGGACTTCCTCGTTGGGCCAACTCTGTAAAATGAAAAGTGACTACTGATTATAACGTTAGTGTAACTTCTGTACGGCAAATCAGAGCCAGGCAGAAATTGAGAATTAATAACAACTCCTGTCAGTCAAATGCACAAGTAACTTATGACTAAATGATGTCAGTTTGCCGATACAATTTTCAATCTCTGCAACCATAAACTTGAGTCTGCGAACAAGATCTTTGTGATTATTAAAGACCCTCCCCCGTCAGATTTTGGTTTCATTGGAAAACGATTTCACTACTTGGTAGTTCAGTTTGAGAGAAAAAGGAATGCGATTTTTGAGCATACTGAATAAGGTAACTAAGCTATGGAGATTTTCCTTAAGAAAGCTGAATATCCTCGATCACTGGAGCACAGATCCGCTAAAACTGAATTAAGGTGGCTGAACACAGTTTTCCGGGTGGTCAGCGGTAACTTGCGTGTCGGCGCGTGTTTCAGATTAGGTGGCGATTAGGTGATGAATTGACCGTGGATAAATAAAGATTATCTATCTGTCTATCGATATCTGTTTATCTATCTAGGCAAACAAATATGGCGGCGAAAAAGTAATGGTACACAAAAGACGATTTCTCAAAATCTACTCATTAAAATTTTGTGTTATTTGGCAGAATTTTTACTTTTATCGTATTTTAAATGATGAGAACTTTAAAATGGAAGTTGAAAAGACAAATTTTGTGACACATTTAATAATTGCAGAACAATTATGTATTGACGTATCTAGACACCTGTCTGTTAAAATTTGATTAAATAAGTTTCAAATGGCAATGATTAATTATAGTGAGCTGTGTGCAAATTTATAGGAAAGTCTAATGAGGGAATTTTATGGTAACTATTTTAAGGTTGTATTCAGTCGTTCATGTTGCCATGGGAACTGCGAAAACGTCAAATTTGTTTCGTCAGTGCATTTTTAACTTGCAAGTTTCAGCTTGTGAGCTGCAAGCTTTCTCATGCCATGATTTGCCAAATGAGATATACCAGGAGCCCATAACTCCAGCATACACTCACAAACTGCCAAAACTGCGTTCAGCCAATTGTTCAGCCACCTTAACAGTCAGTTGTATGTCGATGATGCGGGTTAGTTCAAAACGTGTTTCTAAGTGGTTTCTCGCAGAGTTTCCGAGGCGCTGCTCAAAAATATTTTATCTTGATCGTAAAACAATGAATGACACTTACATAATTTTCATCTTCCAGTCCAGAGAAATCAAACGATTCCTTGAGGTCCGCAGGTCTTTTCATATTGCTGGTGCCTCTGCAATTTGACACACAGGTTCGGTGAAGTCATATTAGTTATTCAAAAAAGCTCTCTCCGGAAAGCACGTGTCTGCATTTTTAGTTATGTCTAAATCTGTGAAAGGTTTGAACCCTGGCTGGGTCGGTTCAAAGCAGGGTTAAGATAACTCTGGGTTAGTTCAAAATTTCAATTCGGATATTTGGCTTAAAAAAGCAAATTCAGTTTTATTCTTTTTGTCCACAATTTGATGATTGATGCTCTACAAAGAATCGAGAAAATTATCCTGAAAAATCCTTTTGAACAGAATAAGAAGAAACGCGTGTTGAAATTTTACCCAGGGTTAGCGCTAATCGGCCTTCGAACAAATGGGCCCAGCTGCAGGAGTCCATTTGATAAGTAGGTTCAGCATGGTCGAACGGGGTGAACGTAATAGAAGTGTTGTTGACAGTGACTGACGTTTCGACAACCTCTGCGGTAGTCATCTTCAGAGTTAAAGTGAGTTGTATCACGTCAGTTGATGGTATTTGAAACTCTGGTTATTGGCCTGATTGGTCAGTCAAGTCGCGATGTTATTGGTCGTCTGTCAGTTAAGCCGTGATGTTATCGGTTACGGAGACTTGAAATATCATTAGTCAGGGGCACCCATGATATTGCCTAGAATTTTCTACTACTTGACGACGGCTAAAGATTTCTAGGTGACCGTTCTATTCATCAACAATTTTCAAAGCTTATCTGTCAGTGATAAATTCTCTACAATTTTTTGCAGTTTAATTTTTCACATTTCACTTTACAGGTTAGGCGATTTTTCGTAGAAAATAGAAACCTAAACTTTCGGATTAAAAAAGGTGATAAAACGTAATACGTCAAATTGCATCTAAAATTTTGGGAATATAAAACAGAACCTCTTACAATTTCGAAATGACTCAATGTTTTCAATGTATTTAGGGCGAAACCGTCGCTTGGTGCCCCGATAAGTGCGTTACGATCCGTCTATTGTCACAGTTTAAGGCCCGTTTCAAACGTCGTGCTACTGACGTGCCGAACTCAATTGATCGAATTAAATTCGACTTTAGCACGGCGGTAGCACGACGTTTGAAACCAAGTCGTGCTACTGCCGTGTAGCACGGCAAGCCTTGCCGTGCTACACGGCAGTAGCTCGACTTGGTTTCAAACGTCGTGCTACCGCCGTGCCGAACTCAATTCATAAATTACAAATGCATTAGAATACATTTAAAAGTTTGCTGAACCGTTGTTTTATTATTGTGTTTCGTTTTTGGCAACAGCCGTTCTATTCGACTGAATTAAATTCGACGTCTGAAACCAAGTCGTGCTGCAGTCGAGCTACAGTCGAACTAGCTTAGCACGGCACTAGCACGACGTTTGAAACAGGCCTAACAGTGGTCGGTTATTGTCGGTTGTCCAGTCACTCTCTCGCGGTTAGTTTTGCTTGAGTCCGTCAATAAGTCGTTGTACAGTGACGGCCGCGGTAACTGTTTACTACGATTCAGTGGCGTTTATGTATGTTGGGCACTTGCGGCCTGCTATGTCATATAAGCACGAAACGTAAGCTGCTTTGTCAAAGAAAATAAAGGGGACAAAGAGTGATTTCTTGCTTGGAAGAAAAAATGTTCGACGCACAAGATGAAGCTCATTTATCTGACGTATTAAGTTAACCCGTTCACCTTTATGTCATACATTTAGCATGCCGATGAACAGCGTCGAAAAGAAAATGAAATATGACTTGCATCGCAAAAAAAAAACTTCATCGACTATGTCAGGCTTATTTTACTGGCGCAACATGTCACGCTTCACCTTCAGGTTCATGTAGCACACGGATGACCACAGTTACCCTTTTTTGCAATATTTCTTTTGACTGGAAAAAATAAATTCATATAATGAGAATCAACGACTTAAGCGTAATAGACTTTTCCTTGTTCACGAAATGAATCATATACGGTAATGTGCATCTGGCCCGCAGAATTATTGCTTGTCTTACTTGCAGACTTAACGGACATTACTTAGACACGAAAGGGCTGTATAGTGTTTTACAGTCTCTGTGGAAACTGTAAACGTAATAATTATTTAATGAGCTGAGACTCATTCGAGAGCCAAGTTCAATAATTATTTTATTATTCATTCAAAATATTTCTGATTTCTTTACAAGCTTACCTCCTCGTAGACTTTATTTTTTTGCCGATTTCTCAGCACGATCTCAGGATAAAAACATTAAGCAATGTGTTTAACGTAATCTTGCCTTTCTTGCCCAACTGAGTAGCCTCGTTTCCAGACAAATGTACAACTGAATGCCTGACACTTGGGTCTGTACTTTTTGGACTCCTCATTTCAAAAGGAGGTTTAATTTGAGAGGATATTCTTCGGT